>JAOSBK010000008.1:4868860-4888671 GCA_027568895.1 Erythroxylum shatona
TTACTCCTATTAAAATTTTGCCCCTATTAAAAATAAAATTTTGTCTTTAATAAAATTTTGCCGCCACTCAAAAAAATTTCTGGATCCACCCCTTTAGGTCAGATAATATTCAGATAGTAGGCTCAAACTCGAGTTTAGACAACCGAAGACCGATCAAACTTGTTGAAGAAAGTCTAACTTATCATAATTTAACTCACAACTCTTTATTTATTTATTTGATTGTTTTTTATTAAAAGGTTTTTTAAATTGAATTTGACTTTTATTAAGTAGAAAAAATATGCATTTAATTGACACTCTTTTCACCTTATAATATAATTTGTCTAATACGACTCCCTAGTAGTTTTAATTTGGTTGACATACTTTTAAATTTTTTAGAGGTTATTTGATTTCACTTTATTTTTTATTGTGATTTTGATTTTTTGTTTTCTTATGTTTTTAAAAATAATTATATTTTTATTACTAATAATAATTAAATATTAAATAAAATTTAAAATTAAATTAATTTATGAACTAACTAACTAAATAAATTTATTTAATCTCTTAAACAATATTTATTAGTAAAAATTTTATAAGAATAATAGTTTATCAAGTAAAAAGTATCTATAAATTAATATTAATTCCAATATATATTAACTATTAAATCATAATTTTCTTTTAAATTGATGCATTTTAAAGCTATTCTAAAATTTTAAGTTATATTCATCAAATAATTATGAAATTTAGATATTATTCGCATTTTCAAAATTTAATTAATTATAAATTAAATAATTTAATTATAATGATTACAATTCTTTATTAGTAATTAATATTAAATATTAAATATTAAATATTAAATAATATATTTTTATTGAATTAAAACTATAAAATTTGATAAAATTTTATCAAAATGAAGCATTCGACTTTTCTGAACTGGACGAAAAATCATGAAATTCCCATTGCTATAACTCGTAAACAAATTCCCATTACCAACTCTTACGGGTACAAAAAATAGTTGGTATAGGATTTGATTAAGTTTCTTGGGACGTTAGAAGAAGACTTGTCCGGAGTCTAAATACATATTTGTCCTCCTTTGGATTGTTGTTAACTATCTTGACTTTTCAAACAGCTAACAACATTGTTTAGGGAGCAGCTTTTTTATGAGCTTCAACTAACATCATTGTTTAAAGAGTAGCTTTTTTATGAGCTTATTGAAGGTAAATAGCTCAAAATGAAAACGCTGCAATATATGAGCGTTTTGTCCGATAGCTAAAATGATATATATCAAAATTCAACTATATCCTTTCTTATATGCATCTGTCACCAGCAGCTAAAGAAAAAAAAAAAAAAGAGCATCAAACACTTCGAACGCTCGCTTGAATAAGGACAGTCTTTCTACTTTTCTTCTTCCACTTATTTATGATGCTAGCCAGAATTCAATTCTTCCATTTGCATAATTGCATAATATTTTGATGTTTAAATTATATTCTTGATTAACTTATAATTAAGTATATTTTTGTTAGTTTTAATATACAATAATTTTAGTAAATAAGACAAGAGGTTCTTAGATACCTACATTTTGGGAACATTATTTGTTCTTATAATTATTTTATTTTATGCAGTTATCGGTTAAAAATAAAATATTGACCTTAAATGAAAATAGAAGAGTTGCATAAATTTCTCATAGATGATGAAATAGTACAGATGAACATGATTTCTCTAAAATCTAAATTCTTATAAGAATATTCAACGAAATACTAAGATATATATTATTTATACATTTGTTATTTTTTTTAGTCATGTCCTCATAAGTAATTTTATACATAAACAGCTAACACTAAATAACTAATTTTACCAAACGTCTATAAGAAACAGCTAATGCAATCTGTTGGTCAAATCAACTGACATAATTAGCTATCAACTAACAGCTAATGCAATCAACCGATTACCAAACAGAGAGCCAAGTGTGTTTCAGACCTTAAATATCAAGAGGCTAAAAAAAGATCAGACACCTCGTTGAGATCTCAACTTTACCGAAACTATAGAAATTGATAATTCTACATTCAACTGAAAAAACTAACTGAATCTGAAAATATAGCGTAACTAATTCAAATTAGTGAACTATTAATTTGTGACCAAACTCACTAATGGCTTTATTGATCACAGAGATCGCCCTACGCCATGGAGCTCCAATATGACCTCATAAAACAGGCAATCCGTCCTTCTGTGAAACTGAACACCGGGCTAACAAAATTATCTTCCTTACATGTAACTGGAAACATGTTTTTCCAGTTTCATTACATTTCTCTAAGCCGAGAGGGTAAGTTAGTGACATACATGGAAAATAATCAATAGAGAAGGATTTGGATCTTAAGCACTCTCAAGGACCATTAAAAATGCAGGAAATGAGGCAAGTGATTGAGGGATGCAGAATTAGTCTTTCCTAGTACGCGATAGGTAGTTGTTCTCAGCCTTTGAAAGTCGATTCTGGAATATCGACCACTCATTTCTGCATCGTGCTCTAACCTGTGCGTTGAAAGAGGTTAAAATAACTAAGGATAGGAAAAGCGAACGAGAGTAAAGTTACTTTAGGGGTTTGCTGGTATTATAACAAAAGATAAGGAGGGAATTAGGCCAAAGGTTTAGATGTGGACAGAGTACATACCCCTTGCCGAGAAGCTGTGCCATTCTCTGACTCGCCCTGAATATTGAAAATAACAAAGCAGTGAGTTTATAACCTTTAAAAGAAAGAGGAGAACATGATGATAGTAAAGGATGCAAAGGCAAAGGAAATTATGGAGAACGGTCAATACTCAGAAAAATGAAAAATAGCTTGACCGGTATTTACTTTAAAATGAAAAATACAGTGCGTCCTCTACTCCAAAATTATCAATTGATTTCCTTAAGAACAAAACTTCTTTAAATTTTCGAATACCTAAACATACTAATCAGCTATCCTGTAGTAGTATATAATGTTACGAGGCTAGCAAGACTTATCACTGTCCTTTGAAATTAATCACAATCTTGATTAAGTTCGCAAATAACTGAGCAACTATCTAACCAGTCCACTGCAAATTAACATCCAAATTATTTCATTTTGTTCAATAGTATGTACCACTCAAAAGTCACTCCAAGAGAGCTGTCTTCAACAAATTACATCCCAATAGATCCTAATTGGTAGCATTAGTCCAGACCGATAACTTCCTCAAATCTCAACTAAACTGCCCCACAGGAAGACCATGATTTTTTATACAATCAATCAGATAAAAAGGCCCTTTGTATTGGTTTAATTTACCTTCACTAATCAAGTCAAGAGAGTTGTACTACAGAGATATCGTGACATAGAGATTGAACTTCCTCGATGCTTTGTCTAAAAACTTGTTAACATTCATAAGCTACAGAGACATGATCTCTGCTTAACAAGCATATGCCATTAGGATGAATGATATAAAAATGATGGACTAACCTGACTCCTGAGGGAAGAAACCACTTGATGAACAATCCACTGAGAATCAACCACTCCAATCTTTTCATGTGCAGGCTGTAGTGGAAAATAAAAACCATCAAAATTCAACAGAAAAGAAAGTTGGTAGAAAGATATATAGAGTTTTAATACTACTGGGAAGTGGAAGCTAGGCTCTTTTTGGAAGAAATAACTTGCTATAAAGCTGCAAACATAGTTAAAGCTGAAAAATAGAATATCACTTTCATATCAGAGTTCCTACAGAGAAAACATAACGTAACAAAAGATGTAACAACTAACCTCCACACATCTTCTGAGAGCAAAATCCAATCCCCATCCATGCACCAAATCATTCTGCAAGAACATTGTTTATCATTATTCTAACAAGCAGAAATGAAAAAGTAAAAACAATCAACTTATCCTCTATATGATCTTTGTTATGCTATTAGCAAGTCTATAATAGGAATTAAAATTCAAGTGAAAAGTATTAGCCTTCTCAAAATTACCACCATGCATGCCAAGTTCCAGATGCGTGAAAGTTAAAAAACACTTTTGTATAATTCCTACACAGAAACATAATATAAGAACCTGAATCATATGCCAAACACAACGCCAAGCTTCCCGAGAAAAAACAGGGGCCATGATTTCAACAAAGCTGAAATAGCAAAAGTAAAAGTTGTTTATATGCTAAACAAATGTGGACATGATTTCCTTAAATATGAAACAGCACAAGAAACAACAAATATATGCTAAACAAATGTGTACATATACAAAAAGAGGGAAATTTTAACATAGAGAGAGCATACGCGGCGCACGGAGGCAAATTGGGATCGCTGCACCAACCTGGTTTCTCCTCTGTATCCCTATAAACAGCCCACAGGCATAACAATTATTTTCAACCTACATCTACTTTTTCAAGTTAACAAAGTCCAAGCAATCTATCAACAATCACAGAGAGAGAGAGAGAGAGAGAGAGAGATGGGAAACATACTTATGAACTTCACTGTTTCCTCTTCTCTTGGTCATTTGCCACACAAGTCCATTATTGGGCTCAAGACCAGGCTGAGAGATGTGAAGACCATGTTTCTTAACCAATGCTATATACCTGACAGATTAAAACATGAGACACCTCCAAATTTCGCAACTAAAAATGATAAGCAAGAGATTACTTCTCTGCATGAAAATGTTCTACTCCAAGATCTTCATCCCAGATAAAGATATAATCATAAGCTGCAACAACATCAGGATGCAGAAATCTCTTTGCATACCACCTGGAAAACATCCACGGTCATGAATGAGAGAGCTGGTTTCAAAGTATCACCTACCCGCAGTAGAATATGTCTCAGCTATGGTAAGATTGCAGTTGATTTATCTTTGCATGATACTCAACATAACATGACAAAGGAAGATGCGAATCTAGATTTTGAAGGGCTATGCATAATATGTAACGGTCGCACTTGAATACTAAGTGGAAAAGCTATTAAGTGTTACCATTTTGTTTGCCTTTTTACGCTGATATGGATTGCACGCTTTGACCAATCAAATTGATCCCATTCAGTTGTCCGACCATCATAGTGGAAAAGCAAGATTGTGAAATCGTCAGAAAACTACAAAAAAATATAAGAAAATAGCTCAGTATCAATGGAATAATAAAACATGAGAAGGTAAAATGACACATTTGCAAAACCTTCTTAATTGCTGCGTTGATGTTATTCCTCTGATCATATCCTACTGTAAATGTCACCAAGTATCTAGGCTTCTTCTTGAGATCCTGCAAAATTTCATATAGAAATTGTAATTTATATGTATTTGATCCCTACAGCTGGTTTCTCAGGTGTGAATGACGCTCAAACATTTGTTAGTTTAGGGCAGGTAGCTAGAATTATCATACATATCTTTAGAACAAGAGGTACAGTTTCTGGCATAACCTGTATCCAGTCAGCAATCGTTTACTTAACTCTTGATTATGCTATAGTCATTTTACGCTATCATTGGAAATAACAAATAATACTAAGTGACACTCCCCATTTGGGAATCACTGCAGAAGTCAATAACAAACAAAATATCAGCAAAGTAACTGTTTGATTTTCTGTATCATACCTCACTAGGTTCACCCCATAATCTGCGCAAGTAAAAGTCAGTTTCTGAGACTATTATTCCTGGAGGTAATAACTCTGCACCGCGAGGATTTGTTGGAACATATATCTGGGAACAAATAAGCAAGCGACAAAGCATAGACCAAAATGAATATCAATTATCAAAACAACAATATAAAAAAAAAACCTCACATAGCTAGATAATCAGCAACATACATACCCTAGAAGCATTGCTTAATCCAGAAGTCTCATTTAATTTATTTGTATTAGTAAGAGGTACATCAAAAGTTGAAATCAGGCCTGGACGTAAGTGAATCTGAAACGGTGAATGAACAGATCACTAGAATGACAGATCTCTCCCAACCTATAGGTACATAGTACACTAGTGAAGATCGACAAACCTTAGCAAGAGAAAGTGATGGAAATGAAACACCAACAAAAAATCCAAATACAAGTCCTAGAATCATGGTCACTATGAGCTTGGCACCATTATTTGATCTTTTACAAGCTCCACTACAAGGTTAAATAGGGAGTAACAAAGTTAGCCCAACAAACTAATCACATTCCTCCACAAACAGCCTAAAACTGATGCTGATAGGAAAAACTAAAGCAGATACACATGTAAGAATCGAAACCTTCGGTGTGAAGTCCCCATTAACTCAGAAATTATCAGAATCCTCAAACGAGCATTCACATCCTCAATGGGCAACGAGATTGGCCAATTTTTCAGTTATACGAAAAAGATCTCCTCCCAAGTACTAATCCCTGAAACAGATTGATTTTTATTCTGAAGAATCACAAATAAAAACTAAAAAACTTGATCTCATTAAATAAACCAATGTAAATGACTCGAGAAACTTATGATACTACTGTCAAATTACGTCCCTAAAATGTGAATTAAAGAATAATAAATTCAGTTAAAAATAGGCATACTATCAAATTCTGGACGAACAGAAAAGAAAGAAATCAGACAAAGGTACGTGAAATCGAAAATTGATATTGAAAAGGATACGCATTGCGAATTCCTACAAGAAAAAACCGCCAAAAGAAATCCTTAACCTACCAATTATTATTAGCAGAAAGTAGAAAGAATGAGAGCGAAGAACCGAAACTGAAAAGGTCCAACCCAAAACAACAACAACAAAAGAAGAAACAACCGAAAGTTAAAATATACTGTTAACAGATACAGTTAAAGTCACCGAACTTACCGTTAAATCGATCAGACGCAGGTAAAAGGTTGAGAAAGAGATTTACAGAGAACATGAATTTCGATGTGTTTTCTGCAGAGAAAGAAACAGAAACAGAAAACAGAAAACAGTGAAATCCAAAACGGAAAGAATGTTTAACTTCGTTGAATGACGATATTGCCCCTACCCCACAATGAAGCCTCTGCTTTTTGACTATTGAAAAGACACGTAGAACATGTTAGTACTTAAAGTGGGGACTTTCAAGCTTTAGCTTTAAGACACTGTAACAACCGATTCCTTTATAGAGCTGCCAAAAATGAAAGGAGAAAAAAGAAAGGAAACAGAACCAAAATAATGTCTCACCAAGATTTGTTGACATATCACATTCATTTTCTTATTTTTTCCAAGAGAGGAAACTGTTAGAAACTGACAAAAGAAGGGAAAGATTGGTGGAGACCAACTAATCAAGGAATTGTTTTGTTTGATTTCTCAATGTTGGATACAATTAAGAAAGCCCAGTTCTCTTGGGCTCTTGATTTATTGAATTTGAATCGATCATTGTAGGAGGAAACCAGTTGTCGATTTTTGGCCTTACTGTTTCCTCTTCTTAATTGCTCCGGTGAGAGGACAAGGAAAATGTTACAATTTTTAAGCAGATACTGTTTTTCTCAAAGAACCAAAGAATAATCAATCGCGGTCATTTGCAGTGATTAGAATTTTGCACAGCGCGCTGGGAGACCTGTTTCGTGATCAACCGTCACAATTTCCGTGGAGTTGTCGCATCGAAGAACGTCCTGCCCCAACTTAGCACCAGCTGCCTTGAGACCCTTGAGGGAAACTGGTTGGTTAAACAAGTTCAGAGACGGGAGTTTTGATGCTGGAGGCAACTTGCCATTAGGCAACCAGTTTCTGAAATCATCTTTCAGCAATGGGACCTCAAAATCAGCCTTGGCATGTCTGACAACGTTGTCCTTTGCGCTGATGTGAGCTCCTGGTTCCATATGGTTAGTAGAAAAGCTTGCCTGGTTTGGAAAGTTCGGGTAGAGGCTAACGTAGCCTCTGAGGTACATCATGTCAATGAGGAACTTTTTCCACGAAGCTTGCCATCCATTCGTCCTGGATTTTGGAATCTGAACTGGGTTTTCCTTCGCGTTTTCGGTGAACCTCATGTTCATGTAGACATAGAACTCTCTCCAATGCTTAGGGAAGAACACTGCACCCCAACTGCAGGGTAATTGGTGAAGATAAGGTGTGTTGGGATGGATTCTCCTGAAGAACTCAGTTGCGTTCCACATGGGCCTTTCTTTTACAACTTCTACGAGTTTTGGAGTGTACAGCGAGATCGAGGAGAGCTCAGGCATCGACACCTGAGGATCGTAGTGGTATGCTAGGAGAGCATACTTGATCCATAAATAATAGTAGGGAGAGACTTCGATGTCGTCTTCGAGCAGAAGGCCATAATCATCATCAGAAGCTGGATACCAGCTTTCACTTACTGCTCGAATTAGGCCTCCCTGGATGATTCTTCTTCTAAGCGTTTTCGGACCATGAGGCCACTCGAATGAGTTCACTAGTTTTATAGTTGCCTCATCTACTTTACTGTCCATGTTGAAGCTAATAGGGATTTCATCTCCAACATAATAAGCATTGCTTAGGGACTTCAGAAGTCTTGCTAAAGAAGAAGCTCTGTTTTGGGTGATTATGTTGACAGAAATCCGCATCTTATTCCAATCTGCACAACCAAGCAAAATAGGAGTTTTGTCATTAGATATGCGAATGACACGAAAAAGAACAGAAAACCTATAATTCTTACTTGGCAAAGCTGTTGGTCTTAGATCAGCCATCCATAGAACTTTCGATATGGAGGGCCTTGGTAGGAGAACCATTGTTGTAGTAGCATTGACACTAGTCTCGGTGGCCATTTTCAACGCTTTCTTCACGTTAGGATCAATATCAGCCACAGTGATTACCAAACTGGGATTATGAATCTTCATGATACCTTTCATGCTAGAGTAAACTGATTGCACCACAGGAACTTCCGAGTTTGACGATCCTGAAAGAGCCCCAACTCCCAAATCAAATATCTTAAACCTTCGCTCCTTGCACACCAACTTACGCCAACCAAGCGCCGTTGCAGCATCTTCACAAGGGCAGAAGTTGCCTCCAGAGACAACAATGTAGGCTTTTTTCCCAACTGTAGACCTGAATTTCTCAAGCAGTGGACCAAGAGCTTTGACTTCATCCACCGAGTGAGCATAAAATAGTGCATCAATCTTTTGAGGGTACATTGCAGCCCACTGCGTCACGTAACCTGTTGAAAGTGCCTTCCACCATTGGTCATCTCGTACTTGGACAATGTCCTTGAAAATTACCGTAGTTTCTGACACATAAGCAAGCCTGTGTTCGCTGTCACCCCATGTTTCCTTATCCTTGGGGTCAACTGGAAGAACAAATGAACCGGCATTTCTGTACTTCTGAAGCTGATAGCTGCATGCGTTTGCGACATACTCCAAAGTTAATCAGGAGCTCAATCAGAAAGTGCAGTAAGTAGCTAGAAAGAATGAAAATCAGTTTCCATTTTTTGATTTAGACCCATATTTTGTTTGATCAAGTAAAAATTAAGAATCATAATCAAGTTAATCAATGTACAATTATTCTATTCAAAAATTTCAATCAGTTGAACCTATCTGGAATCTATTTGTGGTCAAGTTATTTTTCTGTTATTGGGACTCAAGCTAATTATGAGCAGATAGTGCTACAGGGAATCTCGAAAAGGCAGGTTATTATCTATATAACATATCACTGTAGTGGAGGAAACAGGATATGGAGTACCCTGCTCTAGACGCCACTAACAAAGTTGACCAAATTTTTATGCACTGAATGGCTAGTCTTTGAAGATTCTTCAGATATAAACTGTTAGAAAACCATTACAGGTTACTTTTTTTAATAGTAATAGTACTTCAAATGCATGCCAAGTCGATTTTCAACT
The DNA here is from genome assembly GCA_027568895.1 of Erythroxylum shatona. Lineage (NCBI taxonomy): Eukaryota > Viridiplantae > Streptophyta > Magnoliopsida > Malpighiales > Erythroxylaceae > Erythroxylum > Erythroxylum shatona. The sequence goes on from JAOSBK010000008.1 coordinate 4,878,572, forward strand.
CTCTTTGTCAAACCATTAACCTAATATTTGTAGGTAAGCCTATAATTCAGTATCGGATATGTTAAACTCAACCCAAAAAGATAAAGAGGGTATACTCAACAGTGCCGGATTTCGGTTTCCTTTATTAAACAATACTAAGTTGTTTACATTTATTAATGAACAGTTTAACAACCCAATATAAATTCACTATTTGTCATGGTCACGCTTATCAGAAACAGCTCTTTTTTTAGTTATTTTTGCAATGTTTGGTAGATTTAAAAATGCTTAAGTCTACTAGTTTTGTTCATATTATTCTAACAACGCATGTCATTTAGGGAGAAATCATGACTTCGATTGATAATATGGCCATTTTTGACTATTAAAGAATGTCTAGGAACTCGAAAAACAACAAATGTAGGTAACTTCTTCAGATTAACTGGAATTCTAAAACATTGGTTTCAGGCAAGGTATACTATTGAATGAAAGTAAGAGATATGAAGAAAAAATGCAAGAACTTTGACCTTAGATACTTACCTAAGATGAAGGTCTTCTCCAGTCATAAATGTCATAGGTGACTCGGTGAAAAGGGTCTTGACAAGCTCTGCAGAGAGAAACCATGAACTGGAAAGAAAATCCACCTGCACAATCCTATCGACCGCAATATCATAAGCTGGGTCAGGCAAGTAGAGTCCTGCCTCTTTCGATCTAAACTTTCGATAACTTGGGAACGTAAAGTCCTTTTGTCTGAAAGGCAAAATCCTTCCTATGCTGCCCAAAACTGAGTTCTTGTACTTGTCAGTTCCTGCTACGTGGGATAAAATCTGTAGCATTTTTCTGCCAGGAATCATGTCATCGTCGACAATATATACAAGGTCTGCCTCTGTCTGTAAAGCCATTTGGAACCTTCCATAGTACTTGAAATCATAGCTTGAACTAATGAAGCTGATTCTTGAGTCGTTATAGCTTTCTACAATTCTCTTTAATGATATCTCATTCGGACTCCCAAATGAAAGTACCCAAACATGGTGGAAAGGAAGAGTCTGTCGAAGCAGAGAATCAATCTGTGCACACAAAGTCTTTCTCTTGAAATGGTTTAAGATTACTGTAACTTTTGGCTTATTCGGACTACGCATATCCCACTTAGATTTCATTGTCATTAACTCTGCCAGAGTCTCTATTCCAGCGGACTTTCTCTGAAAGTCCACTACCTGGTCGTATAGCTCTCTCTTTAACTTGATCATCCGAGCATCATTAGACTTTTTCTGCTCGAAATCGATCTTTTCGTGCTCGCAAACTTCTGAAAGGGACCAGGGGGTCATTGGTCGTATTTCTGTAACAAGAGAAGCAGCTTCCTGATATCGACCAAGAACATGTGGAGGGATCACAAATTGTTTCCAGTGCTGTGCGATTCTTGTAGCCCACGCGAAGTCAGGTTTGGTTCTTAAGTCTATTGCAGGGCTCATGTAGTAGAGTAGGAAAGTTGCATAGACTGCAAAAGCAAATTGCAGACAGGTAAGAGCAGTAACTACCCTAGCCGAGGGGCTCTTTGGAGGCTTCAGTTTGGCCTTTGCTCCAACATAGTCCTTAAGCATCCCTTCCAAGTAATCCCCATTTTTCATGGTGTGATTCCTGATTAATCCCATTTAATGAATTCAGTAGACAAGAATGTTAAACCTGCCAAAAGAAAAACACAAAATATTAGAAAACAGAGCTTTGAACAACAAAGGTGCAACAATATTCAAGCTTCACTATAACCAAACTCATACCTCAATCAATGAATGAAGAGCTATGTTAGAAAAGTAAGAGAAATATTCTCTTTTGAGTGACACCAATGAATCACTTCTTATTAGTTTTTCAGTCCGTCTCTTTGAACTCCAAACTCAACCACCAACCAAGCATCAGAAAATCCAAAATATCAATATTTTGTCTCAGGAAAGCATCAAGGAACTGCAGTCCAGAAAGAGAGAAAAAGGAGAAACAAATTAGATGTTATTGAAGGAGGTGGAGAGAGTGATGTTGAAGAGCAACCGTTCCTGTGCCTTTGTATATATATAAAACCAAAAGGGTACACGTAAAAATGTGCAAGGGAAGCACCCCATGAGAAAATGCATCAAAGGTCACATGGGCTAAACGTTTACAATAGTAAAGTATTAGTTCCATAATAGTCGAGATTTGTTATAATACAAACGCGTTACCTTCACTGCTTCTTATACATGTATGCTCATAACAATTTTAAAGCCTGTTTTGATGCCGTAGAAAAGGGCTTCCTCTGCGTTTTTCGCACTGCCTGCCCTTACGTTCTCTCTATTTTTTGTTGTTTACTCCTCTTGTTACCTTCACATTCACTACAGACCGACCCATGAAATTTTTTTTCTTCTTTTCTTCAAGGTCATTAGGAAGCCAGATTCCAGGAGATTTGTCTACGGGAAATAACATGTTGAACCTAATTAAGTTTCAAACCCAATTACGTAGATCAAGCCTACATGCTCACAGAAGTTCAATACAAGAAAGAGCAGACGGAAGAACATTAAAAACAAAAACCTTCACAAGTGACTATGATATATACCTTTTCTTGGCTACAAAGGCAATGAATCAAATCTACTACGCACAGATTTTTCTCGCTTAAGCAAAGGCTAACACGTCAAATTCACACCCAAAACAATTGATTGCTTAAGCGTGAGCTGAAGAGAAAGGAAAGCATTACTTAGTCTTCAAAGGATACCGTATACGATGAAGATTATAAGAAGAGATAATCAGGTAGTCGGTACATGGGCAAGGTTGACTTTGCATTTAGGTACTTGAAATGAACATAGCAGCAACTAAACCTAAACACTAAATGGTCACTTGCCAAACTCTAGCAGCTTGAATGCATGAAACAAATCTTAGACTGAGAATTTGCTTGTAAAAGGAAGAACACTAAGGGTTTTGGTTGGTTACTTTTCTCAAGAAAGACCAACGGAACATGATGGAAAAATATATATTATAATTCTTGTTTTCACTTTAGTGCTTTCTTTAAAGTTGAGAATTTGTAGTTGCAGAATGATCCTGCGATGACGTGACGTTAGAGCTGCAGAACCTAACAAAAGTCTGAAAGTATAAACCTAAGCAATTGTTGCAACAGTAACTAAAGACATTTTGGCATTTTGCCATGTTTAACTTGCATTAGTTGTTAGACTGATTTGATCAGTAGATTGTATTAATTATTTATTATTTGATGTTTAGTAAAATTAGCTATTTAGTATTAAATATTTATATGTAAAATAACTTATGAAAACGTGACTTTAAAAAAATAAGGGTATAACTATTATATATGTTATTATCTTGTTGAATATTCTTATAATAATTTAGATTTAAGACATTTAATTTTATAAAAATTAAGTTTATAATTTTAATAAATAATAATAATAATAATAATAACAACAACAATAATAACAACACCAACAATAATAATAACAACAAAATCTAATAATAATAATAATAATAGTAATAGTAGTAGTAACAAAATCTAATAATAATACTAATAACAAGACCACCCCATAAAACGTACAAACATGATTGCAAAGCTCCAATTTGTGACTAGTCACGGGGTGACATTATCTAATAATAATAATAACAACAAGACCACCTCAGTAATAATAACAAGATCACCCCATAAACACCCTACAAACCTGATTGCAGAGGTCCAATTTGTGACTAGCTACGGGGTGACTTAATCTAGCAATAATCCCAAACAACATAAATGATAGCAAACTTAATCTAGCAATAATTCCAAACAACATAAATGATAGCAAACAACCAAGAATTGATGGTAGATTTGTATTGCCAAATAGCTCATTCGGTCAAACCGTTTCACATTTAGAGCTTTTCACAAATTAGCTGGTTGGATTGAATCAACTAACCCAATTAGCTAACAACCAAACAAAATAAATAATTGTTTGATAAAATTAAATAGTTAATTTAGGTTAATTAGCTAAAAATTAACTAATCAGTTAATCAGCTATTAATCAAACAAGGCCTTTGATATAGTGAACTCGATATAACTCAGTTAGATGATTCAGTATGCAATTGCAGCAATTCACTCTGTATGCATTGCAAATAATGTTGGCCGTATATTGAGAGGTTATTACCTTTTCTTTTGGAAGCTAATCACCTTTTTTTAATTTCTTTGTTATTCAGTAGTCTATAGGAAATATGATTTTGTGAATATTTTCAATGATATAAATTATTGAATACTATTTATATGGTTGAAGGACTTAATTAGATGACTATTACTTCATAATTTTTATAAAATAATATTTTTATTATATATGACGATGACGTTAATACTCTTAAAACTTTTTTCATGATTAACTAAGCATAAACAACAAACGTTTAAGAAATACGTTCGAGTTAGATTCATACCATCTCAAATTTTAAACTTTTACTTATTAATATCAATGTTTTAAAAATCAGACCGAAAGTTAAACAGAGAAAACAAAATATTTAAGATTTAAAATATTTAACCGGTATTAAATTGTCTTAAAACTGATTAAAAATTGAATAAAATTAAAGAATTTAAAATATGATTGAAAGATCTTATCCTTACCTATTTAATAATTTGAAATTTAATTGTAATAAAGATGTTAAATGAAAATTAATTGATTTATTTTTATCTATGAGAACTTATTAATTTATCAAATTTGACCGATTAATTAATAAACCGATTGATTTTTAATAATAAGAGTTATAGAAGTAAATCGAATTAGAAAGTTAAAAATCAAACCAAAAAATTAGATGATTTAAATTTTTTATAATTAATTAAACTAATAGAATCGGTTGAGTTTTTTAATCATTGGTTGAGACAATCCTATATTAGAATTTTAACTTCAAAAGAAATTTATAGTTCCACAAAAGAATGCCGATCTCTTGAAAAGAGTTGTAAGGTTAAGCCTCCCGCTTAATCCGTTATCAATTAAGCACATAATCAATTTTTTTCTTGGTAAGCCAACGATTCTTCTTGCTTTAATTCATGAAAGCTACCCTATAGAAAGCCCGTGGCTGTCGTTTTGACTTTGAAATGACATATTTATGGAACCTTACCGACTTAAATAAATTTCTGTAAATAAGTAAAATGGGATGAAAAAAAAAAGGAAGTAGGGTTAGGCATCCATGTGGCAACTGGCAAGGGATGAATTTAAAAAACAGCGTTAGCTATTCGAACCCTAAATTAGCAATTAAACAAAAGACAAATTAAAGCAAATCACTTCCCATTATTGATAGTTGAGGTTGAATTAATCTCAGGACGCAGGTGAGTTGTTAAAGAGCTCTTCTAACTTAAGTGAGGTCACGAGTTCGAATCGTCCTCATGTATGCAGCAGTTTAAAATTTGAGGTCAGAGCTTTGTCTCCTGCAAGGGACTTATCCAGTTTGAACGGGGATTAGTTTAGGTGTGGATGACTTAAAGGTGCCTTCTCCATAATTAAGAACCTCCTAAGATTGTTGAGGTTGAATTCGTCTTATAATTTTCCTTTCTTTCCCATGAGATAGATATTGTACACTCGTGCCGCACCACATGCCATGAGATCGACACATTCGTGCACATGCTTCGATTATAATTACTACAATCATGAAGAAACCTTTTTGATCCATTTAGAACTATACAACTCTAAACTTTCCTCATAACCCTCAGCACATTATAAAACAAAATCTTTCAGTTCAGCCTTCAAATGTCAAACCCAACCCCTTAATAAAACCCTAAAGAAAAGTCAACATCCTGCTGCGAGCAGAGAAACCGTGAAGATGAAAAGCACTTGGACGGGTTTGACCCTACAGACGAAGGCTTTGACAAGTCTTTGAAGTATGGATGTGTTAGTGGAAGCCACTTCAGCTGGCTACCTTCACTTTATCGTCTGTGCTCATGACCTAACAAAATCCAACAAGTCTTAGTTTGTAGAAGGGTCTACATGTGCGGGCTAGCTATGTCTTCCGCCATTACCAGATAGTTTATAGGAAGTTGTATTTATGAGTTGTTGTTCTAGCTTGCCTCTGGTCAATCACAAGCAACGAAACGCCTGATTTTAATAGTCGGCTGTAACTTACTAACGTGTCGTGTTGTTTGTATACATCTCTTCTCACTCAGTGCGTTAGTACCGTCTCCTCTCCTTTCCAGGCATATATCACATGGGGCTTTAATCAAGTTAAGAAACTGTTAATTCATAATGGTCAAGCCTTTCATTTGCATCCTTCAAGTATGTATATATTAGAATTTTTAATATAAGTAGAGTGTACAGTTTATTAACAATAATTTGATTTGGAACAATTATTACTATAATAATTAAAATTAGTCATTTAAATAGTTGACTTCTACCACCTATACATCCTTTAACATTTTCATATTTAGTTAATATAAATACTCTAAACATTATAGCTTGTCAAAATTAAAATTAGGTCATTCTTTTCATAGTTGTTAAAATTTTAATTTCTTTCTTTCGTAGGTAAATTTGAGATAATTAAATAAGACTCAAGTTTTATTACTCAAGTAGGTACTTATTATTTTATATATTTCTTGAAAGTTGAAACTCCCTCTATAATTTAAATTTAACTTGAAGAACATTTAGTTTATCATTAGTTATTTATTAGTATGTTCCCATATGATTTATAAAATTATCTATGCAATACTATAAGTAACCGTATTTATATATTATGAATCAATTATGTTAAAAATATCTACAACCTTATTCCTATTAAATAAATAATAAATAAGTATTAGTGCAAGTACTCGATCATGATTGAAACATCCACAGGGGTGTATTAGTTTCGCAAACTCTTCAAATTATGGCAATCGTTTATAACACAATCAAAAACATAGAAGAATTAAAATGCAACAAAATAAATCAACATTAATATTTGTTAATGCAGTTCAGCACACCTTACTTACATCTACGGACTCCTTACTTAGATTAAAACTTTCATCAAAGGACAACGATAGTTCTTAACCTTTGACACTACCCGTAAAAGTGATTCATATCTAATAATATGATTAACTTGTGTTAACTTCAATTGATGATTTTTCTCAATAATCTTTTAAAGCAAGAACAATGAATAAATTACTCACATGATTAAGCAAACAATTCACCACTCATGTAGACACTTAAATAAGAGACAAAGATCAATTTTCTTCACAGCCAAGAAATCATGCACAACTGAATATTCACGTAGATATCATCACTCAATCTGCCCATTCACCATCGTTAAGAACACATAGAAAACATAGATCAAAAGACACCCACAAGCCTTCCTCAATTCAGCTCCCAACAAACGAAATAGATATCAAGTTCACCTTTGACATACTTACCATCACCATTAGAGCTGAAGGATTAACAAATAACTCACATATGTGTGCAACAAAAATCAAATCACGCATAGGCCATCAATTAAACACCCATCCAAAACTTTCACCAAGTAAATATTGCTTTAAGTGCAAGAGCTGGGTTACGTAGGTATCAACACACCTTCGATTATCTTCAATTTTCTTCACACCAGATAAAATCACACACAAGCCTCCCTTAATGTAGTAAAATATTCAGATCAAAAATATCACATTTTTCTCCTTCCGTTCACCATCAAAACTCACCAAAAAAACCTTACCAAATCACTCATGTATTTCTACAAAAAGAGACAGCACCAATGACCCACATGATAAGATCAACACTGCGGAAATTCACGCTAACTTCCATTAAGAAAAAAATCACTTTATAACTCATGTATCTTATACAAAGAACCAAGTCACGTAGCATTGAAAATTCAAGACATAGAAACCTACACGCACTAACCACCCACATCACCTTGCATCATCCATATCTCAAAAAGAAACATGATCAACTACAATCTTCATTCAAGATAGACTTTTTTTTGTGCAACATCACTTATCTAAGAATCCAATTCAAGTAAGACTTCTTTATCTATATTTTTAATCATTATCTAAATATCCAATAATCAAAAATGTCAAAATTAAAATAATAAGACATAATGAATATCCTTACAATCTCCTCTTTTTTCACATTTTTGTCACAAACAAAAACTTCCTTTGAATCACATAATCTAATATATAAAAGTATTGAAATTACAATACTCCCCCTCAATCAAAGGTCCACATAGATAAAAATAACCAACGTTCACAAGTAGTTCAAAATAGCCAAGTACAAACCCAAATTAAAGTCATCTCTCCATTTGGGACAAGGATGCCAAGAAAAAAAATCAAGGAGCATTAGAGGATCGAAGAACTCACTACTTTAGCTGACGAACTGCATTAAGACCTACTTGAAAAATACCTTCAATCCTCTCAATTTCAGTGAACAAAGCTGCCTGAGGATTGAGAAAGGACATTCACAAGGCATCTGAAGGACTAGGTGTAGTGTATGGAAAATCGACAACCCGTGGTTGCTTGAAAATTCTAGCAAATATGTTCATTAAAGTGATTGGTTCAAGAGCACTTGCCTCCAACCAAGGAACACCATTTGCATATAAGAATTGAGAAATTAAGCAAGAGAAGTAGAGTTGAGAATGGAACTTGCCTATAACAACCAACATAACTTCAATTATGAATTGCCCTAAATTGAAGTTCACCCTAGTACCGATAACATATAGTGGTTTAATCTGTGCTAGGTAAACAGAGACAACATGTGTACTAGGTATCTAGGTAGGTTAAACCAACTCATACAACACAAAATATTTTGAGTCAACATGGATGAGCATAGCCCCGAACTAGATGGCCAAATAGATAACTTTTCGCCAGTTAATAGGTAGTTATTTGATCATTAGAAATGGTCCAGTTATCATCATAAACCTAATCCCCAATTATATTATCAAATCTCATGAAGATATTCAACATGTTCGCTTCAAACTGTATCGCCCTACCCCAGACATATACAATTTATAACACACAGCAGTATCAAATAATAAGTCACCAGGCATATTGCAATAGAATTCTTTTACTAATTCATTATCATAGTGTTCAGGAAGTAATGAAGCTTCTAGTAAAGTTCTCTCAGCTAATAAAATATCCAGTCGGTACTGCTGAATTTCATCTAAGTTAATAGGGTGATCCAAAACTAACCCAATGTCAATAAATGACTCCTATTTTTTCTCAGCATCGAGTGAATAGATTTTGAATAAGACTGATCTTTTACAGTCAATCGAGTAGATGGAACTCGCTGAGGTGGGTGGACCATTTTCCTAGCTCAATGTGTTGTTAATTTTTAAGGGGCTAGAGGAGGAGTAGTTGGTGGAGCATCAGCAATAGGAACCTCTTTGGAATCAGATGACGAGTCTTTGATCATTGAACGCAACATCTGCATCGCGTCATCACTTTTTGATGGATAATCGCGAACCGATGTGGTGTTGAGAATTTCAATGGGAGCAGTTGAGGATAACCCAGGCTCATAAACTTTCCTCCCAGGAGTCGGGTTCATTAATAAACCAGTGGAATGACGTGTGGGAGCAACAGTCGGTTTTTCCACACCCAAAGATAAAGATTTATCTTTGTTCTTGCCCATATTATTAAAGAATAGCAGAGACCCAAACAAAAACAATAAATGGAGCTACCGTGGAGTGAAAAGAAACAGTATCGTAGAGAGAAGAGATGAGTCTTCAATGGTGTTTCACAAATCCCACACGGATGCTAATTCCATGGTGGAGAAGCCTTCAATGCAATCACATAGGTGCTTGGGAGCTTGAGAGTCATTATGCTTTGTTTGAATCCTTATTTGCATAAGGGAAAGGAAAGGAAATATTGAGGAGAAAAAAGGAGAAAATAATGGAAGAGAAATGATATTTCCTTTTCCTTGTTTGTTTTCCTAATTTATCATATGAGGAAATTGAAACCTATATTGGGCAAAATAATTTTTTGAGACTTTTATGTCCTTGATTATAGATGAGATACTGTAATTTTTTCTGAATTGGCTGTATTTGCTTACCATCTTTTACAACTTGTCATTTTTTATATGACGAGAGTAAATGATGATATGCATGTTGATCAATACCTCTATTCTTCTCGTGAACAGAACAACATAATTAAAGAACAATAATAATTTTTAACCATAATAAAATGGTTAATAATAATAAGCAATATAAAATTAGCACAA
>JAOSBK010000008.1:4893218-4905923 GCA_027568895.1 Erythroxylum shatona
AATTAAATTATTCATAATTCGTATTAATAATTAATTTTAGTTAATTAAATATATAATATATAATTAAATTATTTATATTTCTTATTAATAATTAATATATTTAATAATACAATAATAATAAAAATAAATATATTTAATTTAATAATTCTATTAAGTAAAACTAAATTATTCATAATTTATATTAATAATTAGTTTTAGTTAATTAAATATATAATATTAAATAAAAATAGAAACAAAAAATAAAAAACTTCGTATAGTTTTCATAATTTTTGAAAACTGGAATAAATTAAAACGAAAAGAAAAGAAACTAAAAAACTTACATAAACAAGGTTTTTTTTACTATATTTAAAAATAAAAATAAAAATAAAAACAAACAAGTATTTCAAATCCGGATCCAAGAAATTGTTTGTTACGAAGAAGCAATGATGTAGACTTCAAGCAGTGTCATGCCTTCGTACTGTAGCAATTGAAAAAGGGGTACCAAAATGGATTATGTGTACTGGAAATATGGCATAATATTTCCAACTTGCACAAGTTAATACCAAGAAATATTCAATTAAAATTACTAAATCCTTAAATTTTATTTTCTTACCTTATTTAGTATCATACCCATAATATGTAATTTATAAATATTTTTATTTCAAAATTCTCTTTTGTATTTATGATCACTGTTTTTTATAATAGTTACACTTATATTATTTGATACTTTGTAACATTTATTATAAATATATGACTTAAAATAGTTAAATTATTAGATATTTATTATACATTATAGTAAATATTTGATTATTAATCATTATCAATTATTCCCTCCTATTCAAAATAAAAGTCGTTTTAGAGGGATTTTAATTGTTCAAAATAAGTATCGTTCACAATTTTTCATGCATGTTTATAATTTTATTTCCAAAATTACCCTTTAATTTATCTTACATCCTAATTATATAGATTACATTTTCAAGACAATTCAACATGCAATTAATAAAGGTATATTAAACATTTCACTAGCTTTCTTAACAACTGTGCATTTCTCTAAAACGACTTTTACTTTAAATAGGAGGGAGTAGTAAATAACATTGCCTGGTCTAGACTTTGTTCTGAAGAAAGAAACAAACGCTGGGACACAAGAGAGAACGGTCAAAGAGCTTCCAAATTTGATGTCAATTTGTCTAGTTCATATAAATTGAAAAGGGAAAAACAAAAACATGATTTCCCACTTGGATCAGGAACAATTTGGTCATCTAACATAACTTCATGGAATTTGTAGTCTTCACCTTAAGATTCTCACATTTTGATGAGTAGCCTAACTGCTCAGTTTCCCCAGCTCAGCTTTGAAGCAACAATTTCATGCTTTGGAAAATACTCCTGGAAACCAAGAAACTTAGTATCTTTTCTAACTTGAGAGAAACAAAAGGGAAGAGCAAATCGGTTAAAGTACCTCCATTTTCTTGACCAGCTCTCTTGGGGTAGGAGCTAACACTATGATATGGCGTGCACTTGGCTTAATAAAGCCATCCTCTATTGCTTTGTCAATGAATGACAAGAGTGAATTGTAATATCCATCCACATTCAGCAATCCCACCTGTAGATAATTGGCTGATAAGGCAACTGGCATGTAGCAATTAACCTAATTTTGAGAAGATAAATGTGCATTACTGGCTTGTCATGGATACCAAGTTGGGCCCAAGTTATGGCTTCAAGGAGCTCTTCAAGGGTCCCGTAGCCACCTGCACGCACGTTCGTTTCAATTTTGCAAGAAAAAAGGTTTGTGATTGCTGATCTATTGAGTGAAAAAGATATTATAAATAATAAAAATATTATTTTTACAAAATAATAATAATCACTAAACAATAATTATATAATTAATCTCATTCTACACTAACTCTAGTTAAGCGAACATTATAATCGGACTAAGCTTTTTATATCTTTTGTAAATTTATGGTATCACATGCCCTGAGACTAGTCCTATACCGCAGAGGAAATTGCACATGGACCTCAAATGGTAAGTGCTAGTCAGAAGCCTAATTTCCAGTGTCAGACGATGAGGATGATAATGATAATGAAGACCACTGGCTAGGGTTTCAAGATTTATTTTATCTTCAGGTATCTCGGATAAACCAATCGCAAGAAATCCTCTTTTTTGCCTTTTTTTTTTCCCGGTAAAAGTCAATTCTAGGCTTAAGCATGAAGCGGATGCTCTCTTCAGCCAACTTGTGGCATTCAGAGCAAGTGAATGGTACAGGTTTCTGAAGTACAGGTTTCTGAAGCGACCACACATTAACCTGATGATACAATAAAAGGACTTCCAACATTGGAACGTAGCGTCTATGCACTCTGAAACGTACTTACCTGAGAGTGCCTGTAAAATGTTTTTATCTCTAATTTCTGTACTTACACCTGATCATGGTCTCTCGTAAACGATCCCACCCCTAACCTTATCGTCTTTGAACCCTTCTTTTTGGTCTCAAAAGCGCAAAATTTTATGTACTTGACTACAATGAAGAGGTTTGCTCGTGTAATGGTAGGAAGAAAATCCCAGTTCATATACCAACCAGGTAATGCAATGAAGGCATCAGATTGTCTAGCCATCTCAGCCTTTCTTTGGTGCATATCAGCAACTGCCTTCACTTCCCCTACTGTTTCTCCAGTTATCTGCAAATTATAGTGCCCAAGGTCCCAAGTCAATATAAAACAATGCACAAAAGACACCAAGTCTTGTGGGGAGACACTGCGTTGTGAGTGAGAGAGAGAGGGGTTAAACAGAGAAAGCAATGATGAGGGTAGCATAAGTGGTGGGCTCAATCCAGAGTCATAAAAAAAAAGAAGAGAAGAGAAAGAGGACTAAGTTACAAAAAACAAAAGAAGGGTACTATACCCTACGATCCAAATGCCATACTTCTAGGAAGAATTTCAATACGTTGAAAACAAAAGAAAATGACCTCATTTACCCAAAAAAAAAATGAAAATGACCTTAAATATCTGACTTATCGTAAGAATCATGTCAAGTGGGTATATACCAAATATCAAGAGGAACAAAACACAGATGTTACCAGGTGAATTGATGGGGAGAAAGAAAATCATGTAGAAAAGCCAAATGTGAAACCTTACAGAATCTTTCAAGGCCTAACTTAGAAGCTTCATGAACCAATACAATTGCTTTCCAGGATAACAAAGGAGAGGTAGTGAATAACCTAGAAGTAGCTACCACACAAGCAACTATTTAGAAAGAAACACATGGTGATCTCCCTATCTATCTTCAAACATATGCTCACAAACACGTAAGAAACCTGTCAAACCCATGTTCGTGTGTGTAATGTTACAAGAGAAGCTCATAGGAATAGAAGGATACCTCTCTGGGCATGAGTGTTTTGGGAATGACTCTGCAGAAAAAACCAAGTTAGAAGTTGGTCACTGAGAAGCAAATGAATATCACTTCTCAAGTCCAATTATCAAAAGAAAAACCAAAAAAAGAAGAGCAATATATAGAACTCTAGACGCCTCACCCAATCACATGGCGGCCACCATCATAAACAGCTTGAGAAACCATGCCCATCAAGCCAACACTCCCTCCACCGTATACGAGATCTATATTTCTTGATACCTTGAAGAATGCATTAATCATGATACACCAAACGTCAATTAAGTGACTTGACCTCAAATGCAGCTCCGAGACAAAGAAATGACAGTTTAGATACCAAGTGTGGCGTCAAGTATAGAGAAAAAGGAGCTATTTAGCTAATTAGTGCACGAACAACAAATTCGCTAACAATGAATTCCATTTCTCAGGCAATGCAATATCAAGCACGAGATTCAATTAAAGTTTGATGAAGAAAGAAACAGTCAAACAGAGTAAAAGAAAGAAATAAAGAACAGAACAGACAAGAAACAAATTGCAAACTGATGGACTCAGGGAAAAACAACTGAAGCAGGGCCCAAGCAGAGGAATCAGGGCATGAAGCCGAAACGAGAATACAGGTTTGAGTGACATTAAATACATCAAAGCTGTAAAGAAGCAAGTTAAACAAGTTCTGTAAGGAAAGAAGAAAACTGAAACCTCAGGGAAATTGGAGATTTTAAAGAAGAGAAACAGGGCTTTAAGGCAATACAAAAGGCAAGAGCCAGAAAACAGATAAGCATTAGTACCAATTCTCTTCCAAGCTCAACAGCAGCCTCTTTATAGCTATTCTTCTTTCCAGGACTACTACCACAGAACACACAAATTCTCTTGAACTTGGATTGCTTCATTTCCATCTCCATCTCTGTCTCCCCCTCTCTAAAGCAACAGCTTATCTTCTATGTAACAAGTGACCCACCAGAGCTCGACAATGTTTTTGGAGCGGATTCATGCTTATATAGAGGAAGAGCACCGGCATACATAAACTTTCATACTCTATAGTCCATAATTTTAAGGGGAGCACAAGCAATCAATGTCTATATTATTTTCAGTATTAATTCATTCAATAAATAAGAAATTAAATAAATACATGGTCATAAAATAGAATAGGTACAAAATAATAAGAACAGGTGATCTAAATTTTTTTAAGAACCATGACATCGCTCTTTTAAAAAAAATAAAGAAGTTCTTCTATTTTATTAAATAAATATATTATTTTTATTAAATAATTTGATAAAACTAATATGTCATATAATTTAATATATGTTGTATCAATTTTATAAAAAATTATAAAAATATACTCCCTCCTATCCAAAATAAATGTTGTTTTAGAGATATGCACACTTATTAAGAAAGTTAGTGAAATGTTTGATATACCCTTATTAATTGCATGTTAAATTGCCTTAAAAATGTAACTTGTATAATTAGGATGTGAGAGAAATTAAAGAGTAATTTTAGAAATAAAATTATAAACATGCATGAAAAATCGTGAATGATACTTATTTTGAATAATTAAAATTCCTCTAAAACGACACTTATTTTGGATAGAAGAGAGTATTATTTCATGTCTTTATTTCTTTAATTTTAATTTAATATACGTATTTGTAAATTTTATTTAAAATTTTAATTTATATAATTGTAGACCTCACTAATAAAATAGTTACTTCAAAAGAATAAGTAAAAAGTTTATGTTATAAATTTTGATTTTCTTTATCTGATCAAATCATATAAAAAAATGATAACGATAAAGTTTAGGTAAAAACCTTCTTGAGATGCGGTATTTGGTGAGGTTTAAAAATATGCAACCTTTCATTTAGCTAGTTGAGAGACTACTTTGATAGATGTATAGAAAAAAATGTTTTTAAAATATTCGGAAGAAAATAATAGACAAATGTATTAAAAAATATTTGTACAAACAACAAAATAAAAATAAGAAAACAAATAAATAAATATAACAAATAGACAATTAAAAATATGAATTAAATAAATAAAATGACTAAAAGAATAAGTGATATCAACTGAAATGTTTAGGTTAGTTAAAAAATACAAAAATCGAAGAAAAATGTTCAAAAGGCCTATAAAAAGAAGAATCTAACTATGCAGCATTCTCTACCCGTATTGCAGTTCACCGAAGCTTTTTGTTGAAGGTAAAGTCTTTACTAAGTTCTAATATAGTCATATCATTCTCGATTATTTCCCTAAATTCTTTTTAAGTTGTCCTCTTCTTTTCTTACAATCTCTAATTACAATTTTTTTGCATCTTCTTGCTAAAGACTTAATATGTCTCTTCTTAATATGTTCGAATTGTTTAAGCTCTGTCTCTCTCATTTTACAATCAATATTAGTCACGCTCAACTTATCTCTTACCATCTCATTCCTGACATTATGATCTCTTCTTGTAAGTTTACACATCTAACGGATCATCATTATCTTCATCACCATTAACTTATAATTATGTCAGTGTTTGATAAGTCAATATTTTGCCTAATAGAGCATGATTGACCTAATTGTTAAATGATAAAACTTATCTTTCAACTTAATTGGTATTTTCCTATTATATAAAATTCTTAAGACATTCTTTCATTTTAATTCATTCATTTAATATTTGTCACTGCTTTGAGTTATAGATTTAAAGTACTTAAAACAATCTTTCTATTGTATAATTATGTCGTCATTTAAAATTAATTTTGACTGTCTCATATAAAATTTCGGTACTTTTATTCTTACAAAGAATTACCTTTCTAATTTAATTTTATGTTTTAAAGCTTATGTTTATAAAACACATTTATTTCTAATTTAGTTTTTTTTGCCTCTGTTTATAATTGTGCAGTTTTTATGATCAAAGTTTGATGATTATTATCTTTAAAACCTAAAATCATTGATTAAATTGAAAATTGGAAGAGTATTATCCAATAATATGTGGCATCCACATCAGCTTTATGTGAAAAGCTACGTGTCACCCAAGTCCTTCAAATATACTAGGACATAGAGGTATATTCTAAAAACTCATTTCTTTATCTTATCCATCGAGTAACTTTCATCTCATTCTCATTCCAACTCTTTTACCCTTTGCTTGCAATCTATCGTAACACCAGTTTTATCATTTTTATTGTTTTCAATGTTTTGCTGAGACAAAGACAATCATGATAAAAAATTTCCAATCAATTTATTTTATATTTATTATTAAAATAGATCAACTTATTAATTAACTTAATTTTATAAATTAAAATAAACAAATTATTCTATTTTATTAATAGTCTTTTTCTTTATGTAAACTTTAACTTTTTTTATATAAATAAGAATAGTCTCCATTATTTCATGAAAATGCTCTAGTTCGATCACTTTTGACTTTTCATATTTATTTGAAAGCATATTCGTATGAATTATTAAAGGAAAATTATTGTTCAATTCTAAATTGAATTATTATAATGATTACTAATTAATTATACATTAATAAATATTAATATTTCAATAAAGTGTTTTATTTTAGGTCCATCATGTCTTTACTGCTCGTTGACCGTCATTCAATCTAAAAAAAAAAAATCTCTCAACGACAACTCTAATTTGAGACCTGATTAATAAATATATAAAAAATAAATAAAATTTACTAGTTAGAACGTTCCCTAGACACAATGACAGACAAACATCTTGCCCTTGCCCACGTTCGCCACTTCCTGCCTGCTCCATCTAACATTCTTGTCCCCGTGTTTCCTCGCTAGTTGGACAGTAACTTATGGAACCTTCGCTTTTCATAATTAAGCTTTTGGCATCCATTCATATGATGTGTAATCCAACTCTTCTTTGTTACATTCTTCCTTTATTTTCAAAAGCCAATTCCCTATTTTTATTGATTTCTCTTTATTAGCAGCTGTATCTTGGTTCAGTTTGAGTTGTAACTTTTATCTTGTTGTCTAAGCAATCTCAAATTGCAAAATTTTGAGCTATGTAGGTAAAGCTTGTAACTAGATCTTCCATCTGTCCTAATTCTCTTCTCGATCAAAAAGAAAAAGTTGATTTGATTGAAAGTTTGAACAGATCATAAGGTACTATACCAAGTAGTGAATTTTGTTGGAAAAAGGATGCAAACAGTAATAATCATCACACTCAGTTTGAAGTTTCGCAATAAAGCGAGTTTAGAGAGGTTTGATAGTACGCAACTTTACTCCTACATAATAGAAAAAATGTTTTCGATAAACCCGCATGCAAATATATAAAAAAACAAAAAATTTGTATGTATAAATGATTTCAATTAGAAAAGTCCTTCAAAATTGGAATATAATTCTAACAAAAGAAAGGAGGGTAAGGTGGTTAATTTGAATTAAAAAATAATTATAAAGGCAATAATACCCTTGATTATAGCCAAGATTTGATGTTATCCAATCACCCAAATTTGTTAACAATTATCAGATTATCATATCATCCTCATCCCCTGGTGGATTGCTATTTTTTTCATAGGTAAAAGTTGATTTCTCTTAGATGAAGTGGGCCCATGTTTATCCTCCCTGCTGCCTCAAACTCATATCTCTGCTTAGTCTGTGACATTCATAAAGCTACAGCATTTAGATTTATTTTTTCCTTCCAGGAAGTTAAGATACGTCTGGGTGCTACCTGACCATGCAAGCATTAGATTATGGGATTAGATATGTCGAATTAAATGTGAAGAGTGAAACATTTGATACAAGTTCTTTTGATGCATGAACTGTGTTGGGGTTTTGTATTGAATTTGTAGGTCAAGTTTAGGTCACGTAAAATTTGTAGCAAAATGAAACATGGAAGTATTAAGAGTAGCGGTGGAGGACGACTGGCTCCATGCATGTTTTTGATGCCAATGATGTCATACATGTAGCCTACCAAGCCTGACCTTGCCTTTTTATTAAACTTTGTTTTCAATGCACCCAGTTCTTTCACCCTCTCTCTTTTCCATATAACCTTTTCTTTATAGAACTCACATCCTATATTTTTCTAACACGTATTCAATAAACTAATCTTGGTAAATTAGTAATTTAAAATTACGCGGTATACTTGATCCATTTGATATTAATAACTTGCCAATAAGCACTGGAGATGACATTGGCTTGGGTAATTATGACACTTTAGAAAAATATGATAACTTCACTTATTGGTGACAGATCACAAAAGAAGAAATTAAATGAGGAAGATGAAGAGTGGTATAACAGTCGTAGGTCCTTATGACCTACTCATAAAGGTGTGGAAGAGCCTAAGATAAAAGGGTCTTACTTGGTGAGTTAAGTTTTTCAATATAGACCTCAAGTCGACCAAAATATGAGATGAATAGAGACATAGCAAACTAATTCATCTCTACAAGAACAAACGTGACATCTAAAATTGTAACAACTGTAAAAGAATCAAACTACTCAGCCACATCTTAACATTATGAGAGAAGGTAATTAAAAAGAGAGTGAGAAAAGATGTATTTATTTTACAGAACTAATTTGATTTCATATTAAGGATGTCAATGATTGAAGCTATACACCTCTTTAAATGATTAATAAATATTATAGTGATAGACTAAGAGACTTATATATAGTTGTCATTGATTTAGAGAAGGATTATAATACGATACTTAGGGAAATCATATAAAAGTGTTTAGAAATTAAAGGAGTTCCTTATTAGGAATATGTATAAAGATATTAAGACTATGATAAGGACGACAAGTGAAGATATAGAACATTTTTCTATCGATATCGAGCTACACTAAAGATTCTCATTAAGCCCCTTTCTGTTTACAATAGTTATGGATAAACTCACCGAGAATATCCAAGGAGATGTGCCTTAGTATGTATTGCTTACTAATGACATTGTTTTAGTGAATGAAATAAAAAAGGGTGTTAATTCCAAGCTAAAACTTTAGAGGGAAACATTAGAATCAAAGAGCTTTAAATTAAGTAAGACTAAGATTGAATAGTCAAAATGTAACTTTTAGGTCACAGGGATGTATCCGATGTGAAGATGAAGATTGAATCAGAAGTTATACTACATGAAGATTGTTTTAAATATCTTGGATCCATTATCCAAACCAATGGCAAGATACGTGATAACATAGTTTACCGTATCAAATCAGGATAGCTTAAATGGATGGACTCATCGGGAGTTCCATGTGATGAAAAGATACCACTCAACCTAAAAGGTAAATTGTACCATTTAGCAATTAGGTTAACCATGATCTATGAGGTGAAGTATTGCCCATCGAATAGGTGTATAGTCATAAGTTAATGGTGACAAAGATAATAATAGTCCATTATATTAAATGTGTAACCTTACAAGAAGAGATAAAGCCAGGAATATAATGGTTAGAAATAAGTTGAGGGCTGCTAACATTGGTAAATTAAGAAAGATAACACTTAGGTGGTTCAACCTTGTTAAGAAGAGACATCCTCTCACTCCCACGAGAAGATGTGAGAAGATTGTATATAGAGGTTGTAAGAGAAGAAGATAAACAACTCAAAAGAACTGAGATAGGTGATTATGTATTATATGACTCAACTATTGTTTACTAAGGACTTACTCTTAGTAAGAAACTATGGGGAACTAGGATACATGTAAAAAATCTTATACAAAGAGGTCCTTCTATTTTCATAGGTTTTTTTGAACTTTTTCCTTCAATTCTTATATCATGTATTTACCATTTAGCCTAAATACTTTTCTTTGTAGTACTTGCCCCTTCAATCATTATGTTTTAATAATTTGTTTGTTTTATTTATTTATTTGTCTTTTTTCTTGACTATTTATTTATTTACTTATTTTGTCTTTATTTTTCTTTTATTTAGATTTTGAATTTTTATGTTTTAAGAAGTTATTTGTTTTTTATTTTATTTCCTTAAATCCATTAAAAAAACTTTTTTCTTTTTTTGTGAATCGTCTATCAAAAATAATGTCCCTCTTAATAAGAGATAAAGTTGCATATTTCTAGACCTCTCCAAACTCTGCATCTCAACAAAATTTCTATTTAGTCGTTGTTATTATTTTTGTTGTAACTTACCAATATAAAGCTTCATATTTTCGCTTCTTCAACTTTTTACCTCTAAACTTCATACAAATCTGAAAATAAATTACTCAATAAGTATTTTGACAATTTTTATTATAAAATATAATGTAATTAAGGTAAATTTATGTTCAATTTAACATTTATTGAGACTTTGTTTATATTTTTTATGAGTATTGAAATGACTTAAGCTTTGAGTAAATTTAAAAGGTCTATCCTGTAACGTTATCTCCTTTCGAACATTAAAACATTAAAATATTTTTGTTATTAAAATTTACGCCAAAAAGCAAAATTACGATTATGTTCCTGCGGCTTGAACACAAATTGCTCCTAATCTGTGTGGGGCTAGATGAGGTTTTAAACAACTTAAATTAAATCAAACTTTAAATTAATAAATAAGATTTTATTTAATCAAATTTTTAATTAAATTTAAAATTAAAAATATTGGACTCCAAATTCGGAATATTTAACTTTAAAAACTTAAACTCGATCAAATTTTGGAATTGTAAAATTTAGAAAGGTCATTGGCATCGCTAGGATTAGAAATTTCTAACTTAGCAAGCTGAAACTGTTCCAAAGCACGGAGAAGTTTGAAGGACTTTTTATTTTTATTTTGTTAAGAATCGGGGCTAACGCTCAAAAGAAGAACTACAGTACTGTGACACGAGGTAAAGTAACCCCAATAACATCAGCAAACAAAAGTGAAGCGAGACCCTCAACAACATCAGAAAACCAGTAGACACTCGCAGGTAGCCGGTAGTTATAGGTCGCTAACCAATCTGCACACCTATTGCCCTCCCGAAAAACATGGCTAACGCGTACTATCCAATGCCTAGACAACAACTCCTTGATGGCCTGAACCAGTGGAAGCACCACCAGAAGCTGATTACTAGTGAGACTGGCCACCACTAGGGCAGAATCGATGGTCAGGTCTACCTGAAAATACCCATGAAGTCACGCAAGAGTCAAGCCATGATATACTGCCCATAACTCCACCTGCCAAGACGAGCATGAACCCAGATTTGCTCCAAACCCAACTATCCAGTGACCGCCGCATCTCGGAGCAGTCCACCCGCAGTGTCCTCTCCAGAATGCCCCTTCAAGGATTCATCAGTATTCAAATTTACCCAACCTTCGCACGGTCTTTGCCATCAAACATCTACGACGCGACGCCTCGGTGCACTCGTTGGCAAGACGTCTCGGTGTAACTGTTGTACCAAAATTACTTCCCGGATAAAGGATTGAATTTCACCAATATGGTGGCTTGGATGCGGCGTTGAAGGGTGGAAACAGTGGTTATTGCGCCATGTCCAAAGTTTCTAATAAACAACACCAAAAACCAAAAGCCAAGGCCTTTTCGAACTATTCACAAGTGCCGAAACTAAATTCCACCCAAGCTAAGTCATAAAATCATGACAATAGAAGTCGCGACGACGCGGACCGTAAAGTTTGCCTTGATTAGGATAAAGTAAGACCCCTCCCCTAGCTGACACGTGAAATCCTCAAAACCAGGTGGCAGCCATAGATATGTGGCATTCTTCCGGTGGGTGATAATTACTGGGCATGTACACTTCCAATCCATATAAAAAAAATCCAGTTACAAAGCGACACCTGCTAAGATTCAGGACAGATTGACCTTTCGAAGGCGTTAGGTATCCACCTTGATGCATGATTGCATGCACCATTGGAGCTCAGAATGTTGTGTGATTAACGCCCAAGCAGCTGGAATCATTTTGAGAAGTCACTTGCTCCTTTCTGTTTCACCAAAAATGACTAACGTCCATACATTTTCACTGCACTCTATTGTTTAATTATAGAAATGTAAGCATTGGTATGCTCAGCTTTTTATCCGAAAAGATGTTGGGCACTAGTCGGTGTTTCGTGGGGGCGCTTTGATTCTACTTGTAATCATTACCCTTCTTTTCTTTATAATGCACTGTGCTCCTATTTTCAGACTGGCTGGCTTGAAAAAAAAAAGTTAAATAAATGAAAACCCTTCATTGTTCAGCCTTCCTACAACATTTAGGCCTGTTTAGTTGGATGTTAATTAATAGGATGGAATGTAATAGAATAGAAGGAACGAAATGGTTTATAATAGAATAGAATGTAATATAGTAAAAAGTTGTTTGAGAATGATGGAAGGGTTCATAATGTAATGCAGTAAAATATTATTTGAAAAATAAATGGAATGTATAATAAATAACTTTTATACCCCTTATATTAAAATGGTTGTTGGAGGTTTATTATTTTATTATTAATTATATAAAAATATTAGTATTAATTATTTAATAAATTTTATTTTATTTTATGT
>JAOSBK010000008.1:4927582-4954170 GCA_027568895.1 Erythroxylum shatona
CTGCAAGAACCTCCGCATCTAGTCAAGGACTAACTTCACCGTGATCAACAAGGTCTTTTGTATCACAGATCACGGCAGTAGATAGGATGTTTTGTTTTTCTTGTCCATTGTAACAAAAAAAAATAGATAAAGATAAATTTTTTCCCTGTTAAAAGAAAAAAAAAATGGTTGTTAACGAACATATGTCTAAATTAGGGATTTTAATTCCTACATTGAATAGTCCAAGAGACGTGTTTATGAAAAGCATTGCCACCTTTGCACATAAGATATGAGAGTAGTACCTAAGATTGGCAATTGAGTCAATGAGAGCGTAATGCCACCTCCAAACCACAAGGTCATGGATTTTCTGTAAATGTTTCTTTTGCTGTACATTAACAGCTGCTAGAAGAAAAAAAAATATGTGACCTTCTCTTTTTCTTTTTCTTAAAGAGCCTACCGGTGAAGTCCTCAAAACATTACGTAAAATATATTTACAAACCACTGAAAGCCCGTGCTTTCTTTAAAGTTAACCAGACCATGTATACATGTGATCGAATATTTTTGGCTTGTAAGGGTATCTTGTCATGGAGATCCAAAGTTAACCACGCAAAAAGATTCCAATCGTGGCTCCATTAAGTCCACAGCTTCATCATCTGTAGCACGCCAACTCCGAGCTTTTGAAGTCGAGAGGATCAATCTCTCCATATGCTCTGTTGAAACAGTCTCTGCTACTGCTTCCTTATTGACGGCACTGTGGTCAACATCTAAAGCTTCGTTATCAACTTCCAATGGAAACCGAGTTTTCATACTACTGATGGGAGACATCTGCATAAGTAGTCAGTATTAGTCGTATCGATATATGAAACACACGAAACTTTTCATTGCTTTAGAATGTTTTTACAGCATAGAGTTAGAAACACAAGCTTTGCGTTGAGTTATTATCAATTATATAGATTATCGCGAATGATTTGCCACAAGAGAAGATTTTCTTTTGTTGGTGAGACAACAGAATTTGATATTTACACTCCAAACTAAAAGCTTTAATAAATATAAAAACACAAGTTGGATGCTAAGACTTAAGTGCGATATGAACCATTAGTGTTGAGACAATTCCAATGATCAAGCTATTTGGACAAAGATTGGAGAAAAGAGTTAGACATGTATAGGAAAGAAAGCAATTGGTTGCATAAAGGCAAGCTAATTATGACTTCGGCTTCTAGTAAGAAAGTGGTTTCAAAAGAATCGCCTAGGTATGGACTCTTCAGTATTTTTGACATGTTTGCAGTGTGTCAAAGGTGATCTATTAAAATTGTTGAGCCAAGCAATGACTTAAGACATAAAGAAGCACCTAAATAGGTTTCAAATAATTTCTTACCTGAAAAAGATTTACAGGAATGTTTCTCCTCCTAGATTTGTCAGGTGAGATGGTTGAGAGAATTTGTACAACCTCACTCATGGTAGGTCGAGCGTCTGGATCCAACAGCAAGCACTCCTTGGCTAGGTAAGCCATTATCTGTAATTCTTCTTCTCGGAAATTCCCCTTCAATCGTGGATCAGGCAATTCTGTTGTTACTCGCTTAGAATTCTGAAGATAAGGAGCAGCCTGCATGATAGGAATGCAAACAACATTGGCATATGGTTGCGGCAAACATGTTATATATTTTCAGATAATTTCTGCATCCTGATATATTATTAATGCATATGACCAGGCACAGATCATCAATCATAAGACATCAAAATGTAGATGTGATTAGTACTATTATGCTTTGCTTTACCCATAAGACAAGGCTTTCTTCTCCTTTAGTGGTTGTTTTGTGGATGGGATGCCGACCGGTGATAAGCTCAAGGAGAACTACCCCAAAACTAAAAACATCTGACATAAGAGAGGCTCTTCCAATCATTGCATACTCAGGAGCAAAGTAGCCAAAAGTGCCTTGCATTCTTGCTGGAGAACTGGAACTGCTGGGAGCTTCATCATCTCTTAAATGTTTAGCCATGCCAAGATCGGTAATCTGCAGAGTTGTAGTTTACACGTGCATCAATTATTCTAGAATCAATAAAACTAATAATGCTACCATTTACTTTAATATAAGATCTCTATGATGTGTGATGCATAGAATACATGTTTTGAATTAATATGTACCCTTGTAGTCAGCAAATGGTCATTTCAATACTTAGAAATAATTGTCAACACACAATCCTGTATGTTCTTACTTTTGCTCTCCAGTTTTTGTCCAAAAGAATATTTGTGGATTTGACATCTCTATGCAAAATTCTTGGAGCTGCTGCTTCATGGAGGTACTCCAAGCCTCTTGCGGCTCCGATTGCAATGGCAACACGAGTTTCCCAGTTTATATTTTCACCCAAACTTCCATCCAAAGAATCCCTCAAGTTACCATTAGGCATGTATTCAAATACTAGAAGCCTCTCAGAGTTTCCCCCGAATAATTCTGAGCAATAACCAATCAAAGGCACCACATGACAATGATGGAGTCTAGATAACAGCCCTACCTGAGCAAAAAATAAGGATGGTGGGATGTTGTGGAGCCAAAATGACTTGTTTCTTGAAATGCATCTGTAGACAGAATCAGTTATATCACCCAAAAAGTATAGCTTAGCGGAGGACTTACCTCTGTTAAGAAGACAGAATCTACATCAGGTCCCCCCTGAGCCTTGAGACGCTTAACTGCCACAGTTCTACCATCTTTAAGCATGCCCCGATAGACATAACTGCTTCCCCCCAGTCCTATAAGATTGGAATGGGAGAACTTATCCGTTGCATATTCCAACTCAGAGTATGAAAAGTTGATTACGGTTCCATGTATTATCTCTGCTTTACTCCTACACAAGAAAGAAGACTTGCCAAAACAACCTGAAATTTTGGGGAAAGACAAAAGTTACAGAAGTAACTATAGTTGAATAGTTCAGTTGACTAGATATTTGGACAAGTTATGGCTAGGGCAAATCTCACGCACCTGAAAAAGAATTGGCAGGGAAATAGATACTAACTTTGCTTTCTGAGACTGAAGATGCTCTGTGACTTATTAAGTTAGTAGCACTATTGCAACTTGTTTCTCTGTCTGATGAGAATACTGAAGCTTGTACAGGACACTTGTCCTTTTGATAGACATAGCATGTTATTGCAGCAACAAATGCAAGTGTTGCAAATACGACACATAGCAAAAAAATGATCACTACAATTCTTCTGCTAGATGTGTGATTTCTGGAGGCTAGGGCTTCTTCGACAGGTCCTATTGAGAATGAAGTAATAAACATGAGATAGGTAACTTCTAAGAAAATTTACCACTTACAGTGAATATATGTAAAAGATTGAAGTATCACAAGATACAAAACATCAGTGAAGATCTTCATTTAGATACGCAAGTCACAATCGGAAGCAAACTGTGTCATGGTTCTACTATATGAAACCTTGTTTATTATATATCCCCGTGATGTCTTAATTGCAGACTGAACTTAAAAATTTTGAGAAGAAAAAGTTTTGACTAATTGAATAAATATGTCGAATCTTTAGAACTATGAAATATACCATAAGGCTCCCAATTTAAACAATGAAAATACAGTCGTGTTGAACTGTATGTCAAAGATGGAAGTCCCAATGCAGGTGGGAAAAATTTAAGTACCGGTGGTACAGTTGCAGGCTGTAAAACATGTGGTATCATGATTATCAGCGACTACTTTAGGAAATCCCTCCGCAGCACATTTACAGCTCCATATAATGTCACTAGGTCCTGCAGCTGTCGAAAAACGAGATAGATTTTGTTAGACACTTGATATTGTCTCGGCTCCCAACCATAAAGATCTAATATTTAACTCCCATGTAATCACAAGACATATGTTTGCCAGCATCCACAGGCAAGTCTTTGCAACTCAGTCCAATTTACAGGAAGATTAAGCAAAATGATCCCAATAATAGTATGCTTTTTCCAAAGCACAATACACAATGCTTAAAATGGAAGGTAGCATGTATTACTTCCAACAAGAGGCAGTGAGCTGGTTTATCATTAAGGTAAGTATTGGACTGCTAACTGATTTGCCATTAGGTTAAGTATTGGACTGCTAACTATGCCAATCTCATGAGTGTTCCCGCCGTGAGAAGACTGTAGTGTGTAGGAAGGTTGACTGACGCTCTGAAGACAGAGAGAAGGGCACACCCTTTAGCCTCAGCTATGCCCATGCTTACGATGCAACAAAAAGAGCTTTTTGCCGACAAGATTAGGTGAAGAAAAGACTTTCAGAACCGATCGGAGGAGCCTTTCAGAGTCCATCCCCATAGGTTGCGGAGCGTGAAGCCAAAGGCATTCCAAGTACTAAAATGACAAGCAGAAGCATCAGCTATAACGTTGGGGTGGGCTTGTCAGGCTTTTCACAATCCTGGTAAGGAGGCTGAAAGACTAAAGAGTAGCTGTAAGCACGCTATGAACCAAGGTCGGTGTAGTCTTTCATATAGGATGAACTTTGCACAGACGTATGCTTTGTAATCTTTAGAATACTATGTTCCAAAGTACAATACGCAATGCAGAAGAAGTTGAATGGAAGATAGAATATATCCCTTCCAATGAGGGGCAGTGAACCGGCTTGTCATTGAGGTAACTATTGGACTGCAAACTATGCCCATCTCATGAGTGTTCCCACCATGAGAAGATGGTGAAGAAACATTTAAGAGTGCATCAAAGTAAGGTTTCTTTTTTTTTTTTAATTGCAATTATTAGAGGATCCATCGCCAACGGATAAGTAATGAGGATTAAGAGAGGATAGGGGCATGCCCACCAATGCAAAGTGCAGACACATTTCAAATATATTAAAACAAATAGTTCTGAAAAGAATTTCATCAAAAGCAAGGTTCCAACGCAAGTTTTCAGTGAAGACATCATCTTTTCACAAGATTTCTGTCATGACAGAAACAGGGGGTGTATAAGAGTTTTCTCAAGTGACATGTCTCTGACTGTCCTATCTCTCATTATGAAATCCATGCAATTAATTGTAGGAAAACTTTCGTTACCAACTGTAGGAGAAGCTTATCTCTTTGTGATTGACCAGGGTTAACAAAAGCTGGACCAATTTTTTTGAAAAGTAAGCTGGACCAATTTATAATCAATACGCAGCACCACCATATAACAGAAAGAACTGACAGAACTCTTTGCTAGGCAACTTTTTTTCTTTTCATTTCCTAGGTTAACATACGGTTGCTAAATTCTTTGTATGAACAATTTTAATGTTATATTAAATCAAGATCCTGCTAGACATCCAGAAACAACTGTAAGCTAAGCAACAGTTCATCACCTTAAGAAGATTACCTGGACTGCAATCACAGGAACCAGAACAGTTAGATTTGACATAGCTCTCATTTCTTTGAAATGGGGATGCACATGTACATGTCCAGTTGTTTAGACCTGCTGTAGTGGGATGTTCATCTGCCCCAACTAAAATTAAGTTAGATCAGCTTCCTTCACAATTAGTTTCAATGGCAATGGAAGATAACTTATAACAGATAACTCCTTGTACAACACCAGCTACCCGTGCTCAAATTGTAACTGGCATTTTTATTTTATTGTTTTATATAACTACAATGGAAGTGTATAAAACTGGTACTAACCACAAAGACCTTGCTGGATACAGATCAGGCCAACGGCACATGCAATGGCTAGTCCCACTTGATTCTTCATTTATTTCACCACTGAGATTGTATATGAAAAGGAACTTCAGTCAACTCTATGATAAACTACAAGGAAACCATTGATGAGTTCACCACATTGATCAGCAAACATTTGGTGACTTTCTAAAAGAATCTCAAACTTGTAAAAGGATGAGCAAGCAACGTTTGTCGCGAAATGAAGATAGAAAGAGGTGTCTGAAGAGAACCATCTAAAGTATTTTATATCCAGTATACATTAATTACTGTATTGGACGGACACACAAACAATTCAGGGATATCTTCTGAACATCAAACTGCTCATCGAACACAAAAACTAGCTCCTAAAAGCACTATGAGAGTTATGACATAATTTACAAGAAACAAATCACTGATACCTTGTTGAGATTCTAAGCCAAGAATAATTACATTAAAACTGTTAGGTGTAGTTAGAAAGAAAGTGAATGTGCAAATGGAAACAAAAAGAAAACAGAAGACAAAGGAAAACAGACAAAAAAGAAACAAATTTCAGGAACCTTCATTAGGCCGGGAGGCTGGCTCCTTATTCGTAGATCACCCAATCTGCATGAAACAAAATTAACAGCAAGAGATACTAAGATTGACTACAGAAAGGCCATAGAAGTTCAACTTGAGGACAGAGAGAGGAGAATGGTTGAATGACGCTTTATGATGAATAAACAAAAGCTTACAACCAACCCGTAACCAAATGTCACCAATATGCAATATATAAGAATTTACTGTAAACAGAACACTTTGAAAGCCATAAATTTAGCTATTCACCCAAGTAAGGTGTTTTTAGTTAGGAATTGGTGAACTTACTGTGGGTCAACAAACACTCCAAGTGTCTATATGGCATAAACTGAAAAGTATTCTAGCAAAACCCAAATGGTAATCAATGCATCTTTCTACAATAGCTTTTAAGTAACATCATCTTTGTAAGATAATGATGCACAACTAGAACTCTTAAATGAAAAAGTGACTAAAGAACAAGGAACAGTATCGTTTAATGAAAGATGAGAGACCTTAGTTTCCATCAAATAATTAAGAAAAATGAATGACTAGTCAAGATCAAACCCCTTTGGAGGGTACCCCAGAATCAAATTCAAAGAACTAATTGCGAGGGTACTGATAAAAGAACGAAGAGGAACACAAACACTGAACAAGGCTGTTACTTCAGTGGAATAAAGCTAGTATAGTAAGCTTACATTGAATAAAACGACAATCTATGACAACCATTAACTGATGGTCCCAGGCTAACATTCACAGACCTCAAAATTTCAACATCTTCTTAGAGACGTTAAGAAACGGATGATTCCGAAATGAGCACGACCTTTGTCAGAGACAGTGTGTTTCATTATCGTAAATTCTGAGAGCGAAATGAGGACCTGGTAATACGACATAGAACAGCGAATAATTGGTTACGATATAGTAAACAAAAAGAGAGCGGGATAAAAAGGAACAAACCCATCAATCACCTTCCTGACAACCACGCCATTTCAACTCCGAAAGTGACTGCTCAGCTATATTTAGTAGCTAAACCAGTAAACAACTATCCATAATTTCAACCACAAGCCCCACCATCACTACCTTTCTTTCTCTTTACTGGATTGTGTTCGATCAAAATCTACAGTTCTCTAAAATTCCCATTCAAGAATAATGATTAGCGAGAGTTGGAAAATATGAAAAATAGAAAAATACTTGAATGTAGGTGTAACGGCTAAACAAAACGAACAAAGACTTGGCTTCTAAGCCATACAATACTATAATACAAGTAGAATTTCAACGTTGTGTTAAAAATTCAAAAGACAGTGTAAGAGTGGGAACCAAAAACTGCTCTTATCAGGATGAGTGGGCCCCGCAAGATTAATAGATAAATCAAACGGTCAGATACCAGGTCTGAAATGACGTGGCATTAATATTACATTAAATGAATGAAAATCCCTAAGTAAATTAATAAAAATATAGTTATATCGTGTCACATCCATGGGGCTGGAAATAAATTTGCCGACAGGAGATTAGGGTAGACGATCATACATTACTGCCGAGGAAAATAAAAATCGATGAAAATATAATTATAGCAGTACCTTAGCCTAAACAAATGGAAAAAACCGAAGAACAAACAATGAGCGAGAAACTAGGCCAAGGGTGATGCCTGTTAGTCCGTGTGCTCCGTCGCCTTCACGGACGACTTAGTTGAAGAACGACGGTGTATAGGAATAGGAAGTTAGGTGCTGTATGAGAAATGTGACGGAACGGAAGAGCTGCATGAGCCTGAGTGGTTGTAAGTAACCGGAGAAGAAATGAGCATTAGAATAAGAGGAATGGGACTGGAAGAAAGTGACGAGAGTATAAATAAATAAAGAAATGGTGGGCATATGAGCAGAGGATGGCAGCTTTGGCACGCATGACGAGGTGGCGATCTGGTGTCGCAAATGCAGAGGAGCGTCACGTGGCCGAAGAGGGCAGAGAGGACTGGTCAATTTGCTTTTTATTTTATTCTTTCAGCTTTAATGTGGTTTAATTTTATTTATTCAAAGCATGAGCATAATACGAGTAATTCGTATCCAAAAGTAATGTTTTAAATTTATAAAATAATTTTTAAATATTTTAAAAATTACAAAATAGATAATTATCATATTATATAATTATACTTTATATTTTTAACGATGTCTCTAAAAATTATAATAATTTTAATTATAATTTAATTTGTAAAATTAATTTAATAAATTTAATTAAATTTAAAATATATTTTTAAAATATATAAATTTCAAATAATTTTTGATTTAATAATTAAAAATATAAATAATATTAGTTTATAAATAATATTTCAAATTATTTATTTTTAAAAATAAAATATTTTTAATATTTATTAATAGATATTATATAAAAATATTTAAATAAATTTAAATAAAAATAATTCTAAGTTTTGTTTAATTTATAATTATTATTAGGAATAAAATATTATTACTATTTTAAAAACAAAAATTAAAAATTCACTATAATTATAAAAGTTGAAATAAATAAAATAACTAAAGGGGAAGGAGAGGTAGGAGGAAAAATTATTTAAATAAAATAATTTATTTTTAAGTTTTATTTAATTTATAATTATTATTAGAAATAAAATATTTATTACTACTTTAAAAATAAAAATTAAAAATTCACCGTAATTATAAAAGTTGAAGTAAATAAAATAACTAAAGTGGAGAAGGAGCGGTAAGAAGAAAAAGGGAAATTTTAAAAATTTTTGAAAATTTTGCGAAAAAAATTTTCAGTACTGACCAATGTTTGACCGATATTTTTAATATTAACTGATACCAGCTGATACCAATTGGTATCATCCAAAATACGCTGACACTGACCGATATTTAAACCCTATATGACCGATCTTTTATTTTGTACTGGTATTGATCCGATACCGACCTATACAAAACAGTATTCATATCTTTGGTGTAAGCTAATATTTTATACAGAAAATATATGACAGATTATTATAAAATAATAAATCACTATCTTATCAATAACACAAATTAAAAACAAATACTAAGCTTTTTTACTTAAAAACAAATCCTATTTAATTGCAAATTTTTAACAATAAAAGTAAATAAAAATAATTAAAAACGGATTGTAATTTCTACATTAATCTCTAACACTTCCTTTTAATATAGGAATTAGCAACATCTGGCGGATCTCTCGAATACATGAATTTCTTTAATGTTAATGACTTGGTAAATAAATATGCAACTTTATCATTGTTATTAGAGTACACTGTCTTAATTTATCCTTTTGCAACCAGCTTCTATCATGAAGCGATGACATGTCTCTATACACCTTGTTTTGATGTGATAAATATGATTTTTTGTGATTAATTGATTATCAAAATAAATAATAATGTTTTAAAAATTATATAAAAAATAAGCCAGTAAAATAAAAGATTTAAAGTTTTACTGTTCAATTGGTACTAGGCCATAAAACTAATATATAATAAATAAGAAATAAAATATAAAAATAAGTAAAATATAATAAAATGAAATACTTTATTAAAATAACAATATATGTTGATGTATAATAATAATAATTATTATTATTATTATTATTATGTTCATGTATATCAAGACTCCTTTAGTGATCATGTTTTTACATAGATACGAGCAGTTAAAAGCAATAGAATTAGGGCATTTTTGATGATAATAACGAAGACTATTCTTACCCATTAAAATAAAGTTAAAGTTTAATTAAAGAATGTTAACGTTAAAATGAATATTAGCTAGTGTGTATTCTAATATCTAAAAATCGATTAGTTTACAAAAATTGTTCAATTAATTAATAAATCGATTAATTTTTAATAATAAAAATGATTAAAATAAATTAAATAATAGAATTGACTAATTTAAAGTTTTTATCATTGAACCAATCCAATCATATCAATGTTTTAATCTCTAGCAAATAATAGTTGCCTCTCCTGCTTAAGGTAAACTAAGATCTTCCGCAGCCAGATAACTTGACAAGTTCTAACTTGACAAGTTGCTGCTATAACAACTATATATTTAGCCTCTAAAGATGATACAACGCTAGATAATTGTTTCTTTGGGCTATACCAAATAGCACTCGTGCCAATAATGAAATTGTTCTTAATTTTAGTTTCATTGAGATAGAATATTGATGAAAAGATAAAACTATCTTTTTTTGTCATAAAAAAATAATCAATCTCATAAATTAAAATATAGAAATACTTAAACAAACGAATAAATGCTTATTAAAGAATAAGTTCATTAAATCGAGCCAATTGTAAAGATCCTAAACGGAATGTTAGTTATGTGTACGCAAAATTTTTCTTCGTGATAATTTTATCATTGGTTTTTAAATTTGAAATTACTAAAACTCTCGTGTAGAAATTACTGTATTTTGATACTACTTATGGCTTGTCCTATTTAGAGTAGCTTAGTCATTAATACTTGGATATAGGACGAATTATATGGAGATAGTTGAGTAAGTGATAAATGATGTGTCGCTTTAAAGTAATTAGATAAAATATTCCTATATTCTTGATTATTATGATTTAAAAAATTTATTGACGTGAGTGAATTAACATTTGAGAAGGTGTTTTCAAAGATAAATTATAAATTAATTATCAATTAGCAAGAAGGAATATGCTAGGATTTTTAAAAGGTAGACATTATATCCATATTATCTCAAATTGGAACATTGAATGACGAAATAATTAAATTATACATTATAAGTATGCATAGACAACTCAAGTTAAGTCACTTTGATATTTCTAATATTTAGATAATCTTGGGATGAGGCTTCTCTTGCAGAATGATCAGTGTTCGATTATTTTTTTAAGACATTAGCCGTGGGTCCTTTATCTCTATATCCTTTTCACAAAAAAATATTTGGATAATCTTAAAATGATGTTAGACGTCGTAAATTATTTAATTAGATGATTAAAGATAACTTAAAATAAGTTTAAATTTATTTAATTTTAATTATGAATAAAAATAAAAATTTTTAATAAATGTTAACATGTTAGAAACTTAATCGGTCACACGTAAAAAGCAGTTAGAAAAAAAATCAATTTCAATTAAATTGGACTTAATGGTGAAATTAAAAAACTTTAGGGATAAAATATAAAATACTTGTTCTTACTAAAATTAAATTAAATATAATTCAAATATTTAATTTTAATAAAATAAAACCTTTTATATATGTATAATTAAGTTGGACTCAATTGTGAAATTTAAAAAACTTTAGGATAAAATATGAGATATTTGTTCTTATTAAAATTAAATTAAATTATAATTGAAATATTTAATTTTGATAAAAATAAAACCTTATATATATATATATATAAAACCTTATATATATATATATATATATATATATATATATGGGAAATTAGCTCAAGGGAGTTAACACTTTTCTAATTTTCTCTCAAATAGTTAACTTTCTTTTGACTATTTTGTTGATACTGTTAAAGATTAGATATGTAAATAACTAGTGGTTGATACATCGAAAAGGTTTCAACATGAACTTCATATCATATATGATTTTTTTATTTTATGATTTGTATTTTTTTAAGTTATTCAATTATTATGATTCAATCAAAAACTGTAAAAAAGAATTATTTTTTGTTGTAACTACGATTCAATCATAGTTGGTTATCAACGCAAGTAAAAGTGATAATAGAGATAACCATAAGGGCTTCTTTAATCATTTTATGAAATATTAAAGATAAAAGTTAAACCTTTAGCTAATGTTTAAAAAATTATTTTTAAAATCACGCTAGTAGTGAATGAGTCCATTTACCTACTTGTGACATCAAATAAACTAAACTGATTATTCATAGAAATTATTAAAAACTTAATTTTGTTAGGATATAAGATGCTACCATCATTATTTTAAAAAGGGTTAAACTTGACCTAATTTTATAATTTTTTATTTTGAGAGTAAGCAAGTGTAAAGTTGCTACTTTGTAAACCTGAAGTCACAAGTTTAAGTAAGAAAACAACATTTTTATAATTATAACCTTTTTCAAGCTATTTTCTTTGTTTACCAATTACGTTGACCTTTTTTGACTTAGCCAAAAAAAAATCTCATACTCGTAATATTCTATGAAGAATGTTAGTGCCTTTTAATGTTATTATTTACGAGGGCCAATGTTTCTCTCTTCGTCTTCTTAAAATTATTTAAGGATTGTGAACATGTAATTAAAAGTAATTTTCCTTGGAGAAAAAAATTAAGGTTATTTTTAAGAATTACTAATGTTATGATCACATCAGTTTAAATCATATTAAGTGAAACTTCTATCAAAACAATTGATAAATTAACGATTTTATATAAAATGATTTATTATGAATTTTATGATCTCAATATTATTAGTTATCAATTTAAAGAAAAGTAAAATTTTCAATTCCTACATACATTCCCAATGCAATGAGCAAGAGCTTAATAAAGGGGATGAAATCCTCTGTTCTCATTTTTGTGTACCAACTCTGTCTCATTTAATCTAAATTATCTATTTGTGTGGATCCCACATAAATGAATGGCTTGAATCAAATGAGACATGATTGATACACAAAAATGAGGACAGAGGTAGAAGGCACTTGATGTCTTCCTCAACTTCCCCTAGCTTATTGCCGGCAATCTTTCCAAGTCTGATTCTTGCATAGAAGAGTGCAACTGAATGATTCTTCAGCTGATTCAGCGGTAAAAGATTCTCTTCGACGGTGAAGGGGCATTAATGATATTTAAAGCCAAGCTAAAGGATTAAGTATAAGAATATATTCATATTTCATTTCTACGTTCATATTTGCAGAAAGCGTATTTCAATTAAATACAATGGCAAATCGTAGGGCGACTTGAAAACTCATGAATAGAAAGTAATAAGTGCATTAAGCCCAATTATAAGTTTTGTAGCTAAAAAAAGGTCTACTATAAGTTTATTCGTTTGGTTGTATTTAGTCTTATTTTTATTTTTTAAAAAAATTTATAATAACAACAACAACAACAACAACAATAATAAAAGTTTTATTGAGAAATGATATTTAAAATTTTTTAATTATCTATTAAAATATATTTAAAAATATTTTTGTTTTAAAAAAGTTTAAATTACTTATAAAAATTAAAATAAATAATTTAATTTAATTATATTTGCTATAATTCTTACTAGTAATTAATATTAAATAATTAAATAATATATTTTATTAAACCAACTGAAGTTTCAACCGATGTTCTGATAATAAGAAAACATAAGTATTACTAACGAGTTTAATATTTTGATGAGAAGTAATTTAAGAATAAGATATAGCTATATAAACTCAGAAGATAGTTTATGAAATTAATACAGCAAAAAAAAATTTGCGATTGTGGAAAAGAAGATCAAGTCAAGAAGGAAAGAATAATAATGAGTATTAAAATGATCCTTTATTTTGTAATGTTAATTATAATATCATTTTATTAATTTGGTAATCTTAGAGTCTTACCATATATAAACATTTCATCTTACTTTATTACACGAGTCTCTTCATTTGTCAATAAGTATTTAAACTTTTGTTCTTAAAAGAAAAGTCCTTTAATCTTTGAAATCTTCTTACGAGGACCTTAAAACTTGTTTAATTATAAGTAAATTATATAAATCAATTTTGGAACTTTTGAAGTTGTAAAATTCATATTTTTGGAATTGATCGACAAATACAAGTTAATGGTTGATCAATTTATGTTAAATGCGTAACAGTTGAGTTCATTGACATATTGATCAACCAATTTAATGGTGTAGTAAACTAATGCCCTAGTGAATATGTATATTCAATGCATATTGTTCGACTAATGTGCTATACTAATCGACTTATGTCGTTATAACTACAGATTTTTGGCTCTAGCTATTAGTAAAGATCAAAAAATCCTTTAGTAAGATATATTCAATTATAGCCGTGAAAGAAGATTGTAAAAAGAGTTCTTATTTATTAGAAAAATATTGTAATATTATTCACCCTAAAATAAGAGTTATAGTATAATTCTAATAAGAGTCGTAGGAGTGGACATATGCAAAGGTTATTTGTTGAACCACTATTAATCAATTTACTTTCTTTTTGCCTTACGCTTATTACATTATTACTTAAGTATGTCATTGAGATTTGTTGTTTTATATCATATTTTTATATTTTATAAATTATGTTTATTAACACACTAAGTTAATAA
The DNA here is from genome assembly GCA_027568895.1 of Erythroxylum shatona. Classification (NCBI taxonomy): domain Eukaryota; kingdom Viridiplantae; phylum Streptophyta; class Magnoliopsida; order Malpighiales; family Erythroxylaceae; genus Erythroxylum; species Erythroxylum shatona. The sequence goes on from JAOSBK010000008.1 coordinate 4,941,930, forward strand.
ATACCTTGTTAAAGTTTATCAACACCCAATTTACTTACCTATTTGGTTCCACTTGGACTAATAAGTGATATAAAAAAAGGATCTATTATGCTATCATTCAAACAAAATCTTTATAGCAAAGGTATAAATAACATATTTAGGAGTATCATCATCATCTAACAATCAAAAGGGACAAAATATTAGTAAAGCCCCCTTCCTTTGTCAGAAATGATTATTTCGATTAGAAAATAATGATAGATTTTTTAATGGCTAAAAGTATAGACCTATAGGAAATAATTTTAAATGACCCTTTCATGTCTATAAGAATCGTAGATAAGTAAAAACTCCAAAAATTATAAGAAGAATGGGAACCTTTTGATAAGATATTAATTGTCTTAAATTTAGGGCCATACATATCATATTTTATGCATCATAAAGAAATGAATTTAATAAAGTCTCTGCGTGTAAAATGACTTATGAAATCATTATAAATTAGGTATGAGAGGGAAAATCAAGTTAGAGTAAAATAAGCATGTCAGTCCATCAATATGAATTATTTTAAATGAAGTATGATCAAAGTATCTTAAATATATACACTATATTTATTGATATTATTAATACTCTCAAGGGTCTTAGAAAGACCAAAATAGAAAAAATATTGCTTAAGTTAACTTATAAAGATATGAGAAGTCAAAGTGAGCCATGCAAGAAGTCAGAGGTCTAAAAACATTGCCATTGGAGGAGCTTATTGGATCTTTTTTTCACATATGAAATGAGATTTCAAAAAGAAACAACACTTTTGAAGAAAAAGGACTTGACAGTCTTCAAGGAAGAATCAGGTGAAGAAGAGAGAGAATTTTTGTAAAATAAAGGTCTTCAAGGTAGCTAAAAGTAATTCAGAAAATAAATCTTCAAACTTTATTTATTTTGTATGTAGAAAATTTGACCATATGAAGTCACAATATCCTCTACTTGAAGATAATGACAATTACAAAAAAAAATTATAAAGAGTTGAAAGACAAAAATAAGAAGAAAATATTTAAAGCCTCAACTTAAAATGCAATAAGTGAATCTAAACATGTGCATTCGAAAAGAGAGATAACTCACATATTCTTTATGGTTAAGAAAGATGATGAGGTAACCACTAACTCTAATTCATATAATGACGATAATGATTTGACATATAATAAACTAGTCGAAAGTTTAAAAATCATGAGTAAAAAAAGGAAGATACTATCTTCCAAATACAAGGAGGTTAAAAAATAGTTGAATGCCTTTACAAATGAGAATGAAAAGATAAAAAGTAAATTGTATAACATTAAAGCAAATAAAGTTGTAAATATTGATGACAATCATATATTAGACGCATTAAAGCATGAAAATGAGACATTTAAAAACGAAATCAATGCTCTCAATGATTCATTATCCAAATTCACTAGAGAGTGAAAAACTAAAAAGAATGCTAGAAATTCCAAAGAACTCTAATTATAATCAATGAGACCGGATATACTTATAGGGGTGAATCCAATATAAGACTACATTTATCAAGAAAGAAAACGTGCATAATGAAGAGCATAAGATAAAAGTTAAGCATGATGCAACCATATCTAAATAAACACATGCAATGTACACCAGACACCACCTTAAAAATAAATCTCTTACTTTCATTTATGGATATATAGGTAGGTAGACATAAAATTCAATACTCTTAAGTGAAGAATAGGTATTGCTTCTATAATAACATGTAAACTTACGCAAATCCCTTTATATCCTAAAAGAGCATGCATTAGGCCTCTCTTCAGAGTAGACATCATACATATAAATCATAGTAGAACATTTCACCAACGTAGAAGAACATTCAACACTATTGATATCAAAATGAAGATTTCTCATAATGCATATTCACATAAAAGTCTAAGCTATGCATTTATATATCATCATTACTTATATACACTGGTATGTCATTTCTATTATAAACATGGACATGCTAATATATTTATTTTCTTAATCAAAAACTAACAAGTAAACTTATGAAAGTGTGGTTTGAGAAAAAGAAACTAAACAATTAAGGACCTAAGTTCATTTAGGTACTTAAAATACAATGATGATTTTTTTTGTAAATAAAAAAGAATATAAGCTCAAAAATCAATCTGTTATTTTCTCAAAGAATTAAACATTTGAGTGTCAGATACATATATTTTGAAATGTTTATCCAATATAGACATTCATTGCTTAAGTAAACCTCTTCGGAATTATCAAAGTAATAAAGTCATATTTTTTAGTTACAAGCCTTTGTTGGAGTCTTATATGTTGTACTTAGAGTGTCCCAATTTACATTTAAATTCTTTTTCTGAGAGAACATTGCAAAAGATTCTCTTTACTGAAAAACGATTCTTTACTTTATAGTAAAATTCTAAAAACAGTTATATAGTATCAGCGGAGACTAAACCACATTTCTTTTACCTTACCTTTGTTACATTATTGCTTAAGTGCATTGTTAAAATTTGTTATATTATATCATAGTTTCATATTTTTTAAATTGTGTTTATTATTAACACACTCAATTTATCAACCCTATTCTTTGAAATTCTTCCATACACAGGGTATAAAAACAAGTGAATCTATTAATGTCAGCTGGATTAAAATTGTCACTTCATCAATATATTATGAAATTCTCCTGCATAAACACATGAATTTATTAATACTAGTTAGTTCGATGCTTGACCCTTAATCATCAACGCACTAAATACTATACTCAAAAGCAAATAGCGAGAGAGTTACTATGTGATCTCAACAATTTATTCAATATACCACTCTTCTAGTCTTGCATAATTGAAAACATATTTAATAATAAGCACAGAAAAACTGGGAAATAAAATGTTGGCGAGTTACATGCTTAGGAAGCCTTAAAACGCTGTAAAGAGTATACAATGCTAAGCATTGAAAAGAATGAAGAGTAAATACAAGTCACATTAATATTTAAGTCAAGAATTCACCCCATGTATTCAACAGTTGCAAGGCTATACCCCCCTCCCCAGTCCCCCCTTACAATGTAAAGAAAACCCAATTCTCCTTCTGTACATCCCCATGTAATATAAACCTAACACCCCCACCTTTACCTTTCACCATTTCTCTCAAAATCATCTCAGCTATCCCCAATTTTCTTATTCATTTACATACCAAAACAAAAGGATATACCCAACCCCCCTCCCTCTTTCCATTGTAGCCTATCTCTCAAATGACAAAACTAATAACAGAGTAACATTTGGAATTAAAAGAGAGAAAAAAAAAAAACTTCCATAATATATGGATATAGGGTAAGGAGAATTTTCAGACATTACTTTCAATTACCTTGGTTCCAGTTTGGTAGCCGGAAATGATAAAGCCGATCGGAGCCTTCTTTGGTTTGATGGGTTGCCAAACACCAAGGTCTGAGATCGAGTTACCATGTCAACCATAGATGAGGTTTGGTAAGCTTGCACGAGGCTTGCACTATCAGTGGAATCACCACGTGCTGTTGCTCTCTGCCATGAGTGCGAGCTCAAGCCTGATAGAACATAAGCCCTTCCAGATGTCTCATATACTTGGCGATCTGACATCCTTTCTTGCATCTCCTTCAACTCAGCACACAATGCAGCACACAATCTGTCACCGGCCTTTGCTGTGGCAGTTTCAGATAATGCCCGAAAACAGACATCCAGGACAGATACTGCATGAGACAGATCTCCATTTTCAGCTGCAACCCTTGCCTCAGCCATTGCTTCAGCTGCGCGAATTCTATTCTGCTGCCTCTCAACTTCTACTGATACTACTTGCACTCCAGTCTTGTCAGGCCTTTGGACCTTTACTTCACTAGCTCCTTCCACAGAAATCATACCTTTTGTGATAGGATCTCTGTACCTACATTTAACACTCAGCAATGACATCTCGTTGCTGGAACCATCAGCTGGAATATTCAAAGTGACCAAAAAATCCCTTTCTTCTTCAGCATACAAGTACCCAACATCAACATAGCCCACTCTAGAATCGGCCGTGATACGATTTGTATAACTTCCGGCTTTTATCGAACTAACTTGCAAACTTGGGTGAACACAGTCAACTTGGACCTGTAGGTCCTGCACAACAATACTCAACAGGCCTCCAATGCACTGTGCAAAGGCATCTTGAATCACGTTTTCAGCTTCTATGAAAGAAAAAGTGCCCCCAGATATCTCAGAAATTGAATGCATTGCATCAGCATCATGGTCTGTACCAAATCCAAATGCATGTACAGGAATCTGGAAGCCTGTACCACCATTCTGATGAGGGAGAAGAGACTTGTAATCTGTTTGAGTCCTAGTCCCACCAGGACTAGTGACAGTATAAGTATCCTGTCCATCAGATAACAGAATAATACTAGCAACTGGACTCTTCAATTTGCGCTCCATAATCACCTGTGCACCTTTCCTCAGGCCTTCAGCAATATTTGTACCACCAATGGATATTAGGGAATTAACGGATTGCAATGCCTCCTGTCTTCCATTCTCAGTCATGTGACGAAGAGGAAAGAGGCGGCGGGCCGTGGATGAGAATGAAATGACAGAAAGTCGGTCAGAAGGTCCAAGGTTTTGTATCACAAACCCCATTGCTCGTTTTAGTAAAGCAAGTTTTGTACCTGCCATGCTGCCACTAACATCAAGGACTGTGACAAGGTCAACAGGAGCCCGAGAATTTTGGGATGGTGGTGAAATTTCATTATTTCTGCTGCTATTATGCCTCCCCCTTGTATTGGGAGCCTTAAGATGAATTAGGACATTGAAATTATCATACGAAGTTGATTTACTAACGGTTGAAACTTCTGGATAAGTTTCAACAACCATCTTTCCAACTGAGTTGCTATAACCAACATCTTTTGTAGATATTGGTATTCCATTCTCAGCAAACACATATCGATGATCTAAGATTTCATCATCATCAAAAATAGCTGGTTCCTGGGCATGATAAAATGACGAAACCTGTCGATCTGTATCCGGTCGAGCAGCATGAGCTCTTCTTAGAACTGTTGTCCAAGCATCATCTCTAGACCAACGTGGTGGAATGAGTCTTGGCCTTCCACGATAATTATCAGAACCTGGGTTTTGGAATGGAATTTCTTTCCACTTTGCTCTGCAAATTGGACAAACTTGACTCCCATGCTTAACTGAAGATGTAATGCAATGAAAGTGAAAGGAATGAGAGCATTCTGCAGTGAAAATGGCGTGGCCTTGTCCTGGTTTTATGGTAGTGAGGCATATTGCACAAGTATTCTGCAGTTGATGAGTAAGTCCAGTAAGAATCTAACATAAGGCAACATTGCACCAAAGTATGCATCGAAAAGATTGAATGGAAGCAAACATTCTCTACATATTCAAGTCAATGAGGTGATTTATCAATCAACAGACTTTATATAAATATTGACCCCTATGAGATTTTAATCATTTTATTCTAGGTTATTCAGACGCAATAAATCACTAGAAGGATTTATGATCCAATGTAAAAGTATATTTAGACAACACTTGTAACCTTATTTACATCTTGGTATTCAACCGCGGCACCCGAAAGTAAAAGTTTAATATAAAAAAAAACCTGGGTACATACAGCCAGAATTTACATTAAAATAATATTCAATTCTAGTGATGTAATAAACATCTTTCCATTAAGCTTTGTTGATAAACGTGTAAATTTCAAATGTCACTGTGCATCTAATACTGAGCCCTCGGTCTCAATGCAGCCCAATTATTGAGACTGACACATAAAAAGAAGAAATAGAGCACAACTTATAGGGTCTCAGCACCATTGTACATACTTTTGTCTGAAAAGAAACGTATTTGCTGAAAACTCGTCTGCATCCTAACAAATTAGCTCATCAAACTTAAAAGAAGTCGATGTCAGGCAATCAAAGGTCAGCAAAAGACAAAGCATACAAGGAAGAAGACTTTTCAAAGGCAGAGGGTTAGAGTAATCAAGTTGTGTTAAACAACATAATAGTGAAGGTATGGAGACAAAACTATCCAAGGATAATTAGTGAGAAAAGAAATATAAACCTCATCAAAAGAAGGGAAGCAATTAGATTTGGTTCAGACTGTTTGTTTCCTTGTATAGATTTTTAATTTCAATCAAACACTGCAAAGGCTTTCTAAATTTATCATAAAAAGCAGAGAGAGAGAGATATGGAATGTTAAAGTGGTGTGCTAACGAGACAAAGCACTTTTTCCCATCAAGAGAAAGAACTGGGGTAGAGCAATAACAGCAACAACACTGTGCAATGGTGGCGTATTACTTTTTTGTATTAAGCCAAAGCGATAAATGGTCCTCAAAAGGGACTAGTCCACTTTAACATTACCCACCACAAAACGACCTCTCCACCTCATGTACAGGGTTGAAAATTACCTGACAACCAATGCCCCATCTTCTCATCAACATATTCAGAATCACACTCCCCACACCCACCATACCCCACTTTGATAAGCACCTTGAAACTAGAGTCAGTTTACATATTAAAACCACAGTTAGGCGTTAATAATAATTGGCATTGACAACTCATAAATCATTATACACATGTTATCCTCCTTTTATGCTAAGATCCAAGTTTTACCAAGGAACTAAATCTCCTTGAGTTGCTCTGAAAACTAAATAAAAAGATTTTTAAGGAACCGATAAAAAATCTACCAGCGCAAGCTACCGCATCCAAGATTCGGAAATGGAGAAACTTCAGTAGGAACAGGTTTCTTTCCCGTTTCAATCATTTTTGAGCAAATAACATTGAATCTAAATAGCAAACAAGCCAAGAGAAGAAGAAAGAAAGAACAAAAACGTAAAACTTCCATTACCCACCAGCAGAAGCAAGTTAACAATCAGCTTAACCCAAAATTTACCACAACAGAACAACATTACCTCCCAAAAACCATAAAACACACGCGTACGCAGTCTCAAACAAGTATATCACCTTGGAGGTCGATTTGGTTCCGGATTTGGACAAACGGAGGCCAGAAGAGGAAGGTGTGGGAGTGGAAGAGCCACCGGAGACGGCAGCCTGAGAGAGGGAAACGGCGTCTGAGAGACGAGCCGGAGGGTAAGGAAAGGAGTCATCTTCAAGAGTCGATTTTGGAACGTAGAGGCAGCTGTTGAGACCAAGCAGAAGCTTTGCTTTTCTCCATTTGCTCCCCATGCCTTTCAGATCTACCATCCCTCCAGATAAACACAAAAGCTTTGCTTCTCTCTATCTAAATCTGTTTTCTGTTATCTAAGAGGCTATTTGCTCCATGGACATGATCTGTTGGATCATGAAACTGTGGTCTCTGTAGTTGCCACCCATAGAGACATATGGATGCTTAAAGCTAAAAACAAAACAAGGACATCGTGTGTGTTTCAAGTGTCTTTTCAAGTTTTTAATTTGAGACAGGTTATTGTGGTTATTAAATTTACAAGCTAAGGGTAACTTTGTCCTTTCAGATTACATGGTCAAAGCATTTAACCTCTGAGAATACGATTATGTAGCTGTTAGGAATAAAACGTGTCACGTTACATTTTCAGTACCATTGTAACATCTGTCCCTTGCTTTCCGGTTTATTACATTATTGCCATTTGTTAGAATTATCATTAGTCCACCTTGCTTTACCAGCCAAAGTTGCTCGCCGGCCTCAGGGCTGCTATGCTATTTTACGTATCATTATTTTAAATTATAAAATAAATTTCATTAAATTTTGATATAATTACAATTTCAAACATTTACAATTTTATTTATTAAAATTAATAAAATATTTTATAATTTAGTTTATAAATTTTATTTTTATATAACTCAAATTTTGGGATGGGTATAAAAGAATTTTATATAGTTTTTCAATTAATTCGACAGTAAATTCTTACCAACTTTGTCATGGCATATTCAAGATTGGAAATCTTAGCTTAAAAGAAATTCTCATTTTCAAACCTATGTTTTAATATTAAAAAATTTTAACATCGGGGTCAATAAATTAGCTCACTAATTCCAAGACTTAATGAAACTTACTCTAAAAATCAAATTAAAAAAACAAATTTATATCAAATTATTAAAATACAAATAATCACATAATTGATTGTTAATATGTAAAAAAAATGTGACTATACTAAAATTAAATTTGATATATTGGTTTCATCCATCCCGTGCTATTCTGGCATTGGCGTACTTTTGACGGTGGTTTTAATTCATGGCATGTCCCAAACCTACTTTCTCGTGCTCATAAATTTGATGTGGTATGGACATGGAGTTTACTTACTTCACCTCATTGTTGGTTTGGCATTTTGAGTTCTGACCATGCTTGTCTTTTCAATACAACATCATTGTAAATTTAGTTGACAAGAACTATTGTATTGCCACTAACTTTAGCGTATGCTTCCGTAGAATTTATCATCCACAAATATCACTTCCAGCAAGTGACGGAATCAAAAATTTAAGATAGAAGAGTTTAAATATTTAATTTTTTAAAATTTTGAGGGGTCCAATGCACCATTGACCTCCAAATAACTCCATCCTTATATATATATTAAAAATTAAAAATATTTAATTTTTTAAAATTTTAAATAACTCAGTGTCTCACTGAACCCCATCTATCTTCGTCCCTCATTTTCACGACTATTTTAACTTGAGCATTTAATTGTACCTTAATTTTAGGAATATAAAAACCCTTCACAATAGTATTATTTTATAGTCAATGACATACAACTAAGTCGTTGAACAAAATAACAATATATCTGACCAAATTGAAAATTTAAAGTCGGTTCAAATCCCATTTCAAGAAATCCAATTGGTCAAACTCTTCATCAATGTAATGCAGTCACCTAGGCCAACTGAGGGACCCATAGAATATGCTAACGCCATCATCAGTTTTCCCGCTTTTGAATACTGCATTGTTTGTTCTTATATACACAGTTTCTTCTTCTTCTTCTGTTTTTTTTTTTAATTAACAATTTTATAATCTAAACAGTGGAAAGTATGAGGCTGCTGTCTCTTATGATAAATAAAAATAGTCTCCAATTGCAATATTAATTTCGTTTTATGAAAAAGACAAGTAGGAATTCATTAATGTTTAATTGTAAATTAATTTAGTCTTTGATTATGTTATCTTAGGCCCCGAAGCACAACCTGTGATGCATGAAAGTGATAGAAGCCTTATCCAACTGTGAAGGTGACACTGGAAAAGGTGATTAATTCACATCTCACGTTGATTTCTCCAAATAATAAATCGACTCTTTTCCACTTTCACTAATTAAAGTAGTGAATATTTATCTCCAAGACCCTTTTAGTTTTTACCTCTTTGAAACAGGAAATTGTTGATTAATTACCTTCTGTATTTGCAAGTTGGCGGTGGCTGTATTGATTAATCCTGCTTACAAATAAAGTATCCACAAGAAGTTTAAAAAATTGACTAAAAGTGATACAGGAAGATCTTGTTCTGGTGTAGTGGATGGTGAACATTTAACTCCTCTATTGGAGGTTTGGTGTTCCAACCAAAACCAATCCGTGCGAGATACCCGGGTCATTGCTTTTCAACGTTAGCAAGAGATACATATAAAGAAGAATGATGAAGTGGGGCAATATGTGTTAGTGTATTGGTTTAATTTCTGTAGTCTTATGATGGATGTCTGACCCCAAACACAAACATGGAAGTCAGCCACTTGGGTACGATACAACAACGGTGTGAAGTTGTTAGCTGTTTTTGTCCTTTCATGGAAGTTTGGACATTCGTGTCGGAGTCTTCTTAAGCTTTTGCAGTGGTGCACCTAATTTGGTATTCGGTATGGATATGAAGTTGCTTAAGAAACATACCAAAATCAAAATTTAAGAACAGGTAAGAAATTATAATATTATAAGTCTGCAGTTGTTCTGGTAAGAAAATGGTGTATTCTTATTATGCCACACAGCCAGTGGTTTCACTCGCTATCCCATTTTAGTTCTCAACAACCCTATTAACTTAACCTAGGTAGCTCTCAAGACAGCACCAAGTGGGGGGGCTTGAGCTTGATGGACCCAAAACCAAACCAGATATCAGATTCACATGCTTCTTTTTTCTTGTCAAATGTTTTTGTAAAGCAGTCTACTTGATCTGCAGTATCTGTATATCTGCTTGGAGAGAGCTTTGTTTTTGTCGAATCCTTGTCATCCACTTGAAACTTAGTGAAAGGTGGTGAGCCCACACAGACACCCCATGTTCTTATAACCTGAGCACAGAATAATTTCATAGAAATCCCTGAAGATCATTTGCAATGAAAAATGAAATTCTAGACCCACAACAGACACCTTCACGTCCTATACTCTAAGATATGCTGACCTTTAATCCAACCATAGGCAAATATGAAGAGACTCTTTAGCAATCATTGAAGGAGGTCATGTCACGGTAAAATATATATATGTGTATTTGTAAACCCACTCACCATCCCCAATAGTTGCTCGCTCACAAAGTAGCTATAACTTAAGTCGGGATATGATTCTCAGATATTCCTATCGTTGAAAAGTATCCTCACAAGTTTGAATCGTCTTAAAGAAATGCAGCTCATGATTTATTAGGAGTAAAAATATATAAGTATTAACTAATTATTTGTTTAATTAATAATATATGATGTAATACTAGAAAATTGAAAACAAAACTAAAGAATGTACTATTACATATAGAATATTAGATAATATGGATGATTGTTCATAAATTTATTAGGGATAAGATTGTGTATTTTTTGACTTCTTCTATTATCAGTGAGATTTTCACTTAGTTGTTGGATAATTGTTCATAAAACACCTCTATAATGCCATTTTATTGAAATTAAACAAAGAAATAAATAAGATGATGAAGTACAGAACACTTGGACCTTCCAATACATTATGGATTAGTCTTGCTCTTGAAATGAGTGAGGGCCGCCATATTTGTTGATTGAGAACAATAAAGAGAAAGTCATAAGACATATTATTTGTATTCTTAATCTTAATTGAAATACGAGTTCCAAAAATGCTTATCTTTTTCTTTACATAGAATGAGTTATAATTAAACTTAGAACAAAAAATAGTAGACACTTAAGTACTCGCATAAACTACTTTTAACTATTTAAGATTTTCAATAAATCAAAACCAATTTAAAATACCCATTTTGTGTAAGAGATGCTAATCTTTCCTTCACAAAAGCCTGCTTTCTGCCTTTTTATGTTGACTTGCTCGTGTAAAGTAGCATAAATTTAAGCCTAAAAAAAGTTGTATAAACAACACAAAGGAGCCGTATCAGTGAACACTTTACTTGATTGATATCCACTAAGTTCAAAAAATTTATGAATGCAAGAGGACCTCTCTTTTCATTTCATGAGAAGCAATTAACTTGGTATTTGCTCATGGTCTCAAAAGCAGATAAATTTCATGTTGGGAGGAATGAACTTTACATCTAAAAAGGCATTTGGGAGGGGCCAATATATAATGAATGTATGTATGAGGACCAGGTATCTGTCAGGTGGGATTACATTAACTTTTTGTATTCTTTTCACGTTAAAAACAAAAAACAAAAATGTTACGGGAATCAAAGCATCAATTCAAGTTATATAACAAACTCAAAGCATTAGTAGGTGGTTTATAATTCAACTGAAGCGTCCAAAGTTGTTGGAGATTCATTGAAAAATATTACTAGAGGATTATTGACAAGGAGTAAAACAAAAAAGGTTAAACAAGTTTTCAATGATCTTTATCAAGAAGCAAAGTTTTGATCTCTAAGAGAATGAAGTCAAGCTTATGTTGTTAATCAAGTGAAGAAACAAGTTTTTAGAAAGGGTTACAAAATATAAGAAACACAAGGCTCAAAAGTTAATAACTATCGGTCTTTTATTAGGTTTGCAGATTGAAGAAGATGCTAGAGTTACACGGACTCTAATTTTATTAGATTGGGTAATATTTTTTATCTAACAGTTCTTATTCTTTTTGTTTATTTAAAGTAATTGGGTTTCAACGAGTTCATTTTCCTATTTTTAAGTTTTCTTATTTTCTTGGCTTCTACTTATTTTTCTTTATTTTGTTTTTCATCCAATCTACTTCTTTTGGAGTTATTTGATAAATGAAAAATATTTAGGGTGCGGTTGGTTCGTACAGGGGAATGGTAATAGGAATGAGAATGAATATAGTAAAGAATGAGAATGGATATTATCATTATAATTATGATGGTTGGTAATAGGAATGAGAATGAATATAGTAAGGAATGAGAATGGATATTATCATTATAATTATGATGGTTGGTTAAGA
>JAOSBK010000008.1:4954270-4969848 GCA_027568895.1 Erythroxylum shatona
CTCTATATTAGGAGGGGAATGGAGTATTACCCAAAAATGGGTAATGAAAATAATACCTCTATAATGATACCTCCTTATCAAACTTAATTTTTCATTCCATACCTATTCCCTTTTTTTCACACCCATCAAACAAGCACCCCCTTAAACTATGTTTCTTGATATAGATTATACTGTTTACAAAAAAATTTTAGTCAAGAGTTTAGATTATAAGTAGAGTGACTTTTAAGAAAAATAAGTGAAAATTTACTTTTGCTACTAATATTTTCTTACAAGTTCATTACGAGTCAAAGTTGAAAGAAAAGCTCATCAAATGACAAGGAAATGAATGAGGGGGAAAGAGTGGGGACAAACTTGGAGTTCATCGTGAATATAGTAAGAGGTCAATATGAGCATCTCATCAGGCAATATAGGAAGATGAGGGATAAGTTAGAGAAATATAAAGATGTCATATCTTGATAACAACATAACCTAACTACTTAAAGAGAGGATGTAAAATATGTACCCAGGAGAGAAGAGAAAGTGGATGATGATATGCCTAACTTGAAAATTGCTTGTGATAGCATTGAGTATGTACGTGGGAGAGGATGATATGATTGAATAATGAGATATTACTCTTACTTCAAAAAAAAAAAAGAAGAGATATTACTCTTAAGATATATACCATATATCTTAAGATTTTGTTTTGATATCTTATTTATTAATTAAATATATAAGATATTAATTAGATAATGACTTGGATTTAAAAAGTTATTAGTAATAATCTTCTAGTTGTGATAGAGTCATATCCTTAATTAATATGTATATTGACAAGAAGTATAATGAATTACGTGGGTGAAGTAGAGTGGAGCATTGCTGGATGGGATAATGGTTTAAGTATGATAGAACTCTATCTTGAATAAGAGTGTGTATAGATCACATCTATGTGTGTGTAACTGTGTTTTGATTTGATATTTCATTTTTATGCTTCAACATCTTTCCTCCGTGAAAGCATTCCTTAAGATACTCTATTTGGATTTTATAGCTGATTGGTTATTAGAAGAACTCCATCTTATGAAGATTCTTTGAGCATCTCGTGACTAAGGGGGTTGAAGTGTCTATTGCCTTAAGTGTGCTTGATGGCTGAAAGTTTTGGTGTGACTTGCTGTAAGTCGTGAGTGGGTTCTGGGTTGGACATATACAGTGAATTAATCTTTTGTTGAACGAAGACTTGTTCTTTATAGCTTGTCCGTTAAAAATACATAAGTGTCTTTTGATTTGTGAGTTAATGGTGTGTGTCGTGGGCTATATGATTTTAATTGGAATTGATCAAGCTAGATGATTTACAGTATCTTTTGATTTGTGAGGCAATGGTGTGTGTCGTGGCCAATATGATTTAATTGGAGTTGTTCAAGCTGGATGATTTGTGTGAGTGAAGAACTTTGAAATTCTTATTTTGATTGGAATTGTTCAAGCTGGATGATTTGCGTGAGTGAAGAACTTTGGGATTCTTGTTTTGATATGAGATCGTTGGAGTAGTACACGGTTAGGAATGTCTTTCTCTTTATGCGTTAACTTTCTATTGAGAGGTAATTAAGGATTGCGTGTATGTTCTGTCGGTTGTTAACTGAGCAACCATAGTTTGATTCTAGAATTGTTGTGGGTCAATCCAGCTTGTGAATAAATTATTTAGATATATTTTGAGAAGCTTAAACTATAGAAAAGTCCATCTTTTATCTCAATTGTATTTTCATTCCTTCTTAGTTGATTTATCACTTGAGTTATTTCTATTAATTATTTGTTATTAAAAGTTGTTTAGAAAAAATCCTCTGTAGAGGTTAACACGAGTCTGTCATGTTAGTGAGTGTGAAAATCTTTCACGAAAAGTGAAGTTGAGAGATAGTGTCAAGAATTGAGTGATGTCGGCTCAATAAAGTTTTAGGTAAATCTATTGTACTTTTATGAAAGTATTAAGTTGGGTAAGGGCTCCGTAGAAGTAGACAAGGTGTGCCGAATTATGTTATCAAATTTCTAATACTTTTTATTATTTCATTTTTTATTGCTTTTATTTTTATTTGTGTTAGAAAAGTCCACGATAAAATTAAAAAGTTTGTGAAACTGCTACACCCTTCGGCTTTTCAATTATGATATCTTCCATACAAGGTATTCCATCAAGGATCGAATTTGTATTATGTTCATTGAGAGAGAAAGTTATATGAATGCAATTACTGTATAGTTAATGGAGAATTTGAGACTACAAACTAAAATATACCCTAAATAATATAATCTATAATAATTGGATGAGAGTGAAAAGTTAGGGTAGCTAAGCAGTTAATTTCTTTCTTAATTGGGAGGTGTAAGGTACTATATGATATAGTGCCTATGCAGGCTGCAAGTTTATAAAGATCGACTCAAGATTTGTGATGGTGAGCCGAAGAGACTAAGGGGAAAGGATAAGAGCAAAAACTTGGGAAAAACCCAAATACTTGTGGCAAATAAAAAAGGGGAGATAAAAAACAAGTGAAAAAGAGTGAATGGAGGATGTGAGAGATGACTTTTTAGACAAGCATCAACTATTTTTTTTTTTTATTTTGTAGATGAAAATGCTCATTGAAGAATGAATCCTTTTGAAAAGAAGGAAAAAAAATGATGAAATTAAATATCTATTAAGCCACACGAACATCAAAGCAAGGGAGTTATGAAGAAGGACCAGGACAAGTTGCCAATAGTTCAAATAAAATGTCGAAGGTTGTTGGAGGTCTATTAAAGAATATATTAGAGGATTATTAACAAAAAGTAGAACAAAGGACGCCAAAGGAGCTAAGCATGCAAAAAGTGAAACTTTACTAGTTTAGGCTATGTTTAGTTAGGTATAAGATTTTTAACGAAACGAAATAATTTATAATAAAATAGAATGTAAATGAATGTAATATTGAAAAATTTATAATGGAATAAAATGTAAATGAAGATTTTTGATATTATTTTTAAAGAATTTATTTGACAATGCGCATATTATTATGAATATTATCGTCATAAAAAAAGTTAAAAAACTCTGTTTTGAAAATCGGATCGGACCGTCCGGTTCGATCGGTTCGACCTGTGACCGGTCAGTTATTCGGTCCGGTTCACCCTTAAAAATTAGTTCTCAATTGAATCAGTGAGAATCGGTCAAAATCTGTCAATTGACAGGTCCGGTTTGACCGGTTCGACCACTGATTAAATAAAATTTTTATTTTTTTGTTTTATTTTTGGTATATTTTTGTATTTTTTAAATATTTTTAATATTATATAAAATTAAATATAATTATTGTATAATTACGACGTCATACCAGTTCGACCGGTGGTTGAACCTATCAAATCGGTGACTAATAAGACTTCTGGTTGGATGACCAGTCCGAATTTTAAAACATTGATAAAAAGCCTAACAGGTGAGTGCTTGAGAGAGATGACACAATGTTGGTGCTGAATTAATGATATAGTCTATGCAGTTGAGGAAATTGACAGGGTGTCAAGCATGAATGTCATTTGTTACATACACAACACAGTTGTCAAAAGCTACTCTTTGCGTCAAGTCAAATTTATTTGCATTTATAAGGAATGGTGTGAGTGCTACTACCTACATTTGTAATGGCATTGAAATAAGTAGTAGGGTGATCGTTTTACTTTTTAGCATAACATGGCTATGCCTACTTGCCTTGCCTAGAGTGAAGTCTACCCCTTATTTATGAGGTACTTTCAGCCAGCTTAGGTTTCTTTTTATAGCCAAACTAGAACCAAAATCATCACACCCAACTGTGCTTTGTCTGATTTTTTTTGGCAGCTGTTAGATCAAAGATCCAAGTACACCAAGAAACGTCTACGAGCAGCCTTACATCAGCGCTCGGTCTTATAGTTTATGGCATTACTTGCCCACTTTTTTGTTGAATTTTCATGCCCTTTGACTGGCAAACTGCTATCCGTCGTCTCGTTCGATATTCCATTTATCTATTGATTGGTCAGTTATAACGGCAACAAGATAGCAAAGAAAATGCTCATTCAAAATTATGCAGCTTATGTTTTTCAAACAAGAAATTAAAGATCCTCAACTGAGTTTCCTTATATGACAATCCATCATTTTCCGAATTTAGGCGTAAAAAGAAGATAAAGGCTAAGGCGTGTGTTTGATTTTTAACATAGGCGCCTGCTGATATGTTGACTTTAAAAAAGTGTTAGTTACAAGTGACAATAAGACGATTTTTTGGGATAAAATTACAATAAAAAATATTGTTAGAAATTGGAAACGGTTTTTTAATCCAAAATTTTGAAGATATATCTATTTATGCTCATTTAATCCAAATGGGCTAATGGTTGGAGGTATCTTTGAAAAAATCTTTGCTTCTGAGCTAAACCATTCGAGGTTGTTAGCTAGCTAAGTAATATTTACAAATAAAGAAATGTTTTTCATCAAGGTGGCATCTTTATCAAACACAAAGGACGCCGGAAACTGAAATGATAAAAACTTACATGAAACAGGCAGCCTCTTAACGGCACCATATTCAGTATGATGATCACAATAAGCCGTACAAACAGATATATACCAAACTACAGCTACATGGGAATTTGAATATGTGCTACCTGTACTGTTGTACAAAAAGGATACAGTTAAGAATCACCGCGGTCTCCAGGCCATTACCGCAATGCATTTCGTAAACTTCACTAAAACCAGTCCTTATTAATCAGTCTTCATCTGACAAACAGACGACATCATTTTCACATGATGAATTGGTTGGTGCACCATCGAATTGGTTAGGGACGAGCAATTGATCCCAGTTAGACCCCGTAGCTGTTAGTGGAGGCAAACTACATGGTGGAACCGCGTCAACATCCATAAGCAACTCAATTGCCGACAGTGACGAACTTGAAATAGGTGGAAGGTTTGCTGCATTTTCAGACCACTGGACTCCACTTTGAGGATTAGCTTGATGTATTGATGGTTGGATTTGTACTGGAAGCTTATGAAGTGTGGGAGTGGAGAGGGGGCTCGAGACCACCTGTTGACATGGCATGCTAAGTGCCACAGATGCAGTATTAGAACCTACTGATGCTGAAGGTCTGAAACGTTGCAAATGAGGAGCAGGAGTTCTAATTTCACTCCCAAGTTGACGATTGGCAATGGTTGGTGGAATGAAGCTCGAGTGGGGTGGTCTGGTTGAGGCCCCAGGATTGTTTAAGTGAGGTGAAGTACCAGAATTGCTTATCGGTGCTAAAGTAGGACTTAAGTGGCGGGGTATGGTTGAAGTGCCAGCATTGCCTATTGGTGGCAAAATAGGACTTAAGTGGGCTGATCTAGATGAAGTGCCGAGGCTGCCTAATGCTGGCGAAATGGGGCTTAAATGGGCTGCTCTGGTTGATGTGTCAGGAATAGATGACGAAATGGGGTTCAAGTGGGGTGATCTGGTTGAGGTACCAGCATTGCCTGTTATTGGCAAAATAGAGCTTAAGGGGGATGATCTCGTTGTGGTGCCGGCAAAGGGCATGGAGGAAGAGGAGACAACTATTGATGTTGCAACATATGGTTGAGGTGCAGGAGTCGTTTGTGTAGCAGTTTGCAAACTGGCAGCTGGAGAACTAGCCAAGTTCAAACCAGTAATAGGCATCTGACCAGTGTCTTGTGAGGACAGCTGAAGCAGTTGCAGCAGAAAACTAGAGGACAATTCTGATGCAAAAAAAGGGCATAAATGCATCATCAGCGAGAAAAATAAGAGAACAAATAGTTTTATAGTAAACACATGCTAAGGAAAGTTACAGTTACAGGATTCCAAATCCCTTGAATTAAAAGTTGGTGCATCAACAAGTAGGCAGGTTTTATGACATTAAAGACACATGCAGGTAACTAAACCCCTATGCCCCTGAACCTGTTCTTGAATTTGTAACTTCAAAATTAAGCTTGATAGAGAAGAACTTAAAGAGTGTACAGAAGATACAGAAGAGGGCAAGTTATTCAACCACAAAGTGCTAGAATTTGTAATTTCAACCAATTAAGCTTGATGCAAAAGAAGTTAGAGTTTATAAGAAAATAAAAAAAGGCCAAAGCAATTAACTACAAACTTTAATTTGATAGGATGAAGAGTAAGAGTTGAGGTGACAAAAAAGACAACTAAGGCTGAAATTTAGTTTGTGCTAAGTTTTGTAGTAAGATAACAGATATGTTATCTTAATTGTTTAGTCCTTAAAAACTTATTGAAGATCCTCAATATTTTTCTATAAACTTGAGTTTTCAATCAAAAGTGTAAAGCTTTCTTCAAGGAATGATTCTTGACCTTAGAAGTGATTTCTAGTTCTCTACCTTCCATTATTAAAATTCCAGCTAGTCCTAACTTGAAATTTGAACAACCTAAGCTAAAATCCCAAACCTAAAACACAAATTTGAGCAGCCAGACTTTGTAAGTTCTGTGGATTCTAATCACTAATTTGATATATATTCTGCTCGTACTACATCAAAGCTACTTGATTATAGCAATTTATAATTTGTCATTAAAAAGTTAACTTCATCTATGGAGGCTGAAGCCTCATTATAGAAACTCAAATATCCTGAATTAATAAGATGCTCAAGTTTTATACAATGGTAACAGTTGCATAGCTTCATTGTGTAGTTAAGACCGTAAATTCCCACAATTCTATTCAGGTACTTTATAGAGAAATATGGTCAGCTTTCATAGCAATAATGCTCAATTGATGACATTTTTTTAGTCTCAATGAATAAAATCTTAACTCTTCCTGTCATTTCATAATCAATAATTAAATACCTAACCTTTCACTTTTTTGCCCATCAAACTCATTAAAGAACAGTCAGCAAGTCCTGAGAGTAAAAATTTCTGATTATTTAACAATGACACAAACAAGAATTTCAGAAGTCAAATAACCAGAATTGAAAATGTATTTTATAACAAAAATGATCACCTAACATGGAACTGGGACTAGTTTTTGCTGCATGACAATGTAAGATTCCAATAGGCCTTAAATCACTCAAATTTTATAGCATAAGAAAATTTGTTTAAATTTGAACATGACAGGTTAAACAGCCAAAAAAAAAGAAGACATTAGGGCTTGCAAGACACTTTAGACATTGAATTTTACGATTTCCACATGACTGACATAATCACATATATCAAATACCTTGCTGCGTGGCTGGTGAGTTTAAGACTCTAACATCCCTGCATTTGGAACTAAAAGCCTCAGCCAAGATCTTATTCATGAAAACTTTTTTGTAATTGCCTTCCAACTGTTTCTTCTTAGAGAGAAATTCACTCTCAAGCTCCTGAATTTTGGTCTCATACTTTTTACGAATCTGAGCAACCACCTCTGCTATCTCTTTCTCACACTCATCATTTAACTGCTGCTTCTGCAAAATGGAAAAGAAGTTTTCATTTCAAAAAACACCTAGGTCTTCATTTTGCATCAAAGACGAGACAGTTAAATAAGAGGATACTAACTCTGCCTTCATGGATATTAATAATCTGGTCAGTTTCTTTCCTTATTCTCTCCAACTCATTTTGAAGTGGATCGTGGTGTAGGGGTGAAGGCATTCCTACATCAGTTGCAGCTTGTACATAATGACTATTAGTAGTAGAAGAAGCGGGAATAGGCCTTGTATCTGCAACATGTATCCCTGAAGTGCTAACGGGTGTTTCTACAGGTGGATGCTCAGCAAAATGTGATGTGGGCTGCAAAATGGTTTGATTCAACAGATCCGTTTGGTTCTCAACCATTTGCCTAGGAAATTCAGCAATACTGCTTTCAATATGGTCTTCACGGTTTTGCTGGCATTCACTGAGAGTCACTTGACTGTTTTCGGAGAAGGTAGGTTGAGGCAAGAACGGGGAAGGATCATCACAACTGTAGATGGAAATAGCACCATCGTCTTTATCTGAAAGTGTTGGGCATACCCCATTCGTCTCCAAAATATCATTACCACCTGTCACGAATTCACCCTCTGGAATTTCAGTTATTCGAACCGAAGCTTCTGCATCCTGCTCATGCACAGCAGCTTTATCCAATGACTGCAAATCCTCATTAAACACATTCTGATCTGTTTGACCATTTTCATCTTGCCGTTTATAAGCTATACCACCCTCCTCTGCTTTACCAGGAGCACTTTCGGGCACTTCCACTGTGACTTTACCAGCTACCTGGTTGGTTCCCTCAATTATACCTGAGGTGCGAGAGTGTTGATACTTCTCATCACAAATAATCCGGCTACCACATGTACCAATATCATGAATGTCACATTCTTTGCTGGAATTAGTTTCAGGCCCTCCTGATGAAGCATCCCCATTTTGCTGGTTTGCTCCAGCGATATTATCTGAGGATAGACACTCCTGATTACCGCCACCAGCAACTGTACCCCAATGAATGCTTTCATGATCAGGGGCCAAAGTAGAAACTCTTTCTTTCTTTCCAGAGATGTTCAAGTCCCTACCAGTTTCAAGTGAAGCATTATCAGGCACTCCCAACAAAATTCCATCATGCATGCATGAAACAGTAAAGTCACAAGTTTTTCCTCCCAATGGAGGATTTACAGGGGCAACATCCTCTACGCCACCCAGGGTATTGGCACTATCAGGGCCTTCAGTTGGGAACTCCTTACAAGGTGATACCAATGTGGTTCCAAGAATATTTTGTTCTTCAGAGCGAGGTCTACGATCAGTATTCTCCAGACTGTCACTAGAACCAGCAGCCTCAGGAACTCCTAAGCTAACTTCCATATCTGGGGTACAAACTTTAGATGAAAGTGCAGTATCAGAGACAACATTCTGAAAAGTTTTCCTCAAATGCACGTTGTCAGCCATCCCCCGTTGGGCTTCACCACCGAGCATGTTTGACTTGGAATGAGATATCTGCTCAGACGAAGACTGTAAGCCAGGGAGAACATCCTCTTCATCCCCATTGGAGCTTAAGGCCTCAGTTACTTCCACTGGAGCCTCGCCCACTGGTGTGGATAGGGTATTCTCTAGATTTCGTAATTCATAGCCTGAACTTAAAGGAAGAGATTCTGCCTTAGTATATCCCGCTTCAAGTGAAGACATCTTATTTAATAATTCAACTTGAGCCCATGACTTCACTCCTTCCACCCAATGATTCTTTCCCTCCTTTAACCCGTTTATTGCAGCAACATGCTTCACCTTTAAAGTTTTTATGCTTGTTTCCTTACAATGCTCAAGTTCTTCAAACTTCTTGGCATAGTGAATATCAAGTAACCTAAGTTTGTCTGATCCCAATGGATTATTAGCAAGTAGACGAATAACAGCTGCCTCTGCTTTATGTTCATTATCAAGTTGCGCCTTCTCTTCCTCGTATTTTTTTAAAACTTGTTCCTTTTCTTTCTCCTGTTTTGCAATGAGCTTTGCCATCTGCTTGTCACACTTCTTTTCAATATCCTTGATACTTTTTGAGATATCATAGCGTGCCAATGCACCGTGGGGAAGAACTTGATCACCAGATACTTGTGGATCCGATGGCCTTGACTGTGAAGGCCTTGAATGTAAATGATCTGGAATAGGATCTTTCAATAATGTCTGAGAAGCATTTGGAGAGCAGGCTGTCCTCAGCTTTCCAGTATGATGCAAAAACAGTTTCTTCAAACACCGCAACATTGAGTAAACAAAATCTGCCTCTTCTTTGCGGCAGCTAAAATTCATGTACTTTTTTGCAAGTACAAGAGATTCCTTGTGGTCTAGTTTGTACTTCAGCAAAGAACTTGCCGTCCAGCACTGAAATTTTCCAGCATAGAAGTAACAAGTGAATTGGTAGCTCAAGTGTTGAATGATATTAAGAAAAATGATTTACTCAAACTACGTACTTTACCAACTCTATACACGACAGATCTCGACAGTGAGATATCAAACTCTAAGAATAAATAAAATTCTTTTATCCAAATTTAAATCATATACATAGCAAATGAAAGCAGTAAAAACACTAGATCTTTATCTCTATTTGACTTTATTTGGGAAAAAAATGATTCACCTTAAAACCTCAAATATCAAGGGGTTTCATAATAGGGTCATATTTAATCATTTAGAGATATAATCTATTTAAATATTTCTTCAAGGTTAAAATCCAATCAAGGCCCTATTCCAGGGAAATCAATTGAAAATAGAAAACAATAGAAAACTTGGAATCCATGGCCAAGACTATTAGACATGAATTTCCAAGTTTAAATTTATGAAGGAAAAGTAATCCTCGTATATCTTTTGGGTGCACATGGACCCAAATTTGGGCCAAGGATAGATGTGATGTACTTCCACCATAAACACATCAAGGTTTGAACCTTAGTATATAAGGAATTAATCCTCCTTTTTGAGAAAAATAAGAAAATGAAATAAGGTGCACGGATTGCCAAACAACAAAGGAAAAAACTTCAGATATAGGGTCATTTTAGTTGTATTAATTTCAGAACATGGAATTTTTGTCAGAGGCCAAAGTTAGTCCGTTCAGACTTATGTGTGTATATTATATACACATTGCATATGGTGAATAATTTTAAATTTTAAGCAACTGATTACTCTTCATAAGTCTCTAATCAAGAAAGTCCGTACATATTCAATAAAAACATACATTAAAAAAAGAAGAAATCTGTTTATGCATGTGAAGGTCCCACCCATGAGAGTTTTCTTAAAATAAACTGATACATTCAAAAAATGTATATACTTTGATACTTTAAAAAATTAATGGTAAATTTTTTGCATGTGAGCAAAAGAGTTTTAAAGTATCTTCTCTTTCAATATGGGGCTTGGTACACTATAGAGGTATCAACATTATATTCTACAATCTTCTCTTTTGCTTCATTGTTTCTAACAACCATAATCTAATCCAGTTTGAGTTAACTAAAAATGGGAAGTTATTTAATATTGTAATCACCAATACATAAGCCGTCTTATGCAACTACTAATTATGTTCTTTTATTCCATCAAATCCTCAATTACAATGCATTATAAATATGTGGTAGATCAAAATGCTTGTAAGAGATTATGGCGCATAGAGTAAAAGAATATAATTTTTCTTACAGTTATGCTTATCACAAACATTCAAATAATCAGTTACTTCTTACATAACTATGTACATCTAAACATGCCTTATAGTTCACTCAGGTTGTGAGACTAATAATGATATTGGGGGGAAAAAAAACATAGATAATGAGAAATAACAGTGTAAGCAGCAGTAGATATAAGAAATTATAAGTCCTTACAAGGGATATTTGAAAGGCCTCCAATACAGTTGCAGGTTCATTATTGACACGATGATTACTCATTACATACTCAAGAAAACTTTCAACCATAGTCTTGACACCATCCTGCAATGATAGCAAAACACACATGACATGCCTTGTAGCAAAACTAAATTTTTGAAGAAAGAGGAATAAAGGAACACTATGAACATATGAATACTGGGAAGGAACTAAGAGGCATACTGGAAGTTGTAAAATTCCACAAAGTTTTGCTATTTCAGGCTTCAATTGAAGATGCAGACTTTTCTGTGCATTGTGCACATTAGTTCTATCATTAAACTCGTTCATATTGGCTTTAGGCATTTCTGGTGATTTGTTAGACAAAAAAACAGAGTTGTTTGTATAATTGGAATGAACAGCAGTTGGTTGACTGTTTGATTCAGGCAGCACTTGAGCTGGAACTCCAATTGTTCCTGCACATACAAGGAGATACTTTATGAAAGGTTATTCAGAAATGTTGAGTAAAAGCCAGAATATTGTACACCACTGACAATTCAATTAATCTTTAAACTGAAGCACACCCAAGAAATAACACTAAGGAAAGGAGTCACATCGACATCACCTTCCCTGTTCTTGGCAGCTATATCTCCATCATTTACAGCTGATTTTGCACGAGGTGCAAGATCGCTTGTTGTAGGTAACTTCTTGCACTTTTTTGGATTTTTGATACCTTCAATATCTATTTCCTGCTGTAAATCAAACAACTGACTCCTTTTCCGAATTCGTTGCGTTGAAACAGACGAATATTTCCACCGTGGTTCCTTTCCTTCCAACAAGTTTTTCCAGAATATATGTGGTGGATCTTCACCCATAAGCTGCACTTTCAACTCACCAGGCAATGGAAAATTGACACTGTAACTTCCTTGTTTCTGTTTGACTTTCAAAATTTGAGATAGGTTGTCTCTACCATTTTCTGTGTTGTTGTCAGAAATTATGACGGAGAGCTCCCGGGTAACATCTAAAAGTGAATTTTCAAACAAAGGACTTCCACCATGAAAATTGGCCAAATTTTTGAATAGATACGAAGATCCCCATATAAGCAGCATGTGAATAGTGCTAGAGTTCATATTCTGTAAGATACTATCAAGCTTCTTGCCTTGCTTTCCAAGGATTAGAGCTTTTTCCTCCACAGTATATAGTGAATATAGACGAAATACTTTTATCTGCTCACGTTGCATTTCAATTGTTATCTTTTGCAGGTGACGTAAATCATTCATTGGGCTCCAGTCACTACCATATATGATGACAGTGTTTACTGATGAAACTTTGATGGTATAAGAACAAGCACGAGTTTCTAACAACAAGATAAACATTCCTTGCTTATTATTGAAGTTGTGAACTTTTACTTGCTTCTTTGCAGGAGTAATAAACGCATCAATACGCTCATAAGAATCTTCTCCAAACCTTTGACGCACAAAATCATCCAGAATATCTGCAATACATACACCACCACCACTAGACTGTACAAACACATAAGCAACAGATCACACTGGGGGAATTGAAAAGGAAAAAGTGAAATATGGTTTAAAAAAGAACTACATCAGGGTGATTTCTTGGACACATCTAAATCTCACCAATGACCAACCAACTCAAAGGGCTGACTATTCAACCAGCTAGATTACATAGACTTGTGCATAATTAAGAGAATTAGAATCAACAAAAGAAACATTTTCTTTGCAAAACCATTAAGGAAGTTGGAACATCACTCTATGAATAAACTACAAGAAATTCAGCCATAATGACAATATTCTGTATGTCTCATAAAACAGTTTTAAAAGTTTTGTGCGTTTATTCAGAACATCAGGGACCAAATCTAACATGAAGGCTCTTTTCCCTATCAAGTAAAAGATTATTGTTCCTCAACAGGTTCAAACATTAAAAAGTTGATAGATTAAATTATGTAAAAATCTAACCATAAAGATATATGGAATAGCTGTAAGAAACGGGGACTAAGCCAAAACATCTTAAGTCATGCAACAAATCACATGTAAAAGCTTTATAAGGACTGTGAAGAAATAAATCAATTTGGTGTACCTGAAAAAGAATTAGGACCCTTAAACCTCTGTTCCTTATTTCAGAAAGCATAGCATCAAGAAGCTGTAGCTTGCCACTCGCTTGTATCCCAATATCCAAAATCTCAACTAATTTGCAATCTTTCAACAGCGAGGTTTGCAGTGATGGATTTGTGATGTAGGGGTGGTCACAGCACTGCAACCATCAACAAGCATATGACTAACAAATCACGAGTAGATGCAATAATCTGAAGCTCAGAGAAATCAATGAAGTACCGAAACAATGTAAATGAAAATGAAAAGTATCGACAAGTTGATGATCCAACCCAAATTTTCAGCTTATTAAAAAAAAATTCACTATTTATAGTAATAAGAGACAATAACTATTGATAAGAATAAACAATATCTACATGCACAGGCAGCCTAGACAAAAATTCCATAATAGGTATAACAATCAAGAGATAAAATCACCGAATCACAGGCATAAGCAAACAAAGATATAATACAAATAAAAAAGAATTTGAATACAGAAAATCATGTGATTCATTGCGAATTTATTCAGCCACACCTTCCGTGTGGAGATGAGAATATCTCGAAGGACCCCAACAGTATCATTTTTCGAGGATGAACCAAGAGATAGAGCATTTGAAAGTAGAGAAGCACAATACTGCTCCAGCTGCATAGGTGATAAATGGACTGGTACCCAATACTCTTCAAATTTTGAGGACTCCGACTTGCCACCATTAACCAAATATCTTGACAAGCTATCCTTCAAATTACTGATCTTATTGTTAGATAAAATAACTGAGCTCTCATTACTGCAACCACTCTGACAATCAAGCAGTAACAAATGTTCAGCAATATCATCCTGTAACATATAGAGTAACATACAGAACATCAACAAAATTAGTGGAGGCACCACAAAATAATTCAGGATAAATATCAATGCATGTAGTCATGTAGAACCATACCTTAAGTTGACCATTGACAAGGAGAAGCTTCATGTCAGTTCTTAGCTTAATAACTTTTGAGATGTGAGAATATATCCCAGAGAACTGGCACTCATCAATCACAACCACATTCCATTCAATAGAATCGAACAAATTAAAATCCTACAGAACCATTTATGTGGTTAGATATCCTCATTACTGAACCAAGAAGTCCAGTAAATTCAGTAATAGTAATAACAAATCTTTGTTTCATCTTTTATTTCACTTCTTCAGATTTTTTTCGAAGTGCAAAGACGTTAGAAATCCCTTTTTTCCAAAAAGAATAAAAAAGTTTCTTTCGTGACAACCACACATGCCTATTATGTTTTGTAAGAGACAAAAACTTTGAGTAAGATCATCCTGTAGATGATTGTAACGTGCAAGATCATCATAAAGACAACTTGTCAATCATTTTAACCAAACAGAATTCCATGCTAAAATATCGTGTAAGATGCAAAAGATATACCTCAATGAAAATATCCATTGATGTTATTAGATATTGAAACAATGCACAATTTCCTTCCTCATTAAACTCCAGTGTTCTAATTCCTTTGCGCACATCTTTGTTTCCACAGTAAACCACTACATCAGAAGAAGCAATGTGGAAGAACTCTTGATCCCATAGATTAAGCATATCAGAAGTTGTGATAATAAGAATAGGTTTAGACACGTGGTATGACAATGACGTGAGAAACAAGATCACCCTCAACACCCTTTCCTGCGTGCAAAAGAAAAAAAGAATGAGTAGAATGGTTTAACTCTGATTTCAGCCAATCAATTTATAGTAGCAGATAATACGAGCTATAAAAGCATCATCCGAATATGTGGGGTTGGCAAAATAGCCAGGCCAGAAACAGCCCAGCCTGAAATCAAATCAATAAGTTCACCCTGAGTTGTCCGGGCTTTGAGTTGGGCTCAGCTTTTTTTCTAATTTATGGGCTTCAAGCCAGGCTTCGGTTCCATGGCCTTGCCTGACTATATATTAAAAAAAAAAAAAAAACCTAGCCCCTTCTTCTTCTGCTTCAACAGCCGCCCAACTCGCTGGTATATGTTGCATTTCCTGAAGCTCTTGGGCCTTCTCTTCTCTTATATTCGGTTAACTTCTCTTGTTCCTTATAGTGTAGAATAAGATGGCCTTATGCTCTTGTCCAACCATCATATGCACAGGAAAACAAGGGAAGAGATGAGAAGGGGATGCTGAAGTCATTGGTCTTCAATCGTGGGTTGTCTGATAGGTAACTCGATAGTTTGGGTTGTCTGATAGGTAACTCGATAGAGATTGTATAGCTTTTAGTATATTGATAGAAATATAGAAAATAACTACTGGAGCAAGCTCCC
>JAOSBK010000008.1:4980307-4994607 GCA_027568895.1 Erythroxylum shatona
GTCTAGTGTATTTTTTAGATTAAATTCCTGGGGAAAGTAATCTAAATACCAAGGGGGTGTTGGGATTTAGAATCCAAAGAAAGTGTCATTACTTTCCATAAATTAGGAAAATTTTTACTTTCCTAACTACTGAAAAAAATGAACCAAACGTAATAATTTAAATGTTAGGAAAAATATTACTTTCCCCAGCAACAATCCGTGCCAACCAAACGGAGCCTAAGGGTTTACCTCAAAATTCTCAAGCTCCTTATCATTTTATAAAGTTTCTGCACAAACATCCATTAGGTACACCTCGGGTTGATACAGCTGCTCCTCTTCTCTTTGTAATTCTAAGTGATTGTGCCTTATTGCTATTTGACCCAATTGGTGTTCCATGCTCTATTGGCTTGCTTTTGTCTCCTGTCGAAATTATTGAAACTGTTGTTGCATATTTTATTCTAATTGTTGCATATCCTGTTAAAATTGCAAATTGTTAGCAGCAAGATTCTTAACAAGTTTTTCTAAAGATGCACCTGAATCGTGTTGGCTCTCCGAATCTTGGGCACTAGACCATATGTTTTGTAGAAATTACCCTTCATCCTTTTAGAATTGTAGAGTATTCTGCTGCAATTGCAAAGTATTAGCTTCCACAATATTAATCAACTCTTCCAGAGATGAACCATAGTCGTGATAGGAAGCTTTTGGTCTATATGAGAATTGATGTGCATCCTGCAAACTATCATAGAAATAATTATGATAATTATCCCATCCATAATAAAAAGTTAGGTTGATTAGTCCAAACGTTGTTATAGGATTAAGAATATAAATTTTAAAAGAAATTACCTTCGTCCATATCATTTTTTTAAACACAAAACAAAAAAATTGAAAAGATCACAAAATAACAGAAAAGAAATCAATTACGAAGAAATATATACAAAACACCAATTAAATAACAAACAAAAACTAAAACGCTGCACTCCTTGGCAATGACAAAATTTGACAACGTGTCTTAACGCTAGTCAAAATAAAAAAAACTAGACTACTACTATAGTAGTGGTGAGTCTAGATCGATCCCACAAAGAGTGTGTGCAAAGTTTATGAAATGAAAATAACTGGTATTTAGGTTTACTAGGGAGTTTTGGATTTTTTTGAAAGAAGAAAATAAAATGAAACTAACTAATAAAAATAAATTAAAGAAAACATGCAAAAATGATAAAAAGTGGAGAATTCGGTTGGGATCTGGTTCTTTGATTCAATCTCGGCCTACACCCTAATCAAGCATATTTCATTGATTTGTTATTCTCAGACCTCTCCTAGCAACTATTCATTGTGGGTTAATAATTAACCGGAATTTTTCCTTAAATTTTGTTTAATCAAGATACAATCGTTAATTAAATCTAACCACCGAATAAGCTAGTATATGATCCTTTAGATTTAATTAGGCGGTAGCATTATGAATTAGGAAAATCGATTAATCAAGATAACAACTACATACAATGCGTTATTTAATTAAGGCCACGTTATCCCTAAAGATTATGAATCATTAGTCGCCACATATGAATTTCAACAAAACTATTATGGATTATATCAAAATTTTAGCAAAGAGTTTGCAATTGAACGATTCGATGAACGTATTAAAATTATCTTTTTTACAATATTCAATAGATTCATACACAAATAACCAAACAATAATGAAAATTCGATTATCCATACACAATACATAAATCAATTAACATATGATAACACAATCAATTTCTAATAAGAAAAAGAAACAACAAAATAATTTAAAAAATTAACCCCGATCATCGACGTCGATATTGCCTCTAAATCAGCATCGGGAACTTAGCTTTCCATAGGTCTCTTTAAAAAGAATGTTTCAGCCCCCACTCTAATCCTTAGCTGAAACCCCCTAATTAATCTTTAATTTGTTGCAGCCCTCTTTACTCTTAATTATTCACGATGGGACAATTAAGTATGGTGGTCCAAGACTTTATTTATGCCTCAACCCTCTCTTGACGCCAACTCCCTTCCGCAGCTCTCCTCTCACTGTAGCTTCCTCGCTATTTCATGATGTGACAAATTAAGTTGAGGATTTTCGGTCCACCCCTTTATTCACACCTTTCCTCTTCTTCCACAACTCCCTGTTCTATTGATGGGACAAATTAATATGGATGGCCTATTACTGTTCATACACAAAACCCTTCTTTTGATGTTTATGCCGCTACTTTGCGTTTTCGTTAAAACACACCACACATGAACACCGATGTCTACGTTTAACGTCTCAACAGCTACCGTTTTGATTGTGGCGTGTTATGGCCATGCTGCCATTTTACTTCTCTTTGGTCCTCCCGTATGTGCAGCGTTTTGGCATTGGCTTCCAACATGTGTTGTCGTTTTATTCTCTTGTTTCTTTTTTCTTTGTGTTTCATTTTTCTTGTCTTTTATAATGTTTTTCTTCTTCCTCTAAGAAGGCAAGTAGATATTAATATTTGAAAAATGGCTCATATATCATGCTTAATTGTACCTAAAATTATATATGAATTAAAGTGAGTATCCTAAGTATTTTCGTATCATTAATTGCTAAGTGTAAATGATTAAATATATAAATAATTAAACACATATCATTAATGTACATTTTATATGACCAGAACTATTTATTTAGTATTATCAAATATTAAAAAGTAAGAATAACCATTCAAATGAGTTGAAGTTTAATAGATAATTTTTTTTAATAATCCTCTAATTTATTTTGTGTCCTTATTATTTGTTAATAATTCTTTGTTATAATCCATTGTCATATATATAATATTATACATATATATGATAATTACAAAAACCTAAACTTCCGTCAAATTTTCAATTATATTATATACATATATAACAATAAAATGTTTGAACTTTTATTTTTTTTTCAATTCTGGTCTAACATTTGTTCCACCATTATCGTTGCTGATTTGACAATGCCCTCTTTATTCAGACAAATCAGTGTAATTAGCATAAGTTAATTAGATGATTGAAGTGATGTCATTTGAATCATCTCGTTTCAATCATCTCTCTCAACTTTCACTTGCACCCAAAACCCTAGCATGACTATGAATTTCTGGGTAGTATCAAGCTTCATTTCTAGAGATGAAATGGTGCTCTCATAAGAGTTTAGTCAACTAATTTTGTTCTTTAGATTAGCTTTTTCTCTATTCGCAACTTCTTCACGAACAGTGCTAAATAATTCCAATTCCTTAATTTTAGACAACATCTTTGCAACAATTGCAACAGTTGCTTTGCTGCCCAATCTGTGAGAAGCAACCTCCTTATAAAGTACTTCTAGTGCTCGATTTGCTTCCTCGCCTAATTGTCTTTGTTGCTGTTCAAGTTTACGTATTTCTTGAGCAAGAATTGATGGATTTGTAGAAGTGATAGATTTTCTAACCATTTCCTGCTTTCCCAATCCTCTTTTCTTACATCTAGAGTGAGCAAGCTTTGACGAATTTGTAGAAGTGATAGATTGTCTAACCATTTCCTGCTTTCCAAATAGTCTTTTTCTTGCCTCTGGAGTGGTTTTATTAGCAACAGACTCGTTTTCACAAGTAAAAGAAAGATACCTGACTGCTTAACTTGAAGGACGACTTTAATTTAGGCCCCGTAAATGACAAAAGTTAGAGATAAGCGATGACTTTGTAAAAGTTAAGAACGAAAGTGTCTGCTGCTTTTTGCTCCTTATGTGATTTAATTGAAAGATGTTCCAACTGACCATGGCTGGTGTTGTTGTGGAGAGATCTCACGGTTGAAAGGCTCCTGTTTTGAGCGCAAATCAGAGCTAAGAGATGATTAAAATGACGTTGTTCAAACATCTAATTAACTTATGCTAATTACGCTGATGTGTTTGATTAGTGATGGTTTTTGTACATGTGGCACTGTCATGTCAATAAAGATAACAATGGAATTAATGTCGGGCTATAATTGAAAAAATTGAAAATACAAGCATTTTATTGTTACTTTTTAAAGTTCAGGCTATAGTTAAAAAATTGATGAAAGTTTAGGTGTCTTTTGAATATACACACACACAATATGTAATAGAAATTAGAAATAAACCGACATTATAAAAAGTGAAAACCAAAAGAACTAGGAAAATCAGATACATGGTAAACAACTAATGTAATTTAAAATTTGAATCTAAAAGCAGAAGGAATCATAAGTTAATTCTAATTGTCTTCTTCATCTTTTGGTCTGTAAAGCTCCACTGGACGTCCATTTATTGCTTGTGTGGGTCTTGCATTTGAATCTGATTCCTGTAAATAATTAACCATAATAAGTAATAAAGTCAAGATAGATGCGCAGTTTAGGAATGAAGAAGCTTGAAGTTGAAAATTCAGGACTTAAAAGCCTAAATTGACATGCTCAGGTTAGTCAGTTTATACTACATACTTTTCTTATAAGAATAAAATTTTAAAAAATCATAATGAATTAATACAAAATCATTGAAATAAAATAAAAATAATTATTAAATAAAGTAAGGTACAATGTTGATAATAATATCCTAATAAGAATTAATCAAAATTATGTCTTGTCTAAATAAATAAAATAATCTTAAATTCTCAAACAAAGAGTTTAGTTGAGACGAAATACAAAAAAAAAAGAAAAAAAGTTATATTTGTCCATGACTGTTTTTTATTATTCTTTATATCTAATTTTAGGTTATTATCATATTTACCTTGAGAATAAAAATTGAGAATTATTTAAAATTTATTATCAATCGTGATCTTATTCATTACTAACAACTAAACAAGCAAAAATTAAAGAATATATGTTACATACTCATTTCTACATTTTCATTCTTAGTCATCAAACGTACCCTAAATGTTGTAGAGCCCTTTATTTTATCTACATATAAAGTTTTTCAAAAAATAAATTATATTATGTTGGTTTAATGAGTACAGAATAATAGGAAATTATGACATTTCAAACATGCAAATTTTCTTTAAATTTAAGGGATGTCTTCAAAGCAATATAATTATTGGAGAAAACTTATACATGACCAGAAAATCCATGTTTATTTTTGTCTAAAAACACTATTCAGTTACAGTAATTTTGTATTTTCAAAGCTTGAACAATAATCTTCAAATTTGTCAGAATTGTATGGTTGATTAAACGATCTAAATTCAACAAAGGTAATGGTAACGTGTCAAGGATAATAAGTTGACAAAACATGTTCTAAAGCATTATAGATGAAAATTAAGAATAAGATTAGAAATACTTATAGCTGTTCATCATAAAAGCGCAAGCAAATATTTGAGTAATCTCTTGTCTTATTAAAGAATTAATATATATCAGGTTAACCAAATAGATCTCTTAAAGCAAATGATATATAATGTCGATCGCTTACATCATGAACTGCCACACGAAGCAATCTCACTTGTTGTCTTGTAACTGTCCTCACCTGATCAAAGGAGTTAAAACAAGTTTTGCACATTACAAGAAGAATCTTATGGATTGCATGTTGAGGACTATAATCTTATGGATTGCCTGTTGAGGAAAAGCAAACCTTTATAACAATTGTCCACACGACATTTTCAGTGCAAGGAGGAACAGTGAGAGAACCAATGTATCTATAGTACTTTCTGCTCCCGATTTTGATTTGCCTTGGATCAATAATACCCGCTATGGTCTCTTTTTCTTCTGTGCCATTTATTTCTTGCAAACGATCCATAATCTGGTGATCCATAATAGAACAAGCACGTTAAACCAATGAAGAGGGAGGGTGACTGATGAATCTATAGAGAGTTTGAGGAAGTTTATGTTTACAGATGACAAGAAAGAATCTGGTCTTCCTATCTTATACATTATCCCAACCACGGCAACCTTTCCTTCCGAGCTCTCATGAACCATATGCCCCTCTAAATCAAACCTGTGTACAATTTGCAGGTGACGGATTTTATGCATGTTATAGAGCTCCCGGCTGTTATTTATTTACTATTGCACAGAGAAAATAGAGTTGAAGAAAAGTAAGAGCACCTCCTGCCATTGATAGTGTGTTCTGAAGGTGAGTGCCAATGACACTGTTTGAGTGCATAATCAGTACCATTTATGTGGATCCGTCCTGCATCACCTTCCCATTTCAACTACATAGACACGAATCCAAAGTTAGTTTATTTATCCGAATATTTAAAAATTATACATGATTAATTCCAAAACTATGATCAAAGAACATCTACTATAGTTTAAGGCAGATCTAAGTTCAACAGTTTCTGTTAACCAATGAAATTTGAATCACCATAGACAGCCAAATTCAATAAAAAGGTGGTAGCAGGTGGAGTAGGTTTATTGCTCGTCTTGTGGTGCTTAATTAGTTGGACTGACAATTACGTTGATCTTCTTAATTAATGTAGTCCTACACTAGTTTCTTGCTTACCATCATATCGTGTCCCCTATTCCTGAGGGTAGCATTGCAGGGTTTGTAGCTTCTATTAAGCCTCCCTAGGTGAGAAACTATTTGAACTCTCTGATTCAAGAGGTCAATCGGAGACTGCATAGATCCGTTGCTGCAAGCACTCCATTCATGGTGAATCTCCCCCCATTTCGCTGGTCCCTTCTCGCCATCAAGATCATAGTTAAATTCTTTCTCATCCTCTGCGTACCAACATACCAAGATAAAAGGTTAAAAAAGATGAAGGTAAGAGTATAGATCAAAATGAGTAACGCAAGAAAAGAATAACAATGGTCTGTTTTTTTTTTTTTCTCCAATCGAATCCATACGAGCTTACCAACTTCTTGAGACGTTGTTGGAAGGGTATTGGTGAGGAGGACAATGAAGAAAGTGAAAAGAAAGAGTTGGCGAAATGCTTGCTTGAAGTCCATCATTATCAAAGGCTTAATGATACGAATGTTTGGCCAACGCCACCTAGGAGGTCGCTTATATAATCATGGAGAGGCATTATCACTGTGCAGTATATATGAAAACAAAAGGCGTATTTGACAAGTAAAAAAGAGGCGTGTTTTTTTTTTGTTTTCTTCGGCGATCATGAGCTATTCTTTGTAGTTGAAAACTTTAATCTTGCGTAAGGGAGTAGGGGGGTCTGACGAAAACTACTGTCAGTTAACCTTTAAGTCATGCATTTGTACTTTGATGTGCGTCCCTTAGAAATTAATAAGAATTCTGATACGATTTTGAAAAGAAAAAAAAGCCAGTTGACCTATGTGGATGATTTACATATAGTCGATCATTGATTCGTTTAAAATCTTGACAAACATAACTAAAAGTCAATCCCATTGTTCAGTGGGTTGATAATTGTAATGCTGATAATATGTTAAAAGACGATGCTATCTAACAAAATTAAAATTAATAACATAAGTTATTTTCTCGTTTTGTTAATTCCAGCCGAAATTCATGAGAATAAATAAAAATAGAGATAATTTTAACTTAATAAAATATCTTAAATTTATATTTTCTTAAATAAATAAAATCTATAATCACTAATTTTTAAATGAGTAATAAATAAACCGTTTATTTGATAAAATAGTAATTAAATTTAAAAAAAATAATTTAATTGGTACTTACAGTATAATTAATATTGATATATCTATGAACTTAGTCGATCATTATTTCCATTGGTCAAAATGAATTACGATCTTAAATTGAAAAGTTTGAGTACAAACTAATTTCACAGCTTAAATTATTCTTTGTTTTTTTTCTCAATTAGCATCTATAGAGGAACATTCACATTAGACGTACGGCCAAGAGAACAATGTAAATTAAGAATCAAGAGTTGACTGGAAATCCTCATACGTTTTGTTTTTGTAAATTAATGGCGGCCGTGGGTGGGAGTTGGTGTTTAGGGAGGGTAATATTCGCCAGCCATCGCCATTACAATATGAGTTACCGAGTAATGGTTAAACAAGACCCAGTCTTCAATACTAAAGTATCCTTTATTTCATATCTAATGATGCGGCCTATCAAGTTCAAGAACACGTGCATATGTCACGCTGCCGTACGTTCGATATATTATAATGTCGATGGAACTATAGCTTTTACACTATGTAATAGATTGGATTAGTTTCTGGAATGCCTTGCTTCCCAAAATTGAGAAAGTTATAGAGATATGTAAAATTGAAAGTTCTGGTGAGATATAGTTCAATAGATGCATGTATTTAACATTTCTAACAGCCAGCGAGAGGGGCTGATTCAAAATTACAAGAACTGGAACACCATAGCTTCAGGGTTGATACGTAAAACAAGATTGACACAGCCCGTCAAATTTGTCCGGCACTCTCGTCCCCCAAACCGACGAAGAACTCCATACAGCGTGGGATATAAATAAAAAACAACATGAATAACAAGTCCTTGGGGTATTTTGAATGACGTCTTTTATTTAGAATACGCCAACAATTAATTCACTCATGACCGGTTTGTATCTGGTGATCATTGTCTTTGAATTACGAAGGCGATTATAAGAGTGTCCCCATATGTCAAGCAGAATTTCAAGAAAAATACGAGACTTTGTTCCTGGCGTTGTTCTGATCATTCACGAAAAAGATCTTTCGAAATGATGGAATTGACAAGAACTCAACGTGGTTCATGTATTTGGAATATTGCCCCCTAGTGGAAATTGTTTGCGAGGTATTTAACAGGTCCACATGTAGTTTGGTAGTTGGTACGCAGACGATCGCATGTACTTCAGCCACCAAAAGGGAAATTGCTGGAATAGTCAAAAACACAATTTATAATTGGTAAAGCGACTATGTCTCCACAATCAAAAATTTTAATCGATATGAAATTCAGATAAGTTTGTATAGTATAAGTATTGGTTTATGTCCTATAGTAAGTTGCTTTGATTATAATATAGTGACAAAATTATTAATATAGACATTCTTTATCTTTATGTATTAATTACATTTGGTGTTTGAATACTAAAGATAAAATCACTTGAATAATTAATATGCAATTGAAATTATGATAAGACCATAAATTTGATATTCAATTTACAATTATGTATTATTTCTAAATGTTTCTAGTTTTAGTTTCATCAAAATATGATATTGTTGAAACAGTAAAACTAGTATACATTGTGTTTCTTTCTTACGACGAAAGCAATTGATCTCTTAAATTAAGGTATGAAGGTACTTAAACTAATATGTGGGTAATTACTAGAGAATAAGTTACTGAACTAACCCGACCATGAAAATCCTAAATGAAATATTACTTATGTGTCTGTAGATTTCCTCATAATGATGGTTGTATAATTAATTCTTAGACTTAATATTATCAAGGTGTCATGTGAGAATTATTATATTTTGATACCGCTTATATATTATCTTAGGATAATTCAGTCGGTAATATTTGGATGCAGTAAGTATACGAAAATAAGACGACGATGAAAAAGGTAGCTCAATGTTATTATTCTCG
This sequence comes from Erythroxylum shatona, assembly GCA_027568895.1. Lineage (NCBI taxonomy): Eukaryota > Viridiplantae > Streptophyta > Magnoliopsida > Malpighiales > Erythroxylaceae > Erythroxylum > Erythroxylum shatona. Next base: position 4,989,684 of record JAOSBK010000008.1, read on the forward strand.
TGTGTCGTATATATACACAGATGAGTGAAAATGATTGAAAACAGAAAGAGAGTATACAGTAAAGATATTTACAGGAATAACAAACAGTATGCTCGTACAGTTAGTTATTGCACAAACGATGAGGCACATATGATTGGTACAGTGGTTGAAATATTCCCTTATCAATAAGAACCATATAGAGATAATTGAGTAAGTCAATAAAAGATTTGTCACTTTAAAGTAATTAAAGAGAATGTTTCACTGTTATTTTTTTTTAAGAAATGAATGTTCCACCGTTCTTTATTAGTAGTGATTTATAGAATTCTCTAGTCAGAGTGAATTGACATTTGAAAAAGGTATTTTCAAATATCAATTATAAATAAATTATTAATTAACAATAACGAACATGATTAGACCAAAAAAGTAGATATTATATCCATACTATATCCAATTAGAATATTGGAAGACGAAATGATTAAATTATACATTATAACCATATATGTACATGTTAAGTCAAACCACTTTGACATTCTTGATATTTGGGTAGTCACGACATGTTGCTAGATGTCAATCTTGACTATGATTATAAGTTATTTAATTGAAGAATTAAAGATAAATTAAAATAAATTATCTAATTCTAATTATAAATTAAAATTGTAATTTATAATCATTGTCAATATATTAGGAACCTAATGGATCACACATCAAAGAACAATTTGTGAAAGAAAAATCAATTTAATTAAGTTGCACTTAATTATAAAGTTTAAGAAACCTTATGGATCAAATATGAGATATTTGATTTTATTAAAATTAAATTAATTATAATTATAATTTAATTATAATTATAATTAAAGAATTTAATTTTAATACAAATTTAAAAATCTCAATGATTTTTCTATTAATAGAAAGAATGTTAAGAAGCTAACACTTCTAATATTCCTCTAAAAAAAGTATTGATAAATTGCTTTGTAGATATCATCAGAGGTTGGACGTTTGAACAAATCGTGGTTGAAAACTCGGGAAAAGTTTCAAAAGATTTTCAATGAGTAATTGAACAAGGTACGATTTCTTATGATTCACATTTTTGTTTTATTCAAGTTAACTAATTATCGGAATCCATTCGAAATTCGTAAAAAAATTTATTTTCTATTGCACCCGTGATTTGATTACGATCGTTTTCTAACAAAAAGATGGGGGAGGGGTGATCAGTTTTTATCTTTATGGATATGTTCTGCTTTGAATTATTGTAACACGTAACATAAGTCTTAGTTATGTATTATGGTTCGAATGTAAAAGGGAAATAAAGAAGAAATGCAACAATACCTAAAGGAGCATTTTGAAGCCACAACGAGCAAGAATCCACATCTTCACGAGAGTTGCACACCACAACATGTTAAAGCCTTTTTGTAATTTTTTTTGGTATATGTGAACCATTAAATGAGCTAGAGTATCTGTACATTCATTATTTTCTACAGTAGCTACAAGAGATCTTAACCTTTTATATATAAGATCTATATCAGGTCTTCTTATCACAAACTTAATATGAGTCCAGTCTATACTGATCAAGGTTTATTTTCTTCTTAGTCTTCGGCCTATTAAGTTAAATCTTTTATTGGACCACTTTATTATTTTTATCCGAAGCAAATTTACATAAATTAACTGATAAGTTATTAAAATTGTTAAATTGTAATTAATCATTATCTACCAAATGAGAAAATATCAACATGTAATTCTATGAACCTTTAAGATTCAGTCATATGTATATATTATATTTGCAAAATTATTCCTAAATAAATAACATTAAATTATCTTATGTCATTTTCTGCTCCCTTGGATTCAAACTGGGTAGTTGTTGGAGTGGAAAGTGCTTTTTGCAATCTCGTTTCTCTTGTTCCATCACTATTCAAATTAGTTATAGCTGTGCCCAATAGATGAGGAGCAGAAACAGATTTCAGAACTATTAAAATAGATTTCATAATCGCATTTTTCGGCCAGGTTGTTCGAGTCGTCCTCTAACCCAAACCCCAAGTTTTGTTGCAAGTATCAAAGCCAGGCCTTTTACCATTATCTCTGGCCTTCCTTCTTGATGTTCCGCATGAAATGTCGACATCTTTAAAGATTAAAAATTTCCAAGTTTGCAGAAGTAAGCATACACATCTATCCGTACGCTCCTTTTCTTCTAACTTGACAAATATGTGGTAATTATGTGGGATCACAACAAGGGTTTTCTTCTAACTTGATGATTTATTTGAATGCAATGACAAGGGTTGGTAAATGGTAGATGGCCAAATAATTTATAATATTGTCGTAATTTCTGACTACTCGAGGAAAAGGGTGTACTGATTCTTGCCAATATTAAACACTTTGGTTCTTGTTCCTAGTATATATATATATATATATATATTATTATGGTTCAAATCAATTGTCATTGCTCTGAGCAAATTAATTTCGCATCAACGGTTAAGTCCTGGCAGGTACCTGAAATCTCGTTGATTTCTGATTGAAAAGTAAAAGGTTTCTAATTAAAACTTTAAACAAGATGTCACGTTGGATGTTTTTCAAATATAAAACTGCCATAGCCCATAGGTTTCATGATTTGACGTTGCTCGTTGTCCTTTGCTTGAAAAACACCCTGCGGCGGCTTGTCTCAACGTTCTTGGTGAAACGCTGCATCATGGATAAGTTGTTTATAGTCACGCCTCTACAAAAATTTTGATACTCGTTAAGAGGGGATCAAATACCTAAATGAGATCGACTAAAACAAGAGTTATAGACACAAAAAAATATCGTTCCATTAAGAGTATTAAATTACCTGTGCCTATAATTCTGTACTAATTCTATTTCAGAAAATCCCAAATATTTCAATCAATCTAGAACCCTTGGCTTATAGTCAAGGTCAACCAACAACGAGGAAAATGCATTACATGCTTTGATGAAAGGTTAGTTGGCTCCTGGTGCTGAGTATAAACCAAGGGTTACAGATTGATTGAAATCTCAACAAGCATATGATCACAGGATAAGAATAAAAGATAAGCAAACTGGGTATGAAGTGGGCTAGCCCTTGGTCCATTTTGAGGCTACCTAGACCTTCTTTCAAGTTGCATAACATTTCAGTGTATAGCATTTAAAACTAATTTCAACCTCTAGTGTGATATATTTAACTTTAAAATTTTGAAAGATTTTTCAAAGTATATTTTATTATATAAATACATTCAAAAAATTAAAATTAATATAAATATAGTTAAAAATACGTATTATAATTGCATAATATATATTGGTCTATAAAAATTTTAATTTTAAAAATAATCATGGCATACAAATTCCAAATCTTATTTTATTAGTTACAAAATTTTAAATAAAAAATGTGATAAAAGTTATTAGCAATGTTTTAAAAATCGGAACGAAAAATAAACTAATAAGACAAAAAGTTTAAGATTTAAATGATTCAATCAATATTAGATCATCATAAAAGTTGTTAAAGATTGAATAAATTGAAGAATTTAAATATGATTGAAAGAGACTGTTCTTATTATCGAATAATTTGAAGTTTAATTAACAAAGATTATTAAATAAAACTTATCGATTTATTTTAGTTTATAATAATATATTAATTTACAAAAACTTGATTCATTAATTAATAAATCGATCAATTTTTAACAATAAAAGTTATTAAAATAATCAAACTAAAAAATAAAAAATTGATTCAAAAAGTTGAAAAGTATAAAATTTTTTCAGTTTATTTTTTCAATTAAACTGATAGAATTGATTGAATTTTTTAATTATTAATGTCTAAGCATTTCTAAGAAAAAGGAAAAGAAGTCCCTGGGCATGGTTAAACGCTGGCAAAGGAGATAAGAACAATTAGATAACAATGTAAATCCGCGTAGTACGTCACAACCAACTACAATAATTAGATACTGAATTTGTTCCACTGGTGCCCGGTAATAATCTCACCCACTCCGTCATGATGAAGTTAATAATTTATTTCCCTAAATTCTATATAATGCCAACACTTATAACGTACTTGTTATAGCTTTATTTATTATTAAAAATCCAATTACTTAAGAAGTGTCAACAATTTTTACTCCCCTACTAATTACCTGTATATGATCGTCTTAGTCATTATCATATCAAGTCTGAAGTTTCGCAGTAAAGTAAGATGTGAAAAAATTTGATAGTTTGCAGTTTTACCTTATATAATATCTTATCTAAAATGTTTTTCCATAAAAAAATAATATTTAAAGTTGATTCTAAAGTAATAATTCTAAAGAACTGAAAGAATGAAATGTTTGATTAACCTCAGCTCATGATCCTAATTCCATGTTTTTCCTTAAAATTTGATATTATCTATAAGTGGAAGGAACTCTTTTTATATGCGAACATGCGATACGAAACTAACAACTATTTGCAATTGATATATGGTCAGTCAACCCTCTAATTTTTACCTTATTTTTATAAGAATTATCTAAAATTTCAGTAACGATAAAACGCAATACACATTGATTCATTAGCGACGAACACTAGGTATCAAATGGCTAGGGTTTCCGAATGTCTCATCTAAATTGGATAAACATTCATCAGGAATGAAGCGGTACAGATAAGGGAAGAATGCCTCAAAGACAAATTGGTTTTACATCATGAGCCAACAGAATAAGCACTCAAACACATCGTGCTTCTTTGACTTAACATTTCACCTAAATCCAACACTCAAGTGGTTTCCCTATTTACAGAGCTAATATGGACGTAATAATCTCGATATGGCATCACTTGAATTGATCAGAAACAACTTGATTATTATAAATGGTCACCCCACTTAATTTTGCCTCATTTGGTGGTGACCCCATGAGTAATTTAAATGTTTTGTAAATTTATTCTGAAACGCAACCCTAGCACGCCACTCCGGAGTAGAATAATAGGCTCAAGAGATGCCAACTCTTTGCTCTAT
>JAOSBK010000008.1:4997418-5012375 GCA_027568895.1 Erythroxylum shatona
CATGAGTTCGAATCCTACCACCCACCTATTCTAATTAAATTAAGCACAAGGTAAAGTAGGTCTGTGCAAGTTTCAAGTCTAAAGAACTTTCACTTGAGGGGGTGTATTAGAGAATATATAAAATCAATTGAGTTGGCCTTACACAACAGCTTAAGCTATTGTGGTGAAACGGTCGCTTAAGAGTTTCTCTTCCTCCTCTTGCTTCTTCAGCTGTAACATTAAGTTTATGCATTACATTGTATGACCAGAAATCTAGTGTTTCTAAACCATTTTTACGCGAATTTACGCAGTATGTGGGGAATCCACTAGTTTGACATAGTTCATGTTGATTACCAACAAGCTTTCATCCAGATGTATCAGCGTAGGAACTTGTTGCAACTCGAAGCATTGCTAAGCTTAAATTATCATACCACGGTCAGTTTTACTTGTTATAATTTTAAACATCAGATCAATTTAAATAGAATATTTGATCAACAGAAAGTTTCACATTTGTACCAAATCACAAGAAAACACCTTCAAAAGAAATGTAAATATTTCCTTATCTATCTTCCTTTCAGTAATATTAAGTAATGTTTACATGTATTTAAAATTTTATTTATAAAATGACAATTATAATTCCTATTAATATTAACGCAAAAAAACATAATACAATACATTTATGGTATTATTTTTATTATTTCATAAACAACAAAAGACAAAAGAAAGTACACGATTTTCACAATTTAATATAAAACATATAGTCGTTTTAAAGGGATATTAAATATATAATATTTATCTTAATTAAGATTTAAATTTATTTCCTATTTAATTGTAATTTTTAGAAGCATTTGTTAACTGTTGTTCTTGTATTTTTTTCATGAAACAAAGATTTTCATTTAAAAAATTAAAAATTATTATTTTAATAATTAATATTATTTAAATTATTTATGTTATTATAAATCATTTATTAATGTACATTGATATTTTAGTAATTATGTGATTAACTATTTCTAACATATATCATTCTCTTTTGAATTATGTACTTGACAAAAAATTAATAAAATTTTCATTATTTCTTTTTTGTTAAACCATATTATTCCCTAAAAAGCTACGATCAAAAAACAGAAGTTCAAATTAATCAAATGTAAAACTTTGAACCAGCCAACTTTTGAGTGCAATTTTTTACTTTTCAATTTCATTTATTTTAATAACTCTTGTTGTTAAAAATTGATTAGTTTATAATTAATCAACCCATTTTCGTATTGTAATCAATTTTTAAAAATCAAATTAAACTAATTAGTTTTCCTTTAAAATTCTCTCTTTTAAATAAAATTTTAAATTAAGGACAACCTCTTTCAATCTTATTTTAAATTTTTCAATTTTATTTAATATTTAATCGATTTTATAACAGTCTAATAATGATTGAATCTTTTAAACCTTAAATCTTTTGTCTTAGTGGCTTAAATTGTGATATGGTTATTAAAACATTGCTAAAAAACAATAATACTTGACTCATTTACCTATTCTCAATAAATTATAGAATTCATCAATCATGTTTATCTCATCTACCTAAAAAAAGTCCACTTCTAGGATGATTCATACAATTTAGATATTTAAAGCATATTATGGTCTTAAAGAAATAGTTATATAGTTACAAATTATGGGATTGCTTTCAACTTTCAAGACAAAAAATTAGAATAAGAGGATTAAAATATCAATTTAAAATACGAGGACTTTAGAAAAACTATCCCAACAATGTTCATTTCTTACAAAAAAAGCAAATCCGCCGCGACGTCGTTCGATGACAGTAAACGGAGATAAAGATGGGAGGGAAGGTTTTGGGCGTTTGTAACCGTGTCGAGAGAGAGAGAGAGCTTCTTCGACTCTGCTTATGAGTGGCGTTCTCCAAGTTGGCAGAAAGCTTTCATCAAAACTCATCTTTCTTCACTACATTTTGTAGCCTTCAATTGTTTGATGTCTTCGTTACACGAATAACGTATTTCTCTTGTTGCTTTAAATTCTGCAACTGATAGCCGTTTTGTTTTCAAGTTCAGAGCTATGCAGTTTGCTTTGTATTCCAAATTTTTGTATAGAATAATGTTAATTTGCTTCGTAAGATTCTTGCCTGTTTTGGACGTTCACAAGAGTTTCGCATTTCTTTTGTTATTTCTATTTACTTGTAGCTATTGTCTACGGCTCTATGAATAGTATTTATGAAGAAATGATTGATTCTGTGCGTCCATTTGTAAAGAATGAAAGTTTAAATTTTATACTTTGTTGGGGCATTTTATCGAACAAGTGTCATGCATTTTGCCTGGATTGACAATACATGCTACTTGGGATTAGATAAGTTCTTTCTTTTTCTAGGTCATATTAAACCCAAATGCTTTTGATGGGCAATTGTTGGATTGCTGAATTTTAGATAATATGGATGAGTTTTGAAAAGGCAGTTGTTTGCAACCTATGCCATAGCTGCTTTAGGTTCAATGTCGTTATGCACAGCTCTTACTTATTCTTTGATGCTCAACGCATAGTGTTTGAACATAGACATTGTCGGTTTCGTGTCTCGGTCTCTGAGTGGGTTCAGGAGCTAGTAAAGGCAAAAGTATCAATAAATAAACTACCTTTTTACGTATTTTGTTTTTCTTCTCTCTGATAAGAATCATAAGATTCCTTTTCATCTCATTACACTTCAGGTTTTGAATGATTTCTCCCATAAGAGGACCTCAGATTCCTACTAATCATGGTGATTTATGCATTTAAATGAGAAATTTGATGACTTCGGGAATGACAAAGTGAGACTTTCTTTTCATATCCCATGCTGTTTGAAATTATTGGTTTTCGTCTAAAGGATTCTTATTGGCTGCAGATGAATTAGATCCAACTTTGAAGACTTGGACTTTCTTGCTTTTACAAACGGAACCAGGAATATCAGCTCCTTTAAATGATGCTGCACAGAATGGTGTTAAGACTTCAAAACTATAACCTTTCTCGATATCCACTTCTCCATTACTCAACTTACGTATTCGTCAAGCCTATTGAACATATCCAAGCGCATTCTCTGCTAGTGGATAGAAAGGCCAGATTTTGCATCTTGTCTCTATCTGCAATGTCATCAATTCATCAGCCCTCTACTCTGGTTGCCAGTACAGTTTCCAATAAATCAAAAAAGAAAGCCCGTCGGGACTCACCTGAAGGAATACTTAGATTTAAACTAGATACATGCTCAAAGCATGGTGACCTTGTTGAAGCCCTTCGCTTGTATGATGAAGCAAGGGAAAGAGGAGTACAGCTCAATCAGCATCACTATAATGTGCTTCTGTATTTGTGTGCCTTTTCTGGTTCTTCAACAGAAGAGAATGGAGACAAGGATCATGAAAATGCTTCTAATTTAGGTATAAAAAGGGGATTTGAGATCTACCAGCAGATGGTTATGGACGAAGTTGCTCCAAATGAATCAACTTTTACAAATGTGGCAAGGTTAGCTGTTTTAAAGGAGGATCCAGAAATGGCATTTGATTTAGTTAAGCAGATGAAAAGTTTTGATATCCTTCCAAAATTAAGGTCTTATGGACCAGCCCTGTTTGTCTTTTGCAAGCTGGGATTGGCTAATAGAGCTTATGATGTTGATGCACATATGGTTGACTCAGGGGTGATACCTGAAGAGCCTGAACTGTCTGCTCTTTTGAAAGTCAGTGTTGACCAAAAGAAACCAGACAAGGTGTATGAGATGCTGCAGCGCTTGCGTGCAACAGTCAGACAAGTTAAAGAATCAACTGTAGCCATTATTGAGGACTGGTTTAAGTCTGAAGATGCTGCAAAAACTGGAGAGGAGATTTGGGACATGAGCAAGGTAGGGGAAGGAATTAAGAGGGGAGGTGGAGGGTGGCATGGATATGGGTGGCTGGGAAGGGGGCGGTGGAGAGTTGAAAGGACTCAAATGGACGAGGCTGGCGTTTGTCATTGTTGTGGTGAAAAGCTTGTTTGTATTGATATTGACCCAAGAGAGACGGAAAACTTTGCTAGTTCATTAGCTGAATTGGCTATCAATAAAGAGGCCAAGAATGATTTTGTTAAGTTCAAGGTACAATTTCAGTTCCTTGTTTCTCCAGCATATAATATTGATTTGATGATACTCATCAGTGGATCTTTTGACCCTTTTCCTCCTCAACTTGGTAGTTTCTATTTCTCTTTTTTCAATTTATGCAAACTTTTGCCACAGAAAAACACTATTCAAAGTTACAGAGTGGACAATGTCAATTGACTGTTCCTAGAATCTGTCTTTTCATTTCCCCTTAACTATGACTTTTGGATCAACATGACTTGATGCTTAAATAAATATCACTTTTGGATTGATATGACTTGATGCTTAAAAAGTTAACATCTTAAGAATTCTCTAAATAGGCCCAATAACTTTAATTAAATGCCATAATAAGACATAATCTATTCTAATCTTGTTGTTTCGTTAACTAGATATTTAAGGGATTGATACTTGTTCTTTCTTTTCTGTTTTGGCAAGCAATGCTTAGCTATTGATTAATAGCATCTTAGACTGAGAAAGTGAAATCATTCAGGAGTGGCTCCAACGCCATGGTCCATTTGATGCAGTTGTCGATGGTGCCAATGTGAGCCTTGTTAACCAACGTGAGTTTTGCTTCAATCAGGTAAGTTTTATTGGACTATAGTGATTTGTTTATCTCAAGCAAACGTAAGACCTTGATGGTGCTTTATGGTGTAGCTTAATAATGTTGTAAAGAAATTACGTCAAATGAGTCCATCCAAGAGATTGCCACTTATTATTTTGCACAGCAGCCGTTCCTCTAGAGGTCCTGCTCAGCATCCTAATAACAAGAAGTTGCTAGAGTTCTGGAGGAAGTCTGGTGCACTTTATGCTACTCCTCCTGGTTCAAATGATGATTGGTAAGTTATTAAAAATTTAAAACCGTATGTTTTGCTGGTTAATAACTATTAAAAATCTAAAATTAATAATAAAAAAGACTTACCAAATTGTAACAATTTTGCACTGTACAAACCTAATGATCAGTTACGCCAATTTATTTCTGTTGCATTGGTATATGTTGCTCCATGATTTATTAACTATTATAGGTGACCTCGTTGTTTCTTAAACTTACGATCATCTTTGCTTAGGTACTGGCTATACGCTGCTGTTAGTTGCAAGTGTTTATTGCTGACAAATGATGAGATGAGGGATCACTTGTTCCAGCTACTGGGGACTTCTTTTTTCCCAAGATGGAAGGAAAAACACCAGGTACTTTGACAACCGTAGATTGGATATGTGTGTCTTGTTGTCTATGATCTGATTTATTTCCTTCTGATTCTCTTGATACAAGTGTTTCTATTTATTTTTTTAAGCTATCAGTAACATCAAAATTACAGACCTATTTCTAGCTTGCACTTCTACTCTAAAGAAAAATCCATTTCAAATCATTATGTCCCGGTGCTTGGCTACCTTTATTATAGTTTATTTCTGGTTTAATGTAAAAGGTTTTCCTGAGCTCTCTGTGGTCTGCTACCGAGGATTTTCTGAACCACAGTTGGTCTCATTGAGTGGCATTTTTTCTTTTTTCCTTTCTTTGGTTGGAACACTTTTTAGTTTTGGGTTCAACTGTAATATTGATGTAGGACAAACTCTACAATTAGCAAAAATAAGCAAGAAGTAGAAATTAAGAGAAAGTTGTTTCGCTAGCTAGTAGCATTGTTTTGGTTTCAATACTATAGTAGTTTTGACTACCATAATTGATTTTTCTCAAAATAACTGAGATTGAAGATTGTCCTATTATATTTTCAGTACGGGCAGAGAATTCTCGTTGTTGCTGTCCATTGAAGTTGCTTGAGAATATCTTTTCTTCAAATTTTGCTCGATAAACTGAATTTCTAAAATAGAAGCTAATTTTGAAAACTATACCAAGCTTATTTGTACCCGTAAGTCATGAATAATAATGCCATATTGTGGAAAATTAATTTTACAGGTGCGACTTTCCGTGTCAAAAGATGGCCTTAACCTACGAATGCCTCCCCCTTACTCAATTGTTATTCAGGTGAGATGGTCAACCAACTGTTGACATTGTGATTTACGGTTCAATCATGGAAAAGTAGTTGCTTAATCTGTGACACTGTTGTTGTTGCTAATACAGGAATCAGAAAATGGTAGTTGGCATGTGCCAACAGTTACAGATGATGATCTTGAGGCCCCGAGGCAGTGGTTATGTGCCAGTAGACATAGATCATCCACCTAAACTCCAGTTTCTTTGGAACGCTGTCCTATTTGTTGCTTCTAAGAAGACATTATTGGTCTATCCTTTCCAGTAATTGTGGGAACAGCCACATATTTGTTTCACATTGCAAGATGGAATTCGTAAATTATGGTGTTACAAATTGGAACTTGTACACATTTAGGGAGCCGTCAAATTATTACTGATGCTAACCAATAATTTATGATATACATAGAGAATCTTAAACACCAGTAGTAATAATGATCACGATCATTAAGATAATGTCTTTTTTTAATACTAACCCTTCCACAGGCACACTGGTAACAGCTAGCTCTCCAACTACGTCATTGAACTCGGTGAATTATTAAGAAAATAATAAAAAGTTAAAAGACAGTGATAAAAATTAAAAGATAGACATAGAGTTGAATTTCACTCTTACACATATACCGCCGTTCCGATAGAATTAGTTGATAGATCCATAATAAGCCTATTAGTTACTGCAAACTCATGCGATCTAAGTCTAATTGTACTGAAAAATAGAATACATAGTTCTGTAATTTTTAAGAAAAATTTTCCTAATCGAAGTTAATCTGATTATAATATTCCATGGAGATTGTCGCTGGTAGACCATATGCAACACCCAAGTCCTCGTTCAATCTCAAAGCCTAACAAATCACATCAGACCCATATACGATATTGGTACGGCAAGGTGGTTGCCCTGCATGCCCGTCGTCTCAGCCGGCTTTCGAATGACACTCGTCCAATTGCTTGCAATGATCCTTATATCTTCCCACACCTTGACTCTCCTGTGTACCAAGTACCAACCAGTCTGTTAGAGCCACCACATGTTCGGTCTTTGCGTGAAACTTGTCGTCACACGCCGGAGTGGGTGGCGGAGGAACCTCAATTAATAGGCACGGTTATTAAATTTCATCCTGTTAGATATATAATAATGAATTCTATAATTATGACACAAATCAGCAGTGAAATTCTCAGAATGTTCCCTTTTTTTTAATTCATCTCTTTTAAATGCACAATTTACTACATTATTAAGCCACTTATCAATAAAAAAAATAGATCAGTTAACTACAGTACAACGTTAATCTTAATTAGACATCAACGAACATTGAATATGAATGAAATAAAGAGTAGAATATAACTAGCATTATTATAAATTAAGTGGATGGTCTTTTATTTTCTAGATCTTTTATCTCCTCTCTTTTCACATGGGTTATTTAGAAACAGTTTCTCTATTAATTAGAAGTAAGATTGTATATTATCGAACCTCTTCAGATTCCGCGTATTAGCAGAATTCATACTGAGTGTCGTTGTTATTGCTTTTCCCCTAAAGGTATAAGATTGACTATATATGTACAGAAGTTCCAATGGAAACTGGATTCCAATTTCAAGCATGGTTGCTAAATTTGGTTATATGCTTAAACATGCATACATTTCTGGTTTGAACACTGTGGAATATGAGTAAAAATTAGAATATTAAAATATATTTGCCTGAAATTTTAAATAATATTTTAACTCACAAATCAGTTGAGTTCCAATAAAGCTTCAAATGTACTTGAGAACGCGTTACATTAACTATTTGAAGCATTGATAGACACACATACAACAATCGCCGGCACAACTAATCCAATGAAAGACATTAAATCTGTGTCGGATATTCCATTTGACTCATATTTTGATAGATTAATACTTTAAAATTAAATAATAGTTGACTAAGGGATTATTAAAAGTACTTAACATAATATAAATCATAATTTTTAATATTAAATGTGCTTGTAGAGTTTTAAGAATCTTATCACAAAAGCCTATAATACTTGGGCATTGGAAGATTCCATGAATCGCTCTCCTAATTCTTGGCAGCTTATTTAGATCCTACATATAGATGCTATATGTAATATATAATGATATCTTAGTTACGTATTTTGAATTGAACATAAAAGGACAATAAATGACAAAATACGAAAAATATTTGATTTCGATTTTATAACTTTAAACGAGCTTTTCGAAGCTAAAACAAGCGCAAAATTACCGTCGTCTTTATGGAAACTGTTTACCGAAACGTAGTTAACGTTTTTCTACAGTTTTCTCAAAACACAAGCTCTTTTAACGGATTAGAGATATTAACAACTGCAAGAGACCTTAACTTTTATATATAGCTTCTATATCGAGCTTCCTCATCACAACCTGATATGAATCCGATCCACACTGATCGGGATCTATTTTTCATACAAACTTCGTCTCATTAATTTATATTATTTATTAGGTTACTTTATTATCTTTATTTGGATCAAATTACATAACTTACCCGATAAGTTATTTAAAAACTTAAAAATGAAATTAAATGTTGTCCAACTTTATGGGAAAAGTAAAAAATATCCAACATTCTTCTCCTTGGCCAATACTTAATTGCAGTATTGACTCAAGTTAAAAACATTTTTAAAAACTCAGTTAAGTCATGCTACTGTATTAGTTGATTAAGTTTAAAAAACAAAATATTTGATCCAAAGGTAATAAAAGTCCATCATTTCGTCCTGTAAAGCTTTCGATACCGAAAAGCATCAACTGCATGTGTCATGTGCGACACAGATTTAATACAATCACGCATATCTAATACCTCACTAACATGAATGGAAAATGGAGTGTGACAAACTAATATGATACCTGTATGATCTAAACTATATCATCTTCGTTTGTAGGTCTCAATTTCTCCAACTTTATGCTAAACCACATATGCTAAACTGTATTAGATAAATCTTGCTTTCTCTCATCGAATGCTAAACAGTGTTAAAGAAAACTTGTTTCCTCTCATCAAATACTAAACTGCATTAAATAAAACTTTTATGTTCTTCAACTGAATGCTAGACTACATTAGAGAACCTTTATGAGATTAAAAACTTATATCCCCTATATCATGTCAAACTTTATAGATATTCATATAAAACTGTATATGCCTAAATGACATAGGCTCAAGGTCAATCTATATATATATCCAATGATCTTTAAATACTTAAGATTGACACAAATCTTAAGACTTCATACGTATTATGACAATGTATGACAACATGTATTGCTAAGGATAAATGATGATCATCTCTATTGATGAACCGCCATATTGTCATAATACGTCAAAATGTACAAATGTACATAGAGTAAACATAACGATCCTCTAACTAACAGTGTCTAAGGACTTCAAAACACTCATACTGTATACTTGTCTTATAAACACAAGTAGGCAAAGTCCTCTAGTAAAAGGATCGATTAACAGCTTTTTTCAGTCATTAAATGCTCATAACCTTAGTGTCACCTTTTCTTATCAACTCCTTTATAGCCAAATATTTGACCTTGAAATGCTAAAATCCTGTGATACTCAATGTTGTTATTAAACAACATAGCAGCAAGATTATCGCAGTACAATCGAATGGGTCTAGCCACTAAATCAACTACAGACAATTAAGAAATCAAGTTTCTAAGTCAAACCGTCTGTAGAGCAGCCCCATAGCATACACTTTGTATGCATGGTTGAGGAAATCACTCGTTTCTACTTGACACTCTTCCACGATATTATATCATTTGTAAACATAAAAATGTAACTTTAAGTGGACTTTTGATCATCCGGACACATAGCTAAAATATGAATTTGAATTTCCTACAAGGTTTAGTCTGTTGATATTTCTATGTCAACATATAATCTTTGTTTCCCTTTAAGTATCTCAACACTTGCTTGAATACATTTCAATGGTCTATACTTAAGTTAACCAAATATTGACCAAATAGTCAAACTTTTAAATGCAATGTCTCGTCTAGTACTTACCTAAGCCTACTTTAGGCTTCCACTGTTTCCATCAAACAAATATTTACAAAACCTTATATAGGTTCTAGCAAAACTACAAAATAACCAAAAACTATATCACTTCTGGTGTCAGCTGACAGACTTCTGAACCATTTCTCTATCCAAAAGATTTCTTAAGTCCTGACTAAGGAACTAGGTCTCCTGTCTCGTACCTTCAAAGCCACATTACAATTTTTTTATGAGTTTTACAAACTCAATAAGTGAACCATCATAGATGAATTCACTGGATTACATAACACATTACATATATCACAAATATTTATTCAAAACATATAATTAATTTTCAAATACACACACAACATGGCATATCATATAATCACACAATCTGCATAGCCAAGTATAACAAATAGTTCATATCAATTTATCATTCATCTCAGCTTTGCAGATCATTAAATGAAATTCAATCTTATAATGTTATATGCATGAGACTCAACGTTCTTTCTTATTGTTGTGACTAAGTGCTTATCACATACTTATACAAATACTAGCCCGTAGGGCTCAGACAGAACAGAATCACGGAGCATAGCTCTATGTGCAGAACATATATCACGGAGAAAAGCTCTACGTGGAAGCGCTTCATACTGGCAACTCAAGTCACAACGCCTTTATTTGAGCATGCATTTTATGAAATGCAACAATTTCTGAATATCTCATATATCAGAATCTTATACAAAATGCTCAGACAAGATTTCACCGTCATCGGACCTAAGTCCGGCATTTAACTTTCGTTGAGAATCAAATGTCAAAATTCATATCAAAACAAAACACTTCCAATACATGCCCAACTATTAACTCCTCGGACCTTAGGTCCGAAATCCAGAAGCAACTCACAAACAGTTTAAACATATTGGAAGTTTAACAAATCAAATTAAATTTAAATCAAATCAATCCTAGGAAAACATCTAGGTTGTCTCCCAGAACGCTCCAATATGTTATTGTCTGGATGGTCCGGCAATGTCTATCTGACGTCCACTTGGCTCCTCTAGAACATACACAACACATTCACAAATATCACATTGTTGCACAAATGTAAAAGTATTCCTTTATGCCCATGTACTTATATAAAATATGCACAATGCATGTTCAATGACAATTCCGGGTATCTTATAGTTATTTTCATCATCAAATCGATAAGATATCAAAACCCTCATTAATATCATTTGATACTTATAATATGGGTCAAAATAAAACAATGTGAAATCAATTACATAACTTAATTGACCACTTCAGATTTTTCTACTCACATGATTTCGGGTCAACTTTGCTTAATTAATCTGAGAGGGTAAAAGACAAAATTAGGTAACACTTCCTTCTAGAAAGTTGTTCTAAAGTGTCTTAAGTTTCTAAAGACTTTAATATCATCCAATTGATTTAGTATACCAAAAGTTATAACTCAAATACTTTAGACTATTTTAGAGCTTTAGCATAATTCTTACCTCAAATTCCAATCAAAAATTGAAATTCTTGGAGACAAAATTAAAACTCTATTTCTTCATAAAATTTGTATCCCTATGTCTTTAGTTTACTTCAAATCAAAAATCATCCCATTTGGATAACTACATAGAAAGATATGACCAAAATACTAAAGTATACTTAAGCTGTCAGGAAATTTCGCCGCGGCGAGCCAAAAGTTAGCCGCGGTAAACTTTCCAGATAGCAGAATTCTTCGACTTATTCTTAAAAGTTTGCCACGGCGAACTTTTATAAAAACAAATTCTTTCAAGTTAGCCACGGTGAACTAAAAATAGTTGGCCGCGGTGGACTTTACTGCGTCTAAAACTCATCTTCTTCTTTCTAGATTTCAGATTCCTCATATCAATTAACTGATAGGATTGAATTATCTTATATTTTCTTATGTATTTACATATGATTTCAATCCTATTTTAAGATAAAATGCTCAAGTTGTGTTCAATTTGTATTGACTGCTAGGTTGGATATATTAATATATTTTCAAAATAAAAAGACACAATTTTCTAAAGCAAAATTGGAGCATAATTATTTATTTACTTAAAAGGCGCAATTAAAAAAAAGAATAAAATTGGTTGTGCGCTGCGTTCCAAACGCAGCACGCAAACGCAGCAAAGGCTTACGTTTTTTTTTTAAAACACTGGAAGAAGGGGTTTAAGGGGATGTGTTTTAATTGTCTTTTTAATTGCACAGTGGTCGATAGCAGAGACGCAAAAGATTAGCGAGGAGCGCGCAAGAGGAACAAGTAACATAGAAGTGCCGAGGCTAGAGAGCTGGAGGCGCAGTTGGCGTGGGCGTCCAGGCCCTGGCGAGCTGCTGGTGGTGGCTTGGCGCTGGCGCAGAGAAGCTACAGGAGAAGAGCACGCACACAGGGAGCAAGAGGATTTAAGTTGACGCAGAACCTTATTCGTCCAATCAACTACAGTGAGAGAGGAATAAACAGTAGAGAAGAAACAAAAGGCTAGGCGCAAGTGTGGATCTGCGTTGAACGCAGAATATTGTGCGTTAAACGCACAAACAAGAGGCGTAGACGCAAGGAGCCCAGCGTGGAGGATCTAAGAGGAGAGCAACATTTATTCGTCAAATCAATAAACAGTAAAATTGATGGAATCTTGCACAGATGCGCTGAACCAAGGGAATTTTTAGGATTAAAATAGGAGCTAAAGTAATTTTTTGGGAAAGACCCATAAAGAGTTAAGCATCTTGACGCCAGTTCAGAGGTAAAATCGAAGCCAATAACTTAGGTTAAGTATTTTTTATTATTTTGTTATTTCTTTCTTTCATTAGGAATTGATTGTGTTATTCTATGTTAATTGATTTGAAATTTGTATATGGATAATCGAATTTTTGTTATTATTCGGTTATTTGTGTATAAACCTGTTGAGTATTGTAAATTAATGATTTTAATGCGTTCATTTAATCGTTAATTTCAAACCCATTGTTAGAATTTCGATATAATCCATAATTGTTATGTTGAAATTCATGTGTAGCGACTAATGATTCTTAATAATTAGGGATAACATGACCTAGGTTAAATGACGCATCGTATGTGGTTGTTGCCTTCATTAATCAATTTTCCTAATTCGTAATGCTACTGCTTAATTAAATCTAGAGATCGTATCCTAAGTTGTTCGGTGGCCAGGTTTAATTAACGATCGTATCTTGATTAAATAAAACCTAAGGAAAAATTCAGGTTAATTTTTGACCGACGATTTATAATTATTAGGAGAGGTTAAAGAACAACAAATTAATAAAATATGCTTAATCAGGGTGTAGGCCGAGATTGAACCAAAGAATCAGGTCCTTACCGAATTCTCCATTTTTATCATTTTTTCGCATGTTTTCTTTAATTTGTTTTTATCAGTTAGTTTTATTTTATTTCCTTCTTTAAAAATCCAAAACCCCCTGTTAAGTGTAAACACTGGTTAATTTCATTTCATAAATTTTACACACACTCTCTGTGGGATGGACCTAGACTTGCTACTGTTATAGTAGTAGTCTAGATATTTTATTTTGACTAGCTTAACGACATGCGGTTACCCATGATGGGGAAGTCTGATATGGAAGCTATATATAAAAGTTAAGGTCTCCTGCGGTTGCTCATATTATTTATAAGCATAAGGATTCTCTGACCCGTTAAAAGAGCTTACGTCTTGAGAAAACTATAGAAAGACATTGACTGCGTTCCGGTGAGCAGTTCTCGTGAAGACAGCGGTGGATTCGCATTTGTTTCAATTTCGAAAAGCTCGTTTGAAGTTTTGGAACCGAAATCATTTATATGTCGCATTTCTTCATTTATTGCCCTTTCACATTCAATCTGGGATACGTAACTAAGGCATTGTTACGTGTTACATGTCATTCCATTAAGATTTCAACATAATACTGTAAAAGGAGTATTGCCTATGCCTGGTGTTTAACGAGGAGGAGGAGTTCAGAAACTTTTTTCATGAGCATGTTTTCTGAGATGCTTTATGGAAAGTGAGAAAACAACGAACGAGGGTTTTTTTTGGATAGTTGCTTTGTGTCACATGATTTCTTGCACTTATACTCCACATGTGACACTAACACACTTTGCTCCTAAACTCGAGTGTAGCTAGTCAGCCTTCTTCGAAGATGCCTACTTGAACTATAAAGAACTAAGAAAGTAAAGAAGACATGAATAAGAGATATTAAGGAAGCTTAGATACTTCTATTGCTTTAAACTCTTGGATTCTTGGATTGTTACAAACGAGGGAGTCATCCCTTTCATATAGCCAGCTACCCCCCGTTAGGCCCTGTTTGATTGGGGGGTTAGGGATGGAAGGAGATGGAACATAACACACTTCCATTGTTTGTTTGAGGGTTTCATAATGGAATGGAATGAAATGGGATGGAAGCGAAGGGTTTCATGTTACATTCCATTCCATCCTAAACAGTGAAAATAAGAAACCTTCGATTTGAAGGGTTTAGGATGGAACGTAAACTAATAAATACATACTACCTAATTTACCCTCAATAATTCTTCTTAATACCAAGTCTGACCAAATCATAATATTAATATATTAAATAGAATATAATAATATTTAATATAATAAAATTTATTAAATAATTAATAACAATATTTTATATTATTAATAATAAATTATATATATTTAATAATAAAATAAAAATTTTATATTTTATATTTATATTTTATATATTTATTTTATTTATATAGAAATATATACAAACAATTAAAAAATAATTTTTATATATTTTCTAATTTTCATTAATAAAAATATATTAAAAAATTATTCTTGTTTGTATATATTTTTATATAAATAAAATTATAAATAAATTATTTTAAATATAAATAAAATTTAATATAATAAAATTTATTAAATAATTAATAATAATATTTTTATATAATTAATAATAAATTGTATATAATT
>JAOSBK010000008.1:5012475-5029319 GCA_027568895.1 Erythroxylum shatona
ATTTAAATAAAAATAATTTATTTTTAAGTTTTATTTAATTTATAATTATTATTAGTAATAAAAATATTTATTATTATTTTAAAAACAAAATTAAAAATTCACAATAACTATTGAAAGAAATAAATAAGTAATTAAAAAACTTTAAAAAAGGGGAGGAAGGAGAGATAAGAAGAAGGGATGGAAATTTTAAAAATTTTATAAAAAAGCCCTCCTTATTCTTTAAAATTTTCAATATCGGCTAGTATTTTGAATACCGACCAATACTATCCGAAATAGATTGGAACTGATCGATATTTAAAATTGATACGACCCATCATTTATTTCTTACGAGTTTTAGTTTGGTACAATACGTACCTGCTGATATCGGTCAATACGTACTAGTATTTATAATACTGTCTTTAACTATTCTTATTGTTCTCCGGTTAGTAGGATTTTGAATATTTTTGCTCAGAAGTTTCAATCGACAATTTTCATATTTATGTTTTTTCTTATTTAACGATTTTAATCTTTATTCGATTTGTAGAGATATAATTGAAAACATAAATTAAAATTAAGTTACATTTTATAAAATACTCTTGCATACCAAACGCTATAATAAAAATTCATCTAATTTTTCTATTAGAATTATTGTAATTATTCAAATATGTGAATATCTTTATTTTTATATATTCATTTTTTAAAGAATTATATTTTAAATTA
Organism: Erythroxylum shatona; assembly: GCA_027568895.1. Taxonomy (NCBI): domain Eukaryota; kingdom Viridiplantae; phylum Streptophyta; class Magnoliopsida; order Malpighiales; family Erythroxylaceae; genus Erythroxylum; species Erythroxylum shatona. Next base: position 5,013,175 of record JAOSBK010000008.1, read on the forward strand.
ACTTTTGTACTGATTAAAAGACATTGGGGAGTAGACCTTTTTTTTCCTGAGATTGCTGCTTTTTATTTCAACAATGAAAGGGCACATTTATGTTTCACAATGTACAGGTGAAAGGTCAAAAAAACTACAAAAAGAAAGAAGAAAAAGACGGTGGCGGTACTTTATTCCTACACTATTTTTCATTTCATATAGGAAGCAAGGTTATAAAGAAAAAGATAATCTCTGTACAAAGCATCAGAAGTTTGGTATATTGTTGTGATTGAAATCGCAAACTAATCTAGACCTGTACCGTGCAGATTTTTCTTTCAGTATTGGATTCTGAGCTTCCCAGCTCATAAGTTTCCTTGAGGTATTTTTACTCTAATTTTGTACAGAAAAGGTAGGAACGTAGAGAACGTTGAATCTATTTCTTCTGGTAGGTAATCATTAAGAAGTAGGCAGCCATACGGGAAACTAGTCCAGTTAGGAAGAGCAAGAGTAAGCATCTATACCAATTGTTGAGGTCGTAGCCAGCGTTCATAAGTGAACCACACCTTGTTATCAGCCACACCCCGTAATATCTGCAAGAAATTAGTAGACTGAATCAGGAAAGTTGATCCAGTAAAAGGAATTAATCGATATCAACATGGAGTAGAACAACCTAACCTTTTAGCATTTGATATGACAAATGCTTCCAATGCCCATTTCGTGAAGCACAAGTCAGATATGAATTCCACAATCTTGCCATTATCATTCTGGATTGCTATTAGAGTTAAAACAACAGGAAGAAGCACAGACCACTGCATGAATCACACAGAAGGTGGGTTGTAAGTGGAAGTGGAAACATATTTGTGGACCTAACTCATAAAGCAAATGGTGCTCCAAATCCTACCAGTTGTGCCGGACCAGGCTCAAGGGAAATAGCCAATGCATAAGCTATGCCAGTGACACAGTACACCAGACAGATTAAAACTGCATAATTGTCGGCGACACTTGATCTTGGATTGTTGAAGAAGTAGAACATGGATAGATACACAAGTGGCTTCACAATTGTGTTGAAATGATCGATCGTGTCCTTTGCAAGAAAGTAAGCCAAGCTGCTAATACCAGAACCGCTCTCTCTCCAGTAATGGAGTTTGTCCAGGGCAAACGATCTCATAGCAGCAATCTTGCACAGGAGAGCTGTAGTCAATCAGAACTTCATACTGGTGAGAGAAGAACCTTTGCAGGCACCTAATAAAAGCCAGGTACACTGACTTGGCTACTCTACATTTTTAGAAACATAAACCCAGTTCCTCGAGGAATCTGCTCCTTTTGTATTATCATTATAAATGTGACAAATCGAAGGATTTTACTTACAAACTGCAATGACAGTGTATGTGTAACCGGACACCCCAAAAGTTTCGTCGCTCACTTTAGCTAATGTTCCTAAGCAGATTCCAGCCAGCAACAAAATCAAGTAATCTACAGCCTGTGTCTTTGCTTCTCGTAGCCTCTGCTTACCAACCCTGAAAGAGAAATTTTTGACGTAATGGTGTTTCAGAATTGTTATGATGAAGACGTGCTTTGTCAGTATGAGCAACATGAAGTTAAATACTTCACTATGGCAATACATGGTCCTGATAGTTCAAATTTGAAAGTTCTAGCACCTTATGAAACTATTTAGTTGCAGGACTTGGAGCAAGAACAAACTGAAAATAGTGAAGTTATGCATACCTTCCGAGGAAATATTTGTATTGTAGAAGGACACCAGGAGTTCTCCGTCCAGATAAATCACCAGAACTCAAAAAGTTGTATTGGAGGTTATCTTTTTGAGTCTCCACGTTAGACTTGACATCCTGCCAAAAGTCTCCCGTAAAAGCCGATGCTTCAGATGTTGCATCACTTGGCCTTCCACCGTGAGATGAGTCTTCACCTCTTGATGCTCCCAGTTGACCAGCACTCTGCAGCATATCCATGGGAACTGGGTAGCCATTGTGAAGCATCCACCTGATGGGAAGTTCTTTGTAGTTCACTCCTGAGGCTGGTTTTACTATGCCCTCCAAAATGTCAATGAAGTAATCTGGAGGATTCACACGCTCAGGCACTGTGAGTCCAAGTCCGGTAAAATATTCTTCAACTTTCTTCACTGGTCCATGATAAACTGTCAAGCCACCCTTGGCTAGAAGTATTAGATCATCAAACATCCTGAATAATGTATAGCTGGAGCAATCCGAGAGTGAAAAGAAACAACAGAAAGAAGGAATAACTCAGAATCTGAAACAAAATCATATTGAAACTGTGGTGGAAATATAATGTTCAAAACGGAAATGACGGCAGGTGGATAAAAATTTGAAACGTGAATCCATGTATTGAAGGTGAGCTAACCTTGGCTGGTGAACGACCATGCAAATGTTTACTCCCTCGAAAGCTTCACGTCGGAGGGCTCTAAGCAGTAACTGGGAGGACGAACTGTCGAGTCCTGATGTGGGCTCATCTAATATAAGCAGTGAAGGTTCCATAACCATTTCAAGACCAACGTTTACTCTTTTCCTTTGACCACCAGATATTCCTCTCTTCTCCACCGTCCCAACAAGAGAATAGCGTATTGCCTGGAGCCCCAAGGACTCGATCACTCTTTCAACAACCAAAATCTTTTCTGGTTTTGGAAGGTCGGCGGACAATCTGCAATGAAATCCAGTGTGAATAAAAGAAAAAGAAAGATTGACAAACCATTGCTGCTAATTTCACTATTTTTGGGTGTACAAAGTGCCAGCCAGAGCCTGACGGATGAGACTGGCAGGATAAGATAAGCTTTAGCTATGCAAACTCCTGAAATTTCTCGAGATGAACCATGCCTACCAAAAATTTTCTCAACTCCTTAACTAGATGTTTATACTAAAAAGTTTCCTGGGAGTTTGGATTTGGTACTGCTTACCTGCATCTAGCACTAAACCAGAGATTCTCCTCCACAGTTAAGTTTCCATGCACAATATCATCTTGAGGCACGAAGCCAATGATTTTCTTGTAAGATTGGATCGGATCCATCTTACCATTTACAAGAACCATACCAGTAACGGTGCATCCACCTGCTTTTCCCGTCAAAGCCGAAAGAAATGTAGTTTTCCCAGCTCCAGAAGGACCCATGACTGCAGACACTCGGCCAGGTGATAATTTTCCAGTTACACATCTAAGAAGATGTTTGTTTTTACCTTTCAAAGTGAGGGTTAGATCCTTAAAAGCAACCTCGATTGGAGGCCTCTTCCTGATTTCAATATCACTAGCCATGGAAATCACTCCTGAGAAGGTCAAGTTCTTGTTCTGCTCCTGAAATGCCTTTTCCCTCTCAATCTGCCCATATGCATACCTAAACATTTGGCTCTGAGTATGCAACTGCTTACCCCTTGGAGCGTTCTTCTTGATGTTCCTATCTCCAATCTCCAGATTGAAGCCTTCAGGACTATCAGGGTTAGCTTCGATTTCATGCAGCATACTTGTTAGGTTACTCTTTTCCTTTTTCTTTCCCTTGGCGGCTGAGGACATTGGGGGTAAGGAACCATCACCTCCAAGTTTACCCATTCCTTTCTGTTGGTCCATTTTAGATTTTGTGCGAGAGAATGTGCGTGACAACTGAGACAAATTCATTGCACCCTTCTTAGCAATATCTTTTGCGGATTTCCATTTTTCACGTGCCTGTGCTGTTTCTCTTACATCTTGAACTGCTTTCTCCCTGGTTTTTGCTTGTCGTTTTTCTCGAGTTGCAATAACTTGGTCAGAACAGTTGTACATGATGATCAACAGAAAACTTAAGCCAGCCTACATGAAGAGTTTTGGTGTCAGGTTTAATATAACACCGAATTGAACTTAGTAGGTTAAACCAGACTGTAACTCTATCCTCCTGGTAACTTGATAGAAAGTTTCTGTAACTATAGTTTCAAGCAAGCAAACATCGAATTGATCACTTACAAAAACCAAGACCCCATACGCTGTGATATTCTGATTAGACGATTTAGGTTTACAAGTTGCCAACCGGAAACATCCTGCAAAAATCGTGATTAAAGATTATAAACTGGCGAACTAGGGGAGATTGGCATTATTAATTTGCTTTTGACCAAGTACATGAAAATCAGGAACGTCTTTAATTTCCTTCATCCACGTTCGAGATCCCTGTGGTTTCCAAACTCCTGTATCCATTCTTTTTCTTATCTTTATAGCTCTTACGTTTACACAAAGTACAAATTTAGGAATCTTACACACCTGTTTGATATGTAGAACCAGCCCTGCAGTAATATCTGAAGCAGAAAAGGGATGCATGCGTTAGTTGATTAGGAAACAGCGAGAGATCAATTGTCATGATGAAAAAGTTGGCAGAAAAAAGAAAATCTCAAACATGCAACAACAATGGAAAAAAGCTATAACTTGTAACTTTATAAATAAGTGGTGGAAGTTCTGGGATAATTATCGATACCCCCTACTGCAAGGATTCTTTTGGATAGTAGACGGACAGTATGATCCTGCTGAACAGAATATCTCGCTAGTACTAACTGCATCCAGCCAAACATCTGCTCCACCACATGTATGGTTTGGCTTCGCAGGAGGTAGTTGGTAATGGTATCTGCACAAAAAAAGAAGAAAAAGAAAAAGCTTCTCCATTGAACATTTATTTATGTCAAACAACAAGGAATTTGAGGTCAAGTGCAAAACCAGAAAGGACTTACGGGTCACATATACCAGTGGTTTTATTCAACTTGGAAACTGGGCAGTAAGCACCTAATGGACACGCTGCAATGGCAAGACATAAGAAGATGTTTAACAAATATCTAGTCGCTCTTTATCAGAAGGCAATGAACTCGATGCAATGATCTGTTCCGCAGAAACAAATGCATCATGTTCCTGAATTCTTCAAATTTTGCAGCAGAAACACAAGACAAGCAGTATTATGAAACCTATGCCTACGAAAAATAAGATAATGATCGATGAAAAGTATCATAATATCTTAACGCACAGGATTCCTGATACTCACGTATCATGCAAGTTAGGCCGTGGGGACAAAAGAAACCTTCGCAACAAGGCTCACATTTAGTAGTTCTGAGAGGCATGTGGGTTGTATTTTTCATTTCAACTTTAACTCCTTTTTCAACAGAACAAGCCCATCCGGGTTCACATCCAGAGACCCATGAGCTCAAATTGCAGTTCTTGTTAGGCTCCAAGTAATTGGCTTTCTTCTTGGCATTGACAAAGAAACTGTTTATGTAGAACTTTACCTCGGCGGCGTTGCATAAACGCCGTGTCATATCTCCTGACAAAAGAAATGTCAGAGACAATGTGATGACTGAAAGAGACTCTTTTGGTGATCATTACCCTATGAACCATACATTTCTGGAAATCCCCAACCTCAATAAATAAACTTTTCTATTGCAGCTGTTAAGGCTTTAGGATTTACAAACAGAATAACGAGCTATAAGCACAGGTTTAATTCATTCTGAACCTTTGGTTTTCTTTGCACAGTTGGATATGAATTGTGTGTCCTTGGAGAAATTGAATGCCATATTCCAATCTGCATCCCTGCAACACAGAGCAAAAGCCATTGCAATCCCATTGGAAAAATATCCGGGAACGAAAAAATAAAAGAACAGAGACATTAAAGGGCTTCATATACGCACACGTCCGTTATGCAGAATCCTAAATGTTTTTTAATATCTTCCTTGAAGACAGAGGTGATATTTGCAAGACTAGTGTAGACCATCTGCGACAGGAGCTGTTCCACCGCAGGATTTTTGGCAAGGTCTTGAGCATCTTGGCAAGAGACAGGACGTGACAGTAACACCAATCCAAAAAAGACAATGCAGATCGACCCAGAGAGAAAACTATGATATGCATTAACCTTCTCTCTGCTCATATCTTTGTCCAAAAATGTATACACACTGGAATAAAAATTTGTGCTATTTACATAGCAAAAACTTTGTTCAGCGATTTTCAGGACTGCCTGGGAGCTTGAATGACCATAGACAATGTGGAAGTTGAAAGACGCAGGCCACGAGATTTGGAGGGAGCTGACAAATGGCTCTTTTGTGTTTCAGAGGAAAGAAATGGCAGAGAGGAAGAGTTGGCGAAGTCCTAGGAATAGACATGCGCGTCTGTCAAAATGGAAGGGACATGTTCACTCTATTATTAACCTGAAGACCAAAAACTTCAACATTATTGACTTCAATGTCTTATATGCTCTTGATTTCTAAGACCTTCCACTCAAGATTCAACAAGAGAGAATGAGAAATTGAATATACATATATCGACATCATACCTTTACATAATTCTTTTAAATACATTTTATTTTTCTTTTAATATTTCTATATAAAAACAAATGATATAATCTATCAAACAGACTTTTTCAATATTCATATTTGTCGTTTATCGTAGACAATAAGAATATAACAAAGTTCCGATTATCACGCAGTTGCTCTTCATGTATCTATCGAATATATAAAATTATACTTATTGTTATTCTTTTCTATCTCTTTAAATCACTTTTCTTAACAGAGATAAGCATTATGACTTCTCCCTCAAAATGCTATTTTCACTCCCACCTCGAATTAAGATTACCTTCTTCTTCTGTTATATTATTTCATTTAATGACTGATTTTTGTCCAATTTGTGTTGTATGTCTTATATTTTATTCCTTAACGTCAATTTAAGGTTTGGAACCTCTGAGGCCCTCTCAAATTCAGCTATCTTCTTCCTCCTCTTTTACCCTCGCGGTATACCTTCCACTATATGGAAATCATAACCAGCTGACTGCTTCATGAAAATTAAGACAGAAAAGAATCACATAACACGCAGCTTACACAATCATACGTGTAATAACCTTCAAATGCTTCACGTGTAACGTCTCTCCTCTGCCGGGCTTTGTATACAAAACGCAAAACCCACCACAGACTCCTACCTTTTGTACTGATTAGCTTCGTGAAAACCGAGGCAATTTGGCAATGCTAAACTTAACCATTGCCATGCAACCAAGTTAACTGCACGTGTAGCTTAGCTACGCTAGACAACCCGAAACTGAGTTTCTATTACCAAACTTGTAGAACAAAATTGAAGAAAACAAGAACGGAAGAAGTTTCTTTACTCTTCTCGTTTGTTTATAATTTTTGTTTTTTGGCTATCGAAGTTGATATTCAGTGATGAAGACCCTCGTCGTGTTTGTATCTACGAAAACAACAAAGATAAGAAAGCAAACAAGTTACAGAAAGATGGAAGTTTATAGATTTTATAGAGGATAGATATGTATGCTTGCACTTTTCTTTAAATTTCGCTCTTTCTCTGGCAATTTCAGCCATTACAGCGCTTACTTAGTTGATGGTTCTGTTAGATAACTCGAAATCATCGGTTTAATCAACCCAATAGTGCATAAACCTAGAAACTAAACCTAAAACTCCTGAACTTAAAGCTAAAACAGCAAAGATAAGAGGCTGCTCTCCTTCGCACAAAACAAAGTCAAACCCACTCTCTTCCGCTTTACGAACTTATGCTAGATAAAGTCATCATCAAGAAAGTTGAGAGTCATTGCTGGCTGGAAAACGTCATTCATAGGAAATCCCACATCAAAATCGTCAGCCAGATAGTGAAAACTCGGCTCGACGGGTGGTTTTAAATTGGAATTCTCACAGGTGTTCCTCACCAAACCTGGGGTTTCAGGTATAGGTTGCTGCAAATGAATTGGCGGTTCCCTTGCAGCAGCAGCCGCAGAAGGTGGCGACTGCGGAGGAGGAGGAGGTGGGCGAGGGCAATGATATTTAGCGGTACCAGTGCTAGTAGCTAAAATGATAAAGGGCTCGGCTACTTGTAGAAGCCATTCAATGGTCTCACCATCAGTTCTGTGACCGAGCTCGCGAGTAAGTTGAAAGATCCTGGCGGCGCAGAGAGCTGGAAGGCGGATGCGGCGGTCTCGACCATTCACCTTTGCATGTCGATCCTTCCTAGATTTACGATTCTCCGTGACAATACTGAGCTTTGGTTTCCATGAGTTTGTTGGCTTTGGAAGAAAATTAGTCTGTGAAAAGGGGTCCGGCTGGTCTCTTCTAGAGGAGTCAGAAAGAGCCATATACTCTGAAACACTCGTATTGCTGTCAAACGTGATTCTGCTGAAGCGTATTGCTTATCCAGAACACCACAAGAGGATATGCAAGAGCATGGCTTTTAAAGACAACGAAAGTCGAGTCAGTTCATCGCTGGAATGTTGAGAGAGAGAGAGGTTGGTGTCTGATGTGTGAGTCAGTGAGTGCATTGCTCTGATGTTTTTGCACAAATGTTCAATGATATCCTGAAATTACTTCTTTTCATAACGCTACAACAGGTGATGCATAAGCGTACCTTCCTCTTATCGACACCGGTAGGTTGTTTTATGTTCAGCACATCATAATGAGCAAGGCCTGGAAAAATAATTACAACGGCCTGGTGTCCATTATATACATATATGGTAAGTGGCCTTATTAGAAGAAGTTTTTAATGTTCACCTTCTTACTGTTAATGAATTTGACAAATTGGTGTATGCACCCAGAAAGAAAGTGGCATATTTGTTACGATTTCATGCACTCCACATTTATCACTTCAAAATTTTTAGGTAAAGTAACTCTTAATGATAGGATGAAGTTATAATATGATCAAATTCTTCATTTCAGCATAAAATTTTGTTCATTATAATTTGGATCCAAATATATATATCATCACTATTTAGTGAACTTGAATGATCATTATTGTTATCAAATGAAATATATTTTTTATTATTTATAGACAAAATAATTCTTAAGATACAAATAAAGTTATAATTTGATCATCATTTTTATAACAATTTTTTCATTTCATTATATTAAACATAAATTTTATTCATTATAAATTTTTATGAATTGTTATGTCCCAAATTTAATATAATTTTATTAAATTCGTGATGAACCATAATCTAAAAAGTCAAAATCAACATATTCCTTGCAAAAGGCTCCCTACTTTATAGGGGTTGGAGGAGGGTTATCAACGAAATAAGCTATTTTCAAGATTCGAACCTGTAAGAATAAGGTACTTATAAAATTCCATTTTTTTGGTTTACTTTTAGTTATATTTTCTTCAACTCTAATCATTTCAAGTTACTTTTTAAAATGCCAATTATTGTTTACTTTTAATTATAATTTCTTCAACTCGTACCAACATAAAAGATTTGGATGTAAATACAGTTGATATATATATACACAATTAAGCATCCAAAATAAATAATTTCTCAAAAACTTAATCTAATTGATCTTAATTGGTACTTACAATATAAAATGTACATGTGAGTTTATTCTTGTTATTTATCGTATGATATCTGCTAAGCTAAGCTAAGCTTAGAATCATCCATCCATCATCATATGCTAGATGTGTTGAACGCTACATTGCTTGGGCAGCTATCGTCCAGATTTAAGGCAGTCTACTCCGAAGTGAGGCCAATTTTGTAGCTTTACAACAATTGTGGTACAATCTGCTGAGACTTAAGGATAGTGAAGTGTTTTACTTTACAGAGAGACCATGGAAGTTGCAGTTCAGAAATTATAGATAGTTTGGTAAAGATAAGGATCCTGATCTTTCCACCAGATCTTTGGTTGTCATACAAATTAGGTGCCTCTCAGGGATGAAGTTTTGTTTTTTTTTTAAGAAAGTAACACCTCTCAGGGATGAAGTTGATATTATAATTGTCATGTGGTAAACACAAGATGGACAAAAACAATTTTCTTTCGACAAAAACGCAACCAACCAAACAAATAGTTGCGTTGTTTATCCTGTCCTGGCATAATGGAGTATATAGTACAGTAAAGTCGTGCAAGTGACTGAAAATCTCTTGGATCATCTGCAAATGGGATGTGCAGGAAATACATTTGAACTCTGCTCGAAAGTTGATAATTGCCATCCAGGTTTTAGTTTTCACTAAAACTTCTAAAGTCATCTCCCTCCTCTCGATTCCATCCAGCAACATCAGGCACCTCATCAATATCTTCAGCTGGCTAGGAACATCATAGGATAGGTAAGAGAGAACAAATGGCTTGTTAAATTATCAGTTCCAGGACCAGCTAAGTAGAATGTAAAACAACATGCAAGGAAACTAAGGGTAATACCTGCCACAGCTGCAATAGACACCAGAACAAATAATCGATTATCATAACCAAGCAAAAGAGTTTGCCCGCCCAAGCACCACAGGTAAGATACCTAGCATGGAAACAAAACTGTGAACAATCTACGAAAGCCTTATCAACTTTGGATGGTTTATAACATGAAGGCAATACGTAAAGTTTAGATAAGAAGGCCAGCAGTTTCATACTACTCTCAAAAGAAATCACCTGGTAAAAGCATTTGTTTAAATTTGTCAACTTTTGGATTATTATAATCTTTATAATGCAAATGAAATACGCCAAATTATACAATCTTAAATGTTGCAGACCGTGAAAGTCGTTCCAAAAGACTTTGATTTGGGCATTTCATAGCACGGTCATACACTATCTCAGTCCTTTTTGCAACATCGCGCCAATCATAAAGTTTCCTCATCTAGTAACATAATGTATCAGACATAATATCAGGCATGATTCAGGAGACATAAATTTAGCAGGAGCCAAAACTGATACAATAATCCTACTCACTCGTTCATGCATAACTTGTGGGTCAATTTTTGGAAGTAGACTAATTGCTTTTCTGATTGCTTGTACCATATCACCAGGATCAGGTTTCGCAAGCACAACCATATCCTCTGGCAGAACCTATATTAAAGAGGGGACAAGTCAACTGGTCAAATTGCTGAAACCCCAAAAATTAATAATTTAGCATGCCACAACTTATAAACTGCAAAATCAAGCAAGAGCATGTTATCATATTAATCCCAGTTCCACAAAAAAAATCCCATAGTACATACCTCTGGGACACCACCGACACGCGTACTAACCGTCAACAACCCACAACTAGCAGCCTCTAGTATGGCTATGCAGAAAGCTTCAGTTAATGAGCTACCAAAAATATGAAAGCCAATAAGAAACAACATTAAAGAGATATTTGCAGTCACTTGTAAATTTTGAAGAATGCATCTCCACCTACTAACAGCCAGGAGTTTAAACAACCATCAATACTAAGAATCTAAACGCTGCAAAAGTTCCAAAACCAATAATCATAAACATAAAGCTTGCATATTATTAGGAATTGAAAAGCTCAGTTCTTCATTTGTGGAGGTCTACTATGACATGCTAAATACATAACTTTTGATTTATGGGCGTGTTCGACAATAGACATGAGTTGTTACCTTTTAGATACATTTATGTTTAGTATTTCAGATCAAAAAGCGTAATCAAATAACCAATATTACATTAGACCATTCATTTGTTTCTTTCCTCGTGTGTGAAATGCAATTCAAGTCATGTCAAGCACCACAAAATAGTTAAGAGCCAAAAAAATTTGCATCCTGTTCCTAGTCCATCGGCATGCATGTATGAGAAAAGTCCTCCCCTAATTAGACATGATGCTTATAAATGTATGAAAAAAAATACGGAAAGCAGCCAGCAAAGTTATATTAAGGAAACAGTAATCTGCTTTAGCATTAGAAAAAAGGGCACACCAGTTCTTGCTATATAGAAAAGTAATAGGCAGGAAAAGGTTAGTTCAAGCAATATGATAAGCCCCTTTAGCTAGAAATACAAACATCCAAAATTACTATCTCCATCCAGCTCCAATGTTTGATTTTTAGCTTCAATAGAAGAGAATGCCACACCTACTCCAATTCTTTATTTTCCATTCCAAATTCCTTGAAGCCCTATACGTACACGAATAGACCTATAGTGATACTTCGAGCACAATTTTCATTTAACACCACATAAAAGATAAATTCATCAATACAGAATATTATGAACTTATGTTTGTAGCCATTATTTAGCCCCATTGAACCAAAATTCTAGATCCCTTCTACGATAAAGCAAAGCACCAGTTGATGCATTTGTTGGCAAAATTTAATCCACTCAAGACCAACTGACTACTCTGGAGGCCATCAACAAAATATCCATCAGTTTATGACAAATCTAAGTGACACTAACACTCCATATTGGAAAATGGTCGGGTGTAAATGTTAACATTTAAACATTTAGTAGACATTCAAATTCTGTAGAAATTCTCCACCTGTTCAAAAATATATGGCCAGAAATTAAGACAGATCTCACATGAGAATGTGGCACAGCACCCAACATTTCAACTCTATCTTGAAGAGAATGTTTCTCCCTCATCTCTTCTAATCGCACCCGTTTAGGTCCATCTCCTCCAATAACAAACCGCACCTGAATAAGCATATAGATCATTTGAGTTGAGAAAAATAAAAGATGTCCATACGATCTTCACTGTCCACTTCTCACCATGAGAAGAATGAGTTAGTTGTTCTACAGCATGGCCTACTATCGCAAAAGTTTATCCTGCAATTGATGCAGGAATATCTCTCCCTACATCAGCAATGCATTTTACAAAACTCAGAAACAACTATATGTAAATTCATTAAAAAACCCTAATGACACCAAAACATAATTAAGTCAATATGACAACAATGGATGCGATCATAAAAGTAACAGTGTTTATAAGCAGAGAAGTTAACATGCATGCAAATTTCTAAAATATTGTTAAGCACCAGTTTATCTATGCTGCTTTTTAGTATGTCTAATTGCTAACCAGCATGGAATTATCCATTAACAAATTTTCAAGTGCCACAAAGGCATGCAAGAGAAATCACTTGTAACGCAACATTTACACACCAATCAACTTACATTTGGAAACAAGTCGCAAACCTCTGGAATAACTTCAACAAGCAAATCTGCACCCTTACGAAAAACCAATCTACTTATGACAACAATAACAATTTCACTGCCACCAGGTCGTTCTGAAGCAGGCTTAAACATAGTAGTGTCCACTGCATTTGGAATAACAAAGACCTTTTCCGGTGGTACACCTGATCTAAGCACTGTGTTTTCTTTGCTTGTATGAGACACACAAATAGCCTGGCTCACATCTGCTAAAGTAAACTGCAATACCTTGTTCATGTGGATGCTCCCAATATCGGCAAAACCGTAAAGTGAATGATCTGTAAATACAACCTTGTAACCCATCGTGCGTGCGTGCATTAAAGTTTCATGACAAAGAGTTGAAAAGGCCTGATGCCCATGCACCAGGGATATTTTTTCTCGAATAAGAATAGTTCTTATAATTGGAAGAGTCCCAAAAAGGGTTGGAAGTGTGTTTTGCATGATAAATGGTCTCCATGGTATGTAGTAAACTTTCAAGCCCCTGGTCATGTATCTTACACCTGAGCGATTACTGTAGGCATGAGTCACAACCACTACCTGAAAATTCATGTTGTAGATTAAGTTATGCTGTCAAGAACAGTTAAACCAAAATAGTATGATGCCCTTCTAAAGTGGATGGCTTAAACATTCCTTAGCTCATAACAAAAGCAAAAGAGATAAGAGAACAGTAACCACTTAGAAATAAAGACAGACTAATGCAACTTGAAATGATATTCTCTCTTTCATTTCTTTAAGGTACGAGAAGAAAATTATAAAACATATTTTTTGAAGGAAACCAGACCCCCATTCTAACATACTGGATGACATGTTTTAATGCAAATGACCAATAAGTTCCCTAAGCCACCGTACATTAAATCATGGACTAGAATGAACATTATAAAGGCCTTTATTCACTTGCAATATGAGGAAATATTACCACCTACAACAGTTCTATTGATAAATGGTAAATACAAGTTGACCAAGACTAGTAAGCCACACACCAAGATCATATCTTGTGGATTACCCAAAGGATCGGTATAGGTTGTTATTTACTAGCCCATTATCATACACATCATCATCATCACACCCAGTTCGAAGTCCCGCAGTGAAGCAGGGTCTGGGGAGGTCCGATAGTACGCAGCCTTATCCTTACATAGTAGAGAGGCTGTTTCCGGTAGACACACATGCAGATGTGACAATAAAAGAATGATGCAGGTTAAAGAGTAAAAAAAATGAGAAATAAATAAAAAATTTAGAAATAATTTTTGAGAAAAAAAGAGAGAAAAAAATAGCTTAAAAACATATTACATATCTTCATTAGGAGATGCACATCATACACATGATTGCATGAATTTTTCCCAGCAAACAACAGACCAAAATTCCTCCCTTGTTACTATTTCCTCCTGCCCACAAAAAGCTAACCAGCACCAGGAAACAAATACATAAATTACTCATTGATAAACATCCTCTAACCTTGTGACCAAGCTTTAGTAGACATTGTGACAGGTAATAAATGTGATTTTCAACACCACCAAAGTTAGGATAGAAAAAATCTGAAACCATCAGGATTCTATGTTTCTGATTAGCCATTAGATCAATGCATTACCTGCAGTAGAAACACCTTCCATGCATCAGAGAGAGCATCCAGGGCACTAAAGAGAAGAACTGAAGTAAAGCATTTAAAAACAAGAGGTTGACAACAGTAAACAAATTGACAAGAGTACTCAAGATATAAGATGATATTGGGGTTTCCAAAGGTCAGATTATTTCGGATCAGACCACACCAAAGTTAATAGAGACCTGATTGACTCAAAAGTGTTCATAATAGGTCTGTTTTGAGTTATCCATTAAGCAATAGCAAAGAGGACAAAATTATAAGCATCCAAGTGTTTTTTGTATCGGGCAATTATGTTATAACTTCACCACATCCACAAATGTCTTCTTTTTTGCGACTAATCTGGGAAATGTAAGCAACAGCCACTGTCATTCACCAAGCCATCATCAACTAAAAGCAAAATTCAACAACCAACAAATAGCTTGAAACAACACAAGTTTGGGCATAAGTTTCATAACATCTTAACTCAGCAACTCTTATTCTTGAAGTCTTTTAAGTGAAGAAAATTCCAAGTGCTCAAGGGTAATGGTAGATGCATCCAGGTTACCAGCCCGAAAATACGTTATGCAAGAAAATTTTAGAAAATATGCAAGCTAATATCGCCTTACATATGAAAACTAGAGACCAAAATGAATACATGCACACCATCATTTCTCTGCCTATATTACTAAATGTCATTTCTTTCGGGAATTCAACAAAAAGTGTAAAACGAACTCAGGAAAATGATTCCAACTTTCGAGCCTAATCTCAGAAAGTCCCGGTCTTACCCAGAGATGAAGAATAAGATGGCTTTCTCACTAAAATGCGGGTCAAGCTGTTCTCTTTCTCAGGGTGTCGTCAATATTGGTGTGGTATATGATGAAAATCTTAACAAAACATCACCTTCAAACTGAACCAAATAATCGATTTTGTCGAATACCCAGATGGCCAACTACACTTATCTACGCCTTAAAAAGAAAGAAACTCGTAATTTTGAGGGATTTTACCGTTTCCAATCATAAAATATATCTTAAAAATTACATCAAATAAAGAATACCTTCTGCTTTCCTTAAGTACGTATATCCCAAACAACTTGGCATATACGTAGAATGTGTATTTCCATTTCTTTTTGTGAACTTGACAAATGGGTTTTTCACTTTTCTTTTTTTCTGCGGAGTTATGTAGAACCGCCGCAACTCAAACCCAAAATCCTTCCTCTCTTTCTTTGGGTGAAATGAACCCGAACTTAGTAATTGACAATTGAGGAAGTTTGTATACCCGTAGATAAATCATTTTTTGATAAATGCAAATGCATGGAATCTATCTGCTCTCATCAAAACATAAAAGTAGAGTAATGCAGGAGATAACAACAAAGGAGTAAAGCAAACAGCAAACCTCTAGAGCACCCGTAACGGCGGTTGGAGATTTGACGAAGCTCAGAGGTCGTAACAGTTTTCCTCTTCGCTAACTCATCTCTGAATAACATTGGCGCTTCGAGTCGGAAGTCTCAGCCTGAAAATTCTGCTCTTAAAGTTATCACCCAGTTCCTTTGAATTCAATTCCACGTCCAACGCTTCGTCGCTTTGCAGAGCACCCAAAGAGGGAAATCTTGCACCAAATACACTGGCTACCTCTGAGGCACAAAGGGATCGAATTTCAATGTTCATGCAGTCATAAAAGAAAAACACTGATGGCCTATTTGGTTCACGGAATGGAATAGATAAGGAATAGAATAGTTATTCTTTGGAATAGAAAAGATGAGGAATAGAATAGAA
>JAOSBK010000008.1:5035782-5050070 GCA_027568895.1 Erythroxylum shatona
GATCCAACCAAAACCTGTCAATCTTAGCAAAGGACCTAGACATATAAGTTAGAAATTTATAACCTGGCGGAGGCGAGTCGTTCTCGAGCGTGGAGCTGAGGAGCCGAGATGCCGGAGGACGGAGTATCGTAGAGACCGACGAAACGAAATAAAGAACCAGAAAATCAGAAGAAGAGAGAGGAAGAGAATGGGTCGGTGATATAACCTGGCGGAGGCGAGCCGTTCCCGAGCGTGGAGCTGAGGAGCCGAGATGCCGGAGAACGGAGTATCGTAGAGACCGACGAAATAAAGAAAAAAAATAGGAAAATGTCTGGCAGATCTGATAGGGAAGAGATCAGAAAATCAGAAGAAGAGAGAGGAAGAGAATGGGTCGATGAACGAGTCGAGCTCTACTGGTGAGGAAGAGGAAGAGAATGGAAATTATTCTCTGAATCTTACAATTTATCTTCTGAATCTTTTTAAGAATGGAAATCAACAGGAAGAGAAGAACCAGAGATACTGACGGATGGCAAGGGAAGGAGGTAAAGGACGAGAGAAACGTGAGAGCCCTAATACTGAAGAACTTCTTTTAGGGGATGCGAAGAGTTTCTGCTTTCGAGAGTGTTGTGACCGTCAGATGAACTCGTCCTTAGTGTATATATATATATATATATATACTCAAAGAACATCAATTTTGAATCAAAAACTTTAGAACAATGTATTGCGACATTTATTTTTTTTATATAACTCGTTTTATCCTTGTATCTATTTTTAATATAAGATATAAAGAATGAAACGGTAGTTTATTAAAAATAAATAGATAAAAAATAAAATTTCTAAAACTTTCTAGTTATAATGTAATGTTAATGTTTAGTTTAAAAATATAAATTTAGAATAAAAAATAAATAACTAATTAAAAATTAAAATATTCATTAGTCCCACTAACTATATTATTATTATTATTATTATTATTATTATTATTATTTTGTTACTATTATTATTATTATTAGTTTAATTATTAATTCTTCTTCTTCTTCCTATTATTAATTTAAATAATATTATTATTTTCTTCTTCTTATTATTATTACTATCATATTTTCATAGCTAAATAATTATCATATTTTCATAGCTAAATAATTATGTAGATTCTAAAAATATTTTTATCCAAAATGTTATCTTTTTTTGCCAACTTATTTGGAATAAATAAAAATATAGCGAGAAAGAGTTAACTTATTCACCAAAAAGAATAAGTAAATGTTTGAAATATATATTTTGTATGTATTTTTAACTAAATAAAAGAACAACCTATTATCAAAAATACATCGTAAATGAAACGGTAATTGAGTTGAGGCTTAAGTTGTATGAGTATCAATACATAGAAGCTTCTGGAACCTCATCTCTTCCTCCCGCAATTAAAAATCTAAAACTAAACCCTAACCCCTTCCCTCTCACTCCATTTTCTTCTGTTACTCAGCCTCCTCTTGTTATCCACATCCTCCCAAAACCCACTTTTAAAGATTGCGCTCACCTCTGGAATTCGTAAGAAAAATGGCAACTACTAATGCACTCTCCACTGCTTCCATTTTCTGCTCTCCCAAACAAGTACTGGTACTTGGTTTCCTGTCCTGTGTTTGTTGTGCTGGAAGATTATTTGCTTGATATTAGTTTGCAGGAGTAGAAGGAAAATGAAATCTCCTGTATTATTTAGGACTTTTCCCCAAGTTCTTAGCTTTGTACTGGTAGTGATTGAGCTGTTACTTAAGATTGATGGGTATTCTCAATTAATTTGCGGAATTTCGATTTATGCGCCCTTTTTTTAATTCATTTGTGGCATTATTGTACCTGCAGGGGGGGCCAAGAACGAGAGTGAATCCAAGAGTGAATTATGGAAGAAAATTTGTGGTTAGAGCTAATGCAAAGGAAATTGCTTTCGACCAGAATTCCAGGACAGCACTCCAGTCTGGCATTGATAAGCTTGCTGATGCTGTTGGCCTTACTCTTGGTCCTAGGGGTATTAACTACTAATTTTATCCTTTTGTTGAAACTTATATGCCATATGCTCACTTATCTTTGATATTTATCATGTCGGGTATGTTATGAAATTCCAAAATTTTCTCTTTATTGTTTTCTTAGCGTAGCCTTTTTCACAACCATTTTAAACAGGAGAAAATATCGTGGTGGCTGAGCAATATTTGCTTTATTTTCAGGGAGAAATGTTGTTTTGGATGAATTTGGGAATCCTAAGGTAGTCAATGATGGGGTAACAATCGCCCGAGCTATTGAGCTGCCTGATCCCATGGAGAATGCTGGGGCAGCTCTTATAAGAGAGGTAGGCTTACTAATATTTCCTTGTTCCCTGTTAATTTACAGTCTGGTTTATCACACCCATAACTGTACGTGTGCTAATTGACCCTGAATTTGTATGTTGCAGGTTGCCAGCAAAACTAATGACTCTGCTGGTGACGGAACAACAACTGCATCAGTCCTTGCAAGAGAAATAATCAAATTGGGATTGTTGAATGTTACCTCTGGTGCAAACCCAGTTTCAATTAAAAAAGGCATTGACAAAACCGTACAACATTTGGTGGAGGAACTAGAGAAGAAGTCTAGGCCTGTAAAAGGTCGTGATGACATCAAAGGTATTTTTTTTTCCATGAAGATTTGTATCTTTCTGTGTATTCGTTACCTATGATTCTGAAACTTGTAACTCATATATTGTTTTATTTACAGCTGTTGCATCCATTTCTGCTGGGAATGATGATCTTATTGGGACTATGATTGCTGATGCAATTGACAAGGTTGGGCCTGACGGTGTTCTGTCAATTGAGTCATCGTCATCATTTGATACAACAGTAGAAGTTGAAGAGGGAATGGAGGTGCGCATCTGCTCTGCAGGCTTTGGTATCTGCCTTTTATTTATTTGCTGATATCTTCTTTTTTGTTGACTCTTTTTTTTTTTTTTTGGGATGGTTTCAGATAGACAGAGGTTATATCTCCCCCCAATTTGTAACAAATCCTGAGAAATTGATATGCGAATTTGAGAATGCAAGAGTTTTGGTGACAGATCAAAAAATTTCAGCCATCAAGGATATAATTCCTTTGCTTGAAAAGACCACTCAATTGAGAGCACCCTTACTTATAATTGCAGAGGACGTCACAGGAGAGGCTTTAGCTACCCTTGTTGTGAACAAACTTCGGGGCATCCTGAATGTAGCTGCCATCAAGGCTCCTGGTTTTGGTGAAAGGAGAAAAGCTATGCTTCAGGACATTGCCATTATAACAGGTAGAGTGATTCTTTATTGAAGTAGTATGCTGTTGCTGTATACAAATTTAATCTACACACATAGGTTGCACTTTGGACTAATATTGTTCATTTTCTATATATGACATAGGAGCAGTTGTTTCTTAGGTCATGATTTACGAGAAAATCAAGATGTTGAATCCTTGGGCCCCACTTGTCGCTGTTAGATTTATATAAATTTTCAAGAAGAGCTGACTGAGATTTTCATCAGAATTTGGCTATTGCATACTTCTTTCTGGCCCTTCTATTCAAACAAAGTAGTCTTCTTATAAAATAGGTTTGAGAAACTAAATGGAAACATGAAACGTGTATAGTTGATTAATGCTCCATCTGGCGATTGGGGTTGCAGAGGTTGACCTATATTCTCTGTGCAATTTCAGGGGCTGAGTTCCAAGCCAATGATTTGGGCTTGCTTATTGAAAATACGTCAGTTGAACAGCTTGGTTTAGCCAGGAAATTAACTATTACCAAGGACTCCACCACCATTATTGCTGATGCTGCAACTAAGGATGAGTTACAAGCTAGGATTGCACGGTTGAAGAAGGAGTTGGCCGAGACGGATTCTGTTTATGACTCTGAGAAATTGGCTGAGAGAATTGCCAAACTCTCTGGTGGGGTTGCTGTTGTTAAAGTTGGAGCTGCTACAGAAACTGAGCTTGAGGATCGTAAACTCCGTATTGAAGATGCAAAGAATGCAACTTTTGCTGCCATAGAAGAAGGGATTGTGCCTGGTGGTGGGGCTGCATTGGTTCATCTATCAACTCTAGTACCTGCAATTAAGGACAAATTGGATGATGCAGATGAGCGGTTGGGTGCTGATATTGTGCAAAAGGTAATAGGTTTCTGCTCACAAGTGAGGGATGGATTGTCTATTATAAATTTTTTGAGCAAGCTTTCTTTATATCAAGCGACTGGGTTTTGTCCTGTATATGCATATGCCTAGTTCCTGTAGACTATTGCTTCCTTGAACTTGTTTGGCCTTGTGAATTGCAGGGATCTCGATTTTATGTTGGGTTTATAGGGAAAGGTTTTATCATCTAAAATAAGAAGCCTCCTAATTACTTTCCTTAATGAAAACTGCAAGAATTTCCCAGGATCTTCATCTTCATGACTTTTGTCCAGCTGTAAATGGTCTTAATGCTCTTTCATATGTTGATTTCTTGCTTCCAGCGGACTGATGGATATGTTTACTTTGTAGGCATTGATGGCACCAGCATCGTTGATAGCTGAAAATGCTGGGGTTGAAGGTGAGGTAGTTGTGGAGAAGCTGAAGATTAGTGAATGGGAGATTGGCTATAACGCCATGACGGACAAGTACGAGAATCTATTGGAGGCTGGAGTAATTGACCCAGCAAAGGTGACAAGATGTGGTCTCCAGAATGCAGCATCCGTTGCTGGAATGGTCCTCACTACTCAGGCCATTGTCGTCGAAAAGCCAAAGCCCAAGGCACCTGCGGCTGCACCCCCACAGGGGCTGACCATTTAAACACATATAAGAGATCAAGTAGCTAGGAAGAGTGTTTTATTGGCGGTGAACTGGGTAGAGGGAATAACTTAATTCAGTGTCTTTATGTGGGGTATAAATTATTAGATACACAATGGGAATTTTTGCATGTACGGAACTGTTAACCTTCCGTTACCCCTTGTCAACAATGTCTGATGTGCACGGACGTTGTAGTTAAAGTTCGTTGGATTACAGGTTGTCGATAAACCTTCGTGAGAAAACCCCCAATCCCTCGCGAAAAGCGGTCCTAATGTAATAGTTAGTCCCGTGAATCTTGAAGTGATTTTGTCGCTTTTCACTTTAACTTTTGCGCCTTTGATAATGGAAGAAAGGATTAAGGAAGAGTTTATAATGTAATTTTGGTAAAATATTATTTATTATTTTAAATTTTATTATAAATTTTTTAAATTAGAGGTTACTTATTTTTATTGTTAAGGATGAAATGAAATGTAATATGAAATTTTATTTTATTTTATTTCATTTTATTATAATTATTTTTTCTAAATGAACATCTCTAAAAATACAGAACCAAATAAAGTTCAATAATGTTCCTTATAATAGTTGAGTATGTCAATCACACGGCCCTTATAGTGAATTAGTGCAAGGCATGTGAATATCATGAAAAACTTGTTCATTGAAGATTGTGCTGGCCATTCGTCCTCAAATGATTACGTAGAATACAAATATGAAACCAAAGTACCAAGTGTTCAAAATTGATCCTGAAAAGGTACAAGTGAGTTCGTGAGGTTCAATGTGAATTATTTGAGAGGCCCACATCTCCATAACCTTTTGTGTTAGGCAAGTTGGATTTGGTTCTTTCTTACATCAAGTTTTCATGTGCTAAAGTCGAAGCATATGATTCATTTGTTGAATGAGAATCTGCTTTCTTGGAAATGTTTTAAATTCACGCCCTATCTCTACTGTATTTGGGACAAACAACCTATTTTATACATGTAACTACTTTTTGTGTTATTCCGTGCTCATGAAATGACTTTCTAACTGAACAAAAGTGGTAAAGTTATTAATGAAATTGTTTATAAATTATACCTTGACAAATTCAAATACCCAAATTTAATCAGCACTAATAGATTCCAAACAAGAGGAAGGTTCCAAGTCAAGAGTTTTAAGATTGACAAAGTCAAAAACTGCTTCATATTAGATTTGTTGCGAGAAGTCTTCAAGTCAATGTCAAACAAAAGAAGTTAAAACATTTGAAGTCCTAGACGGGGTCAATTCGTTTTTTTGAATTGAAAGCTGCACATCACAATAATAGGATGAGATTGAGATGTGGTCCTCTGCTTCAATATTCCATCTCATTGTTCTTTTATCAACTCGGCTCCTCCTTCTATTGGAACAAGTGTGTTGATCGTCCAACTAAAAACTCCAACATTATCTGAAAGTGACTGACCTTTCTCCATACGGTTTTAGCTTCTAGATGTTACAAAACAATACCTCCCTTCCTTGCTTCCTTCTCCTTCAAAGTCAACGTTGTAGGAGTACAATGTATCTCAGTAATAAAAACAATACAGTGTCGATATGTTGGTCGGTAGACGGGTTCAAACCTTAGCACATGGCTGTCCCGTGATTGTTAATTGTGGTTGAGGGTATGTGATAATTATTTGAGATTTGAAAATTTAATAATAAAATTGATGAATTACTTTAATACCATCTAATTTAAAGAGATTTGATGATTGACTTAAGCAACTGATTGTATTAGTTTGTTTTTTAATCTCATACTTACAATTACGCAAAAGACACGCACGCACAATTGGCACGAGTTCCTTTCGCGTTTGATCCTTTCAAAACACTTAAAAGTTCCTCAACCCCAACTTACCCCTAAGGAACCTCAAAATTACGGATAGTACCATGCCATGCTTTTCACGCGGGCTCCGTTATAAATACGAATCCCCATAAATCTCTCAATCCCGCAACCGAAATTTGAAAGGCATCGGAACTCCAAATCGGTAAAATTGTGGAGACAGGCTGTTTTAGACACAGGGAGAGAACGAAGAGAGTTATGATGGCCTGCCTCTTAGTATTAGATGCGTGGAGAACAGGTGACATCGACACGGCAGCATCCTCCCCCTCATCTTTTTCTATTCAAATGGCGGATCTCTCTCCGCGTTCCATAAACCCTAACCGTCTTTTTCTCCGATCCTAATTTCTCTTTCCTTTATTTCCGTTCATTCTCGGAATTAACTCCTCGGTTTTTGTACGTACTCCGGAGGTCCGTTGCCTTACCTGCATTGCTCTGTTCGTGCGTTTTGGGTGATGAGATTGTAGCTTTTGATGACGTGTTTCCTTTTCTGTTTGGTTCTCTGCATGTGACGCGGTTAGTTTTTCTGTTATCAGTAGCAGAATTGATCTGAAACTTTTCTACCTTTATTTTTGTGCGTGTTATACAGATGGCGGAGGTGGCGAAAGTTCTGTACATAGTGGTCGTGGACGATGAAGATAAAAGAGAGAATGGAAAAGAGTCGTTTCGGTACACGCGTCCGGTCTTGCAAAGCACCCTGCAACTCATGGGATGTAAAGCTCGGCATGCTTTTAAGGTATACATACATATACTTACATACTACATATACATATATACATACATACAGATACAGTGGCAGATGCCTTTTTTTTTCGTTATCGTCGTTCTTTTAGGAAATTTAAGACGGTTCTTTATGTTGTATGCTTTTGATTTGATTGAATAATATACTTCTAATTGAATCTGAGTTTTTCCGTTTCTGTGTAAGTGAGATTGTTCAATTGTTGTTTGTCAGATACATTGCTTGGTTGTGAGCCATTTCTTAGTGTGCGTTACTGCCTTTGTCTCTCCTAGTTTGTGGTTGCCTGTTTACGTATGGTGTTCTAGTGAGCCCCGCGTGTACAGAGCAGAGTTAGTAATGTCATTCTCGCTAGGGGCGTTTGTTCTTCTGTGGAACCGACCAGTGTGGTTTACTTCTTAATGTTCCTGCTACAGATCTTGTCTTCTTCTGTTACTATCTACATCTTATTTCCAGTTCTCAGCCTACATTATTGGAATGTTTCTTCATATACTTTTTACCATTCTGATCAGGCATTCGCTTCTTCTGTTGGGGTTTGTCATATTTACACAACTTTATGTTCTAATTTTGCAATTGTAGTCGGTTACTTCATTTGTTTTGATGTTGTTAACTGGTATTGCTGCTGAAATTAGTTCGTCTCATCATTGTGTAACTTGCTGTTCTTGTTAATTTGTGGGCAACTTTACTAATCAGTGTTTCTGTTATCTGATTAGATGATGTGAAATCCAAATTTGTCTACATTTTTTGAAATCATTTTCTTTTTCCTTCCAGATTAGCCAAAGAGTTTTCGAAAAAATAAGGAAAGAATCTTCAACCAATGCTCTGCCGCCACAAGTAGAAGAGACAACAAACCTTGATACTCAAAAGGAGAATTCTATGAAGGAAGCTGGTTCTTCCACTGATGGCAACTTTGGTAAAGCACAGGTGGCAAAACTTTTCGCCTCTGATCTGGAAGACAGAAGTAAAAGTCTGCCATTTGAATTGTATAAAAGGCGTACAACTGTAATTATTAGAAGGCAGACTTTCTTAAATGTTGTTTGCAACGCGTTGACTGAATATAAGTATGTGGGTCCTGACCAAAGGGCAGACTTTGTTTTGGCATGCAGGTAAATCATTGAACGATAACTGTTTCATTAAATTTAGGAGTATTGCTAAACTTCTTTTACGGTTCTCTTAGAACACTCTTTTGACAAATAATGGCATTTAAAGATAATTTCTAATGTCATATGGCATTGTCATTGATGCATGGTTGTTGTGAATAATAGAAATTAACTCTAGTATAATGGAAAAATGAAAATCATTTCTACCTTCTTAATCTTGCTGTGAATTTTCTTATACTATTATTTGTGGCTTAAGTTGTCATAGTGTATTTGTTGAACTAGTATTGCTTGTAGATCCTTAAAACTGGATTTTTTTTTGTGATTGATTCTCCCAACGGTACTTTGTTCAAATATTTTTGGTGGAGGAAATTCATTTTGTGCTTTCACCATTCCTTTTTTCCTAATTCCTAGCTAATATAGGTAGTTGCATCGATCACAAGTTTCTTGTTATCCAGTTTCCTGACTAGTTCCAATTTATGTGTGCTTATCATAGAACACCATTTAAATAACTGCTATATTTGTATATTAAAAGCAAGCTTCTTATCCTCCAGTAAATAGTAGCGGATCTTCAAATAAAAGTTGGACTGCAATCTCACCATTGCTGTGCTGAACGGACATATGTTTTAACTGTCACCTAAGGGGAAAGTATGTTATTACACATGCTTCTTTAATTTATTTCATGTCTGTAAATTGGCTTATCTACTTCTATGGTAGGTCTATATCTTGGCATCTTGAAACATAATATTTGCATCATTTTCCCTTTTTAGATGTGACTTAATTGCATAGATGTAATCTATTTGGATGCTATTGCTGCCTTTTTAGCTATTTGTTATTTACAGAATGTCCTTTCCTTGAGTGCTTTACTTTTTTCCTTAAAGGTGTCATATCTGGCTTCATTTCCCTAATTACTCTTTACTTTTACTGCAGAATCCGAGAAAGGAAAGAATCTGTGACAGTGCTCTTGTGTGGCACTAGTGGCTGTGGCAAATCTACATTGTCTGCATTGCTGGTACTCGTTTGAGTTCAAATTGCTTTTCTTTTTCATTTACTTTTCCCTTTTTGTTGTATTTAGTTCAAAGTAGGAATTCATTTATTTATGATTTTTGCTTGTGATTTGTTGTCATTTCTGTGAACATATTCATGTCTTTATCTTTCTTATACAGGGTAGCAGGTTGGGAATCACAACGGTTATATCCACTGATTCTATTCGGCACATGATGAGGAGTTTTGTAGATGAGAAAGAAAATCCTCTGCTGTGGGCTTCAACATATCATGCTGGAGAATATTTGGATCCAGTTGCTGTTGCAGAAGCAAAGGCTAAAAGAAAAGCAAAAAAATTGGCAGGTATTGCAAGTGCAAATCCCACCGAGGAAGGAGCTGATGGTTCTACAGTAGGGAAATATGGTACTAGATCGTTAGAGACCAGTTCTGGTACCATTAGTCCTAAACAAATGGCAATTGAAGGGTTTAAGGCACAAAGTGAGATGGTGATTGATAGTCTTGATCGTTTGATTACTGCCTGGGAACATAGAAAAGAGTCTGTTGTTGTTGAGGGTGTTCACCTGAGTCTTAACTTTGTGGTAAGCAATTTCCCTTGGCCTTATCTCATGTTATATCTAACCTTTTTCCCTCCTTGTATTCTTCTTTTCCATATTAACATGACTTTCTACCTTCTCCATTTTATCATGATCTAGATGGGCCTCATGAAGAAGCATCCTTCTATTATACCATTCATGATATACATCACAAATGAAGAGAAGCATTTGGAACGGTTTGCTGTCCGTGCAAAGTACATGACTTTGGACCCTGCTAAAAACAAATACGTGAAATACATTCGAAACATCAGAACAATTCAAGATTATCTTTGCAAACGGGCTGACAAGCATCTTGTCCCAAAAATCAACAATACAAATGTTGACAAGAGTGTGGCAGCCATTCATGCTACTGTTTTCAGCTGCCTTCGGAGGCGTGAGACAGGCGAGCATCTCTATGATCCTGTCAGAAATACTGTTTCCCTTGTAGATGAGGAATACAGAAACCAGTGTGCTGCCAATTCATTGAGTTCCAAGGGGATGTTTCAGCTGATTCAAAGAAAAGGTTCTTCTAGGCATCTAATGGCTCTTTTGAATACTGATGGTTCGGTGGCAAAGGCTTGGCCTGTTGATTCTAATGGGAAACCTCAATTAGGTGCTTCTGACACTGGATTTTGGATGCCAATGTATGGACCATTGCAGATTGGTAAAGCTGAACCAGTTAATCTTCAGTTTGGGAATTTTGGGATCAGTGCTTGGCCTTGCGGTGGCGGCACTAGCCGTGCTAGTAGTGTTGATGAGGCAAGGGCTGATCCGAATGATAATGGAAGTAGATATTACTCTTCTTGTTGCAGCTCTCCGAGGATGTCAGATGGACCTTCTAAAGAGGTATGTGAAACTATTACCATTACATATTAAACTTTGATTTCTAGATGGTAGAATTAATATTTCAAGGCTTAGCATGATAGAGACTAGTAGTTTGAGCTGCCTATCTTCCCACTAAGATGAAAAATCTCTTATCTTCCATATAATGCTTTACTTATTTACTTACTGGAATTTTGTTGTGTTCATTCACAGCTCAAGGGGGAGAATTCGGTTCACGGCAGTGATGAGGAAATTGATGATCCACCTGAGGTTGACAGTGATGACGATTTCACTGATGAAGATAATGAACGTGTTCATGAAGAGGTTAGCATAATTGGCATGTTTGCTTGATAAATGTTCAGGAGCATTTATGCCCATCATGTGAGTAGTTAGGAGGGCTTTTGAATAGTATATTATCTGACAAATTAGCTGGGTGCGTGGAACATTTGTGTCAGAATTTAGATTTATGATGAAATGACTCTCAAATCAAAATCCTTAGTTGTGCTATGAAACCAAGACTAGGCGTTGCATTCACAGTTGTTGGTTTCCACAGTTGCTATGAAATCATGTTGGTTTCCACAGTTGTTTATCTGACACATTTGCCAACTTCATGTAAGACAGATTGGATCAGTTGATGAGGAGTCAACAAAATCAGATGAAGAGTACGATGATTTGGTAATGCAAGATGTGCAGGAGAATGGTTATTGGTCAGATGATGACGAGGAGTACCGAGACAAGTTACATCCCATGTCAAGGAGCAGATCAATCCCCTTGAAGGGAGATAAGTCCAGACAGAATCTGGACCATGCTTCTCCAGTCATGGAGAAGAGTGAGAAAATGCCAAAGTCTGGTAATGTCAAGATGAGAAAACGTTCACTCAGCATACCGTCCATGGGAAAGCATGGGTCAGCAGTTGGAGATCCCATTCTTTCGGGAGCCTCGCAGAGATAGAGCCCATGGCATGGTATAACAATTTTGCCCTTTGCTGTTTATCTTTTCGTTGTAACTTTATGAGGTTTTTAATCCACTAGTCATTTCGACGTTGTATATATTTTGCGTAGTTGAATTACCACCGTAAGTTGAGCTTGATGGAACACTACCTAGCTTCAAATACTGCAGTTCTCCTAAGAAGTGAAGGTGACAATCATCATAAATTCAAAGTAATTTTCCTAGGAAACAAAATAGAGCAGAACTAGGCACTTGTGACGGGTTGATGAGTGTTCCAGTTAGTTTTTTGTTTGTATCTGATCAATCTTAGACACAATCCCGTTCACTCTTCAGTCGATACATTCGATGGAAAAGAAATGGTAACAGCAATTGAATTGGAATGAAATTGTACAAGTTGAACTGAAATAAGTCGATGAGGTTCAAGCCAGTTGAATCAGATTTGTTGAGAGCTGGCACAGTGTTTTAAGGACCAGACTGGACTAGACCGGACAGGATATTCAAAGCATTCATGTGATATGGACAATCTGGACAAGGTCATATAGTTGCTGACTTCTGAAATTCTAACAGCATTGAAACATTCCCATCAAAGACCAAGGGGTTCAATCCAGATTCCAAGTACCCCACGGAGAAGCAAATAGTTTCTTCACATCAGTTTTTCAGGAAAAAAGAAAAGAGAACACTGGTGTGTTTCAGTACGTGCAAGATAACTTTCTGTCATATTGTGCATGTGAGTGTCTGCCAATTTTTGTCTGAAACACCCATTTAAGATCTTATTGTACATGTGAGTATCAGTTCTATAACTTTTGTCATGCATCTCCGTTACCAAGTTTCCAGCTTCTTATATTTCGTATGTCTCTGCTAACTACTCTCCTTGCCCTTCCATCAATGCAACGAGGAATCTACGTCCTTGGAAAATACAATCTTAGGGTCTGAAGTTATGTTTTAGGAGGTGATAATCTGATTTAAGTCCTTTGCTTACAATTAATAGTCCAACAATGCTTTACACCTCTTGATTTCTTCACTTCAGCAAAGCCCGTCCAGGAGAAGTTGACAATCATGTAGAAACACATCGATACCTAAATCGATCATTCCATTAAAAATAAAAAAAGAACTTCTAGGGCTAGCTCCGTTTGATTCCAAATAACGTCATTTCTGACTGGAATAGGAGTAAAAGGGTATCTGACATCTTCTTTAATTGATACAGATTTCAACAGATTCTCTGCAGTTGAGAACCACCTTGACACAGACCTGAAGGCCAGGCTTAAATGAGATCGAAGACTGTTTCTTGAATTCTCATATATGCATCTAAGTTCCTAGTCACGCTTGTCATTTATTATTGGATTTTCTAGATGCGTTCATGTCATCACAATCATTTGGTACTACAAACAGATCAATTGACAAAGGCCTGGAGAAAGGCCTGGAGCATATGATTATGGAATTTTCCCAAGTATCATTTTTACTTATAATTGAAATCAACGAAGAACCAAATCCCTAGTTCTAGAGATTTGGCAATCCATCCATGTAATTTCGAACTAAGATGCAAACTATTGTTCCCTTAGTTGGCTGGTAGGTTTACTAATTAGTGATACAGAGGTTTTAGTAGGCTAAAGTCCAATTGCCACATAGTAGTAACACCCATTTTCCATCCTAATTATTTTATTATATAAAAAATCGAAAGGCCAGCCATAATTTTTTCATTGGTAGAGAAAAAATATACTACGATTTTATTATAAGGTTTCCTATGTTCATACATACATTAGTAACCTTGAAAATACCATAATTTATTGTAGAAAAATAGCAATCCAACGGTTTTTTAAAATGAATTTTTAATGAGTAAATTATATATGAAATATTAAATTTTGGTTTAAAGTTTAGAAACTCATAATATCAGTGAGTTGGAAAAAAGTCAAAGCAGCAAAAATTTTGTAGAAGCATATTTGTGTTTTATAGGATTTCTTGCATCAGTTCCGATTCATGGGTGCATTTTATTAAAAATCAATTTATTCATTTGATTATCATTTCAATTTTAAATCGTCTCTTCATTTTGCTTTTGTAGAATACCAATGAATGAGCTCTAATACCCTCGTTATTTTAAATTTTTCTCGCCCTTCAACACTAAGTTGCTTTATGACGAGCAATTTGTTTCTACGCTATACATTATACCTTCTGTGTAGTTTGTGACACTACCCTTTTGCCTTTTCCCTCTATATAACACTATTTATTCCTTTTTTTTTTTATACAAGGGAAACTAACGTTGTGTTTGGTTGTTGTTTTCAGGGGGCAGAGACGGAACGAGACAGAAAGGAAGATACGGAACATAACAAAAATTAGAGACAGTGAGGTGTTTGGTTGTGGTGGACAGAACAAAAAAAAATTGTCCCTGTCTCAAGGACAGAAATGTGTTTGGTTGCGGTGAATAAAACACAAAAACAGTGTGAATGACAAAATTGCCCCTGCAGTATAATATAATTAGAAAGATGTAATTCATTGATTATTTTAAAACGAATG
>JAOSBK010000008.1:5064678-5086198 GCA_027568895.1 Erythroxylum shatona
AAACAATATGCAAAGTATAATATATTAATTATTATATAATTTTAAACCATATAAAATATAAATAAAAGTATATCTAACAAAATCTTTTATATGGATTATAATATAAGTAAAACTAATATTAAAAATAAATATTAAAATATATAAAAAGTTAAATAATATTATATAAATCTCAAAATAAACGTGAAGATATATTTGTGAGTATTGTGATAATTATATGTAAAACATAAAAATAAAAGGAACTAAAAATAGGTTCATTAATTAATCTGAAAAATCTATCTGAAAAGATACTTTTTTTAAAAGCTTCAAATTTGAGCTTATCAAAAAGTTGTATTTCAGCTTTCAAAAAAGCTATTTCTATGACAAGAGTACTTTTAAATTTTATAGTCAAACACTTAGTTTTCTTAAAAATAGCTTTTACTATGAAAAATAGTACTTATTCACTCTCCAAAAGTTGAACCAAATAAGCTATTAATATTGTGAGAACTTCTTATGTTTTTCCTCAAGGCAACTTGACTTGACATTACACATTGGACAGGATCAGAAGATGTGTCTTTTTCTTTAGGTACATAATGGGATTGGAATTAAGCTTTGTTGGTTATCAAATACAAAAGCATGTTTTAATATTAACCCTTTCTATTTTTAACGCTAAGTTGCAAACCCATCATCGGATTCGGATAACCGTTGGGCCGACCACAACAAGACAGTCTAAGCTCGGGGACACATTGACGTTGGGAGTTTCTGTTTTTCATTAACCCTCGAGGTTGGTTTGTGCGTTTAGTAGCTGTTTCCTACCGCTTACCTGCCCCCAGAAAATTTTCAGTCTCCTGCACTTACCATTACACACGTGCCGCCTTGTCTTCGACTTCGAGTTTAAGATGTTGTTGATGTTCTCATCTTCCACCCATAAACTCTCCAAAGTAAGAAAAAATCATAACCATAATCGGTAAAAAATGATATTACTATAAACCTTTTTTTTAATTACCACGTTTAAAATAACTTATAGAGTTTAATAGATTTCATTTATACGCTATGATTAAGATCGACAGTAGAATTGATTTAAAAGATAATTAAAGTCAACATACTCAATACACAAAATTTTCCGCTTTACAAAAATTTAAAAAAGATCATAATATACGTAACTTTTTTTTTATATTTTTGTAAATAAACAGTTTTTATGACTTAGAATCTGTGATATAAAAAGCAACTTTATCAATTATTCCAAAACGCACCATCTATAAGATAATTAAATATGAAATAATAAATTTTGATGCTTAAATTCACTTGTAGATTTTAATCTATTTTAAATAATTAAAGTAAGTTATATCAATTCTTGAAATTATAGAATTAAATTATATATTTCTTCGTAATCTCAAATATTTAATATAAGAAAATGTAAAATGCAAGATTTTACATAATTCATGTACATTTTACATGTTTTGTGCTATTCTTTACAACCAAAACTGCCGTAACAAAGCCCCATTCTCATTTTCTATCTCACCACCCTTTTCTTTTTTTACTTCGAAGATTTCATTTGTTCCGACGATTCTTACAATGATATCTCTATTGGGAATATGTCAATCCAAATTATCTTCGTAATTGTTCTCGTTATATTAAATTAATAAACTACGATGTAGTATTTTATTAAAAAAAGTAAAAAGACAGCACACTAACATGAATGTGACAGAGACAGATTCCTTCCATCAAGTCTCCACCACCTGAAGAACGGGATCAGACATACAGGTGAGTTGGAATACCTTTCCAGGCAAATTTGGCGTGCCGAAGAACCGCCCGTTTCCGTACAGTTTCTGACACGGCTGGTTTGCGTTTTTCTGTTAATCTCCGTCTCGCTGGGAAAAATTTTTCTGTTGACTACCCTTTTAGCCCTTCGGAATCTAGTGCATGTAATCATTTAACACGTTAATTTATTTTTCATTAACTCTTTTTTAATATTTGTAAAATTTTGAGTAATTATCTTTAAACTTATATTAACAAATTATCAATGAATTAACAGTTCAATAAAATAATAAATTTAAATTAATTAATATGTGAAACTCTAAATTTTGATAAATCACAATTTGTACAACTCAAACTCTTGAATTGCTTGACGGGAAAGGCACTTGCAAAACCTTTCACCGCTGCCATATAACATTGCCGTTGTTGGATTGGCCTTTTGCCAGTTGGCACAGAGAAGGTGGCTTGGTAATGGAGGGTCATAAGCGTGCCACGTCTTCCTTCACATCTTAGCCGCTACACCTGCCTCCACCTGTCTCCCTTCTAGCCATACCAATTTCTTTTTGTTTTATTTTTGTATAATTTGGAGGAGTTAAAACTAATAATTAAAATTTCATTTTTATTTTGAAATTTAAAGTTTATTTAATATTTTATTTAGAAGTCATTTGTTTTTCTGAAATATTAAAGTAACAAAATTATTAAAAGTGCTAAAAGAGTTTTAGAATATTATTTATGTGACATTTTAAAAATAATCTCGCTCTGAAGGAATCATTGTCTAACAATAATTATTTAAGTGGAGTATCTAAGGGACTCGAAGTGGGGACAAGGAGGAGGTGAGGTGCGAGAGGGTATGTCACGTGGGAAGAAGCCACGTCATTCAAAAGTGTACGGCCGACCCTACATTGCCACGTGAAGGAGGCCTTTCTGAAGGACAGTCCCAACAGTCTTGTCCACTGTGGGCGACCCCAAATCTCTGAACTCTTTATTTTCTTCTACTCTGCAGTCTTTTCAGCTGGGACCAGAATAAATCTCCCTTTAGTAGAGCTTTCACAAACACT
This sequence comes from Erythroxylum shatona, assembly GCA_027568895.1. Lineage (NCBI taxonomy): Eukaryota > Viridiplantae > Streptophyta > Magnoliopsida > Malpighiales > Erythroxylaceae > Erythroxylum > Erythroxylum shatona. The sequence goes on from JAOSBK010000008.1 coordinate 5,067,468, forward strand.
CGCCCTCGAAAAAACAATAAATAAATACATAAATAATAGTAAGGTGAAAGTACTTGTATTTAAAATTTAAAGAGATAATAAATAATCATACTTTCAATATCTTATCATTTTGAGTTACTTGAGAAATAATCGGTAACATAACAAATTAAAGAAAAATTTGTTAAATGTTTATTAAATTTTAATTAATTAATTGACGAGTAAGTAAAAAATTTGTATAATTGTTTTTGCTTAATCTTAATAACAATTTTAATTAAAATAATTTCATGAATTATTGATACCAGAAGATATTTTTAATAATACACAATAAAGATATTCTATACCGATCTTAGTTCAACCACTTCTCGAGGGGTAGTCTGTAACTATCGAACCACACCTTCCAGCGTGATGTCAGCTTTAAGTTTAGATTCTTTACAAGAAAATTCAGAGGGTGGAATCAATGCAATGATACGAGTTATTATTGAATCGGGGGAGGGAAAGAACAATACAATCCCTTCAAATCTTTTGTCCCAAAAATAGTGTACCTATTTTGTCCTAATGTATCCTACTTATTTATTTATATAGAACCCACATAAATAAATGGGTAGAATGTATTGGAACAGAATAGGTACACTATTTTTGAGACAGAGGATCAGTCCCTAATACAATTCGTATAAAAAAGATTACAGATAAAGTTGATAGAAATTATCTTTGCAGAGAAAAAAAAGGAGAGATAAGGAAATCATGAATTAATGGAAGGTGATCCATGGTGGGGTATAGCATTGATAAGGCCAGATCAACTGAGATCAATGTCAATCACCAAGAAGCATCTAACTTCTTTCTTCCCCACACAAAGCATCTACCTTTCCCTCCCACCAAATAATTTAATGGCAATGATCTATCTTGTGCCAATTAATGCTTGTCTTTGACTTGACCCCTTGTGGCTTTACTTCCTACTATTCTATCATGTTTTAATATTTTTCTTTTTCCAAATAAGTACGCTGTAGTATTATAGCTTAGCAGTTATGATTTCAAATACATGCACAATCCTACGGAGCCATTCATATATTTATTCATTCTATTTTCTGCCATTGAAAGATGCTATATTGACCTTTTTGAGCCATTGGTTCTCCAAGTTCCCAACAAGAATGAGTAAACTGATTGAGCCTGGAGAATTAAATTGCTTGCAGGGTATGGCAGACACCCGAAGCCTTTTGCTTTCTGATAGACCACCAATGTCAGATTACGTTATACGGCGATCTTCACAAGATTTATGTTTTGGAAATTAGTGTGAATATCCAATTTAACTGAATCAAATTAAGAGAAAAAGTACCAGTGCCCACTCTTTCTTTCTGCGAACTGTTAGCCCTTAAATGTGACTTCGACGTACATAATCATTAGATGTACCCGGTCTGTTTATGGTGTAGGATCAAACATTCACCAGAGAAAGAGATGCAATTGAAACTTCGCCATTAACTTTGAGTAGCTAGGTCTTCCATTAACATACTCCAGAACTTGCTCAAAGTTCAGGTATCTCCATATCCATATGTACGAACGGCCACGGATGGTGGCGATGAGCCCTTAATTAAATCTCTTTACCTTTCTAAATGACGTCAGCAAAAAGAAGGTGCTTACGTTTGCTATTGTTACTCCCGCGGAAGCAATTAATTAGATCAAATTACGGATCCGAGTTGTTGTTATTCACATGCATTGCAAAGAAGGGACCACTGGATATGTGGATTATATTGAATCACGTTTCGACGACTTTGTGGTTGCTCGTACGATAAATATTGCACCATTAGCAGACTTGAGTGTCTTTTCCAATTTAATAAAATACATATGTATAGAGGAGCCTGAGTATACCTATTGTTTGAAGAATAATGTTAATTCAAACTCAAGTTATCTCATGTGCATAGGACAGTATGAGTTTTATAGTACCTATTTCACGTGCTTCATTAATGTTTTGGCTTCGACAGATTCGTTTTTACGTCATGTATTTTATTGTAGAGGCCGGTAAAATTATTCCCAACGATGGAGATCAAAAACAGGATCCTGAACATGTTAATTACTTCTTCCCAAAGTTTCAGCCTCTAATTTATTTGGCTACTTCATGAAATCCTAGTACCTTAATCCTTTGCTGTGGAATTTACTTGGCACTTTGTCCTAATATAAGTCGTTTTATAATGAGTTTTATTGCTTTGTAGATCAGTTGTCATGAGCATTCAAAGAAACTTGACATGCAAATTTTTTTTACATCATTGTACTTTGATTCGTCTTCTCAATGTGTTTAAACATAGTTAATAAGCAGTTACTATAATTATATAATTGCATCGGAAGAATTGACAAAAGATTGATTCTTTCTGAAACCCATCACTACTCACATGTTATCTTACTAGAAATTAGAAGTTGTCATGACGATGATTGTTTATATATAGAACAAGCATAGTGCATGGTGCAGCTTTCTCTCACGTAATAAAAATGTATAAATGGCAATGCAATTCACATGAAACGAGTAAATTAACAAAAACGACGAAAATGAATAAAGAAAATTAGATTCACCATCTTCGTGACCAGTGTGGAGAGACAAAACACGGTTGGGCACAGGTACTTGAATCAACTAGGATGGTCTCACTCTGTTGAAGGAGCTAACCATTCCTACTCGGAATTCGAGGTTGGTCCTGCGTATATATGTCTCCCTCCTTCCTGATCATCTCTCTCAAATAATTGCACAAAAGTAGCTTGACAGCAAAATCCTCATCACATGGCAGCAAATGTGAGGTCACTTTTCTTGGTTTAAAAGTCGGTGCTGCGTCTGCTTAATTGTTATCAGAGTATAACCTAGTACACGACCTTATTTTGAATATTCCAACCACCTCACGGCTTTCTTCAAGGCAGAACTTGAGGTACCGTACTTACTAGCAGTTGGATTAGGCTTGGAATTAACTTACTTCTTCACGTACTCGTAGAGCTTGGTAATTACCACAGTCCCCCAATAAAATAAGTACGTGGTTATAATAAAGATTTGATGTAAAGGTATACGTAATGCAATAGAGAATCACCAGATGAATTAACTGTTTTATGATGAAATTGCATTCATATATTTAGGTCAACTTTTGGATGAAAATTAAGTGTCATGTAGTATGTTCAAATCAACCTTTAATTTAAATAAAGCTTTGATGAACTTCATACTTTGAATTTAATAGATGCCTCAATGTGGAGGAAATTTCATAAAGCAAGACAACAAATAAGAAATGTTATCCAATACTACATCTTCCCTCAATGGTGGTTCGGAAATCCTAAACCAAATTTGACCAGAGCGCGAGCATGAGCTACAAGGAAGGAGTCTTTTCTTATAAACGTGTTGCAACTTTACTTACAGTCTGGTCAAACATGCCCGAAAACGTACGAGTGGTAATGTTACAGTTTGAGTGAAAATTGAGAATTCCTGGTCCTGGACAATCCCGAAGCATGGGCAAGATGACGGATCTTCCAATCTATAAGGTGGATTCCAAGGTCCTTTTTTGTGCCCCCATCCCAAATTGGGCTTTGATTGTTTCACACAAGTCTTTGTGTTCAACAATTTCCATTCGTTGGGCTTCTGGTCATTTTTATTATTTTGACCGAGTAATATCGCTACAAGTTCAGGTCATTGTTCTATTTGTTATGGATTGGTCCAAATAATGAAGCAAGGCATAATATTTATTTTCAATTTCTTATTCAATCAGAAACGCAAATTTGTACCAGTATTTATTATTTAAACCCAAAAAAAAGTTATACCCAAAATCGGACTTGAACTAGTCAAAGAAAATGTTTAAGGTTTAAAAGTTCAATCAATATTAAATTACTATTAGACCGATATATAATAAATAAGAAATAAAATCAACTTTTTAATTCGATTGAATTTGTTTTAATAAATAATAACCCTTATTGTGAAAAATTAATCAATTAGTTGATTTTTATAAATTAATCAATTTTTAATAGTTTTTAATAAGAATTTGATTAATAAAAATAATTTTTAAAATTATATTTAAAAATTTTTAGTTTTGTTAATATTTAACCAATTTTATAATAGTGTAATTTTTTAAATCTTTCAATTTAGATTTTAATATTAAAAATAAAATTTGAAATTTTTCATTACTAAACATTGAATTTTTAAGTTTTACTATTTATTTTTAATATGATATAAAATACGATATAATAAATTTTAATTGTTCATAAAAAATAAATTTCATTCTCCAATTTTCAAAACCAAAGTCTATTACTATGAAGGCCCATTTCTCCATCCAGAGTCAAGCAATAAATTCCCATTTAAATTACCTTTGTTTACCATACGGACAAGACTCTTCTTCTAGAATTCTCTTCCCTCCTTGTATTTCATTTATTCTATCATTGTGATTGGCAATCAGTTGATTATATTAGCTGTTAATTGATTATATCAATTGTTAGTTGATAGCTGATTACATCAGCTGATTTAACCAGCTGATTGCATTAGCTGTTTATCATTTAATTTTTGGTAAAATTGGTTGTTTAATATTAATTGTTTATGTGTAAAATGACTTATGAGAACATGATTTGAATAAAAATTACGAGAGTATAAATATTATATATCTTAACATTTCATTCAATATTTTTATAGAAATTTAAATTTTAGATATTAAATTTTACAAAAAAAATTATAACTCTAATAAAAAATATAGAACATAAAATAATAATAATAATTGATGATATTGCACCCGTTGACAAGCTATAGTTAAATTCTAATGGCAGTCAGACGATTGTTTGTAAGAAGAAAAGTTTATGCATAGTACCAGACTAAAAGACATCAATTGACAAACAAATAAACATGACTTTTATCAGGTTTCGCATATCTCTCAATTCTTGGAAAAAACGGGAGAGACGAGTTAGGGTAAAATTGATATTTTGGATTTAGGCTAATCAGCTGATTATTCCAAATATTGCTGTAGAGCAGTTTTTTGTTTTTGACTGATTGAGTTGAATCAACCAACTTAACCAACTAATTATCAAATAAATTTAGTCAAATAATTGCTCAAGCTTAAGGAAGAATACTGTTTATACTTGTACATGTCGAAAAAAGCTTATTAAACTAGCCTGATTTATTATTTAATCAATCAGTTTTTATTTATAATAATTAAAAAATAAAAATTAAACCAAAAATTAGGCCGGCTTGAATTTAATCCGATTAAACTAACCGGTTTGGTCCAATTTTTAAATTATTGGTTATACCTATACAAGGCATCAGAATATGTTTATGACCTAGTTCAACGTTGACTGAGTCAACATTTTCGTTTAATTAGTTAGTTCATGTGCGTGCGAAATTACGCCACTTGGGAGCTGAAGTAAATTTAAAAGCCCACTAACGTCGTTGCTCTCTTTTTCGTCTCCCAACTTCCGTGTCGTTTTGATTCTCTGCGCCTCCTTCCTCGCGACCGAATCTTTGCTTCGCTTATCGCTGCTGAAGTTTGCAGGTTGCCCTCGGTGGTGTTGCCGGAGTCAGCCTCAGACGTTTACGGTTGCCGAATAATTAAACTGTACCGCCCACTGGCCATTCTTAAGTCAATTTCTACTTTGCTTTCGTCGTTTCGTACTTTAGTTTTTCTTCTTTCAAGCCTTTTTGTTCTTTGTTTCAACGATGAGAGGGGCTTTTCGTTTCAACAATGTAGCTATCAAAAATAATTGCCTTGTGTTTGGGAAACTAGATTTTCGTAGAAATTGATTATGAGTTGTGTGGATTATAGTGGCAATGTTTTATTTTTTCGGCTCAGGATCCATTTATAACTTTGTTGTTAATTTGAATTAGATCCAAGAATTTACTCATGACTCCCGAAGTGTTAGAGTGGACTAGCGATTGAGTGCGATCGATGATACCTAAATTATGGATGAATTCGTCACTTCTTGAAAGGAAGATTGTTTTGGTCATAGTACCTGCTTTTGGGTTAATAATTTTCAGGCATTTAGAGTTCACTTATGGTAATCAGATTGTAATTTTCTCCCTTTAAACCTAGGTTTTGATTTCAATTTTGTGACCTGGGTGGTTATGCGTGGTTACACTTCTGCGATACGCACCTGTAAATCACACAACATATTCGGAACCCTAGGCAGTATAACGTGTAGCAATGAAACAGATGACTGACATTGCAAGTGTGTAAATACCAACTTCCTAATATATTTGAAATAGAGAATCACTTATGTGGAATAAGTGCTAGTGTTATGATTGTTGTAAAGAAGTGAATTAAGTCCACAACTCTCTAATTAATACTGCTTGCTTCTGTTTTGATTTAATTCATTAATCACTTGTAGGTTAATTGGGCGTGTTGCTTTTTTCCTTGCTTCGGTCATTGCTTACCATCACTCTACTAGCTGATTTTTTCTAGCATGTCTTAAACTGATTTCTTAACTAGTTAAGTTGTTGGTTTGTGTCTTTTGAACGTTTTTGTGGATTATTGGAGTATGGTCTAATGCTGGTCTGCTATGAGTGCATTGGGAACATTTTGCTGTCTCTTCACTGCTGTATTTTTGTAATTTGATGAAGATTTCTTTAAAATTTTTATTGGTTTATATTTTTCATTTTGCAATTGCTTATTTGGTTTATAGACATATTGTTTTCCCCAAATCAATGCCAGGTTAATCATCTCTCAACCTTACTTCAGCTGTCAATTTTTGACACTCTCCCGTAATCAAATAAATTGGCAGCCCGGGTTTTAAAACATCGAAGAACTAATAATATTTGTGGATATGCCTGCCTAATCTTTGGAAGTTCATGGGAGGACAAAATCTTGTTTATTTCAGGTTTATCAGTCTTGCCAACTTGATGATCTTTCGCTCTTAACGAGCCTTGTCCATTTAGAAGATGAGCAACGGATGCAGAGAAGATCATGTAAGTGAAGCTTGGTATTTCTTTGGCTAATGAAATCAAGTGGGAGCTTCATAATTGAAGTCTTCTGCAGGAAGAAGCAACTGTAGTGGGATTTGAAGTTCCAAAATCACCAGATTCCAGTTATAATAATGTCTATCCAGGGCATGAAGACGAAGCACGTGATCCACCTGTAGTGCCTACACACCTCCAACATACATACCTTAGCTACCCAGCTAGTGCAGATGCTACTGAAGCTATTCCAGCACCGCAGCATGTGATTCTTAATCATCTTTATATTGAAAACCGTGATGCACCACGTTCAGTGGTGGCGCTTGGGTTCACTCATCGGTTTCATTCAAAATTTGTCACTGTTGTGCTATACAAACCTGTTCAAAGGAGGGTGAGTACCGGTGCTTAGTGTGCACGCAGGTGGCCTTTCTTCTTTCCCACCATTTTGATGGCGTAAGGGGTGATAGACACAAATATGTAGTGACAGATAATTAGTATTGCCTGGCAGGACCTCACGGAGGTAAGCTTGTTTAATTGGTAATGAAGTTCTATTGACTTTGTTTATCAGTGGAGGATAAACTTGCAATACATGAAGTTTCACATAAAGCTTGTACTCGCGGTATTCTGTTTCTGTATCTCATTTGACTCGATTTGAGTAGCCTCTTTTGATGCTGGCATTATTTGATCTGCATGCATCTTATGCCTCTTGTGGTAGAAGAAAGTTATTATGGCGCCACCCAAAGACGCAAACTAAACTCAATTTTTATCAACATGATTGACGACAGATCATTGCATTGCACGAGCATGCGTGTTTCCTGTAGTTCAGTTTTAAAATGACATCTGACCTGGTGATTCCAAACTGATCGTACTTATCCCCAAAAAACTTATCCCAGGAGATTTTCCGATTAAGATATCCCTCCTCTTATAGTATTTATAGTTAATGCAATGATCATCCCAAGATACCCAAATATCCGATGACATCTCTTTTCATACAGCCTCACTGCCTCTCCATTTTCTTTTCTCTTCTTTCCTCTTCCTTTCCCCCTTCTATTCCACTCTTTTTTCTCATCATCCAATATGCATTTCTTAAAAGCTTAATCACCATCTCCCTTGCATCCAAATATACCATTCACATTGAGTATATAAAAAAACAATTATGATTAGAAAAGAGCCTAATCACTGGATTACTTCCTCAATATTTTGAGTTGCAACTTAATAATACTGATTGGAGCATCACAAAGTGTTCATTTTCCAAATCGTATTACTGTGGTTGTCCGACTACTAAATGATCGATTTTGATTTCATGTTATTATACGATTGTACTTGCATATATTCAGCGAATATATATGGGTCTTAATTTTCTTTTCACAGATAAATGAGAACATAATTTATCATTAAAAAACGATCCGGATAACTCATACACATAGATAACCTTAATTTATGACCCGACGGTGATAGAGTGATTTAATGTGATAAGTCATTCCTTAATTGATATGATATCCAGCTGAATAATGAATGGGCTATGATTTAAGGTCTTATCTTATATACACCATTAATCATTCAAAGGCCTTATGACGGAGCTGATTTTGCGTTAAAATAAACGAGGTGTAAAGATACCAACGTTATGAATACTGTGTCTAGTATTAAATTTGATTATGATATAATATTGAATCAGCATCGATGAATGCTAGAGTATTATTTCAGATAGTTTTTTAAATTTATAAAATAATTTTTAAATTTTTTTAAATTGCAAATAGCTCCTCAAAATTTTATAAATCATAATTTATAATTTTACATCATCTATATCTCTAAAAAATAATAATAGAATTTTGAAATTATAACAATCTATTTCTTTTTTATTATTACTTTCACATATTTTATATATAAATAATAACTACAATTAATATGTAAAAAATTATTTAATTATCATACAAATATAAAATTAAAGACACACAAAGTACTTGAAATGTTATAATTTCAACATAAAATAAATAATAATTACATCAAAACACCAAATAAAAATAATAATAAATATTCATGACTCTCTAAGTATTACAATTTACAACAAAATTTCGTGTTGAGAAAATAATCAATTATAAGAGAAACTTGAAATTAAAACATTTACAAATACATTTATATTGTATATATAGAATTTAACATATATATAAGATATAAGTGGAATTAAAAGAACAAAAGAAATGAAAACCTGAAACTTTATTCAATTGAATATTTGTTTAAATTGTATTTATCTCAACCCTCATTTGGTACAAAATTCTCATCATTGAAAGGAGCCTAATCATCATTATCATTCAAATTCATTGTACCAAATGACATATCAATACTTTTTCATTTAAGATTATCTTTCAAGTCGCTTTTATTTATCAGATCCAAATTCTCAGAAGAATATAGATATAATCAAGGCAAATTAGATCTATAAAACTACTTGTTCTATTAAGAGTTATAATAAACCAATAACATTAAAGAATTAAGAATTTATAAGAAAATATATCCAACATAATAATGATAATAACATACCTTGCTCAAAGTTTTAAATTATATCGAACAAAAATCAAATTGTTTAATATTCTGTGTTCCAATCTATTCTTTTTTTTAGAATGGATGAATTCAAATGTGCTTCAATTCCTTTTACATCATGTTGCACTCACACATTAACTTATAATTCAAATTGCAAGCTTTTGCAATTCTGAAATGCCACTTCCGATTGGTCTCACCAAGCAACTGTAAGACAATAAAGTAATATTATAAACAAAAAAAGTAATGATTAATTTTTAACAAGTAACAAAAGTGTATATATACATATATTAGTTTGTCTTTTTAACAAATAACAATAGACATCTCAAAATTACCAGAAGCATCCTTAATTGTAAATCTCCATTTGTGAACTTAAGAAATCTTGCATCATCTCACGAGCAATAATAATTGTAATACTTAATAATATTTCCCTATTAACTTTAGTTTTCTTTGAAAAAATAGGTATAAAATAGACACTAGGATTCAAAAATACCTCATTTTTAAACAACATAAAGTAAAGTTATCTTTTTATCTCTCATTAGTACCTGTAAGATAAGGTGTGTAGAAAAAAAACTTATTTTTATGTTGACCTTAATTGTTTCCTTCTCCTTCTCCATGAAATCATAAAAATAACTAATTGTTGTTTTTTCATCACTATTAGTCGGACTAAGTACCCTCACTGAAGGATCATGAACTCAAATAATAAATTGACATTGTAAGCAAAATTTATTACTTTAAGTATAATTCTACAAACCTCCGATGTTGAAATGTAATTTACTTATTGCTTATAAACATTTGCTTTAACTTTTTCTTCATCAGAATAAAACACTAAAGTGATGAGAAATTAGTTACAAATTTTTAATAGCACATCGATACAAATTCTTATCGTTTGTGAAATTATTTCTTATTAAATTCAATACCTATGCATAATTTTAGATGAATTTGATCACCTTTCTTACATTTTGTACAATCTCATCAACAATAGGAAAATAACTAGCATTTCCTATATTTTTCAACATCAGGTCAATGTAACGTATAATACAAGAAGTTCAATAAAAATAATTATGTCTGCTTTGCAATCTTCTTCCAACCACTTACACAAAGTATTATAAGCAAAATCATTGTCAGTAAATAATTGAACAATATTTTCTAGCTCAATTTTATTCACAACTTCATTAAATATCTGAAATAGAGTATCAAGATTCCTAACAAGATAACAAGCATTAATAAATTTCAAAAATATTATGCCTTTTTTAGAATAAACTAAAAAATTAATAATAGGTTTTATCTTCTATTTGACCAACAATCACACATAAATAAACACTCAAAAGTAGCCCAAGTTATTCTTTTACCATTCAAATAACTTTTCATTTCATAAACATAGCTACTTAGAAGTTTACATCTATAGTCATCAATTAAAAAGGCTTTGTATCCTGAATCATAAGAGACAATATCATCAGCCATAGGCTAAGAATAATAAGAATGGGCAATATTTAATGATATAAATGAATCATTCCACCATATAGCCATTGTCATGACCACATTATAAATTGTTTCTCTAGATTGTAAGGCACCATGGATATAAAGTTGAGCTGTAGGAGTTGTTCATGATGCCAAAAAATTAGACATTTGTCTTCTTATTTTTCTAACGTTAGGTTTAGTATTCTCTTATTGTTGGATAGGAATACTATTACTTTCAACATCCCTACTGTCGTCTTAACCACCAAAAATAAAACATTTACTACCATTCCATAATTCAATATTTATCTTCTATCTTTCTCATATTGGAGCATTGAATATTTCTTAAGTGACTGAATTATCAAGAGTATTTAAAATTCCTTCTATTTACCCATAAAAATAAATGAAAGCATGTATCAAAATTAACTTAATAACTTTATAGCAAAATAAAGTCTTATAAAAAAATAAAAATAGATCAATAACAGTTTCTCAATAACTCATATTTCTTTCTAAACCCAAACATTAAATATATACATTGATTGTTGCATGTTCACAATTATAACTCATTTTATGTGATTATAGAATTCAAACATAAGATCACAACTATAAACTATTTTGTGTAATTATATAATACAAAATTAGACTAAAAAAATAGACTTACAATTATGACCTATTTTGTATAATTATACAATTCAATCATAAACTCATAAGTCACACCTATAACCCATTTTGTGTTTTTACATAATTCAATTGTAAACTCACATCTATAATTCAATTTATGTAATCACATAATTCATCCATAAAATTACAAATATAACTCATTTTATGTAATTACATAATTTAAACATCAACTCACTGCTATAACCTCTTTTGTATAATTATGAGATTCAATTGTAAATTGATAACTATAACTTATTTTGTATTATTAGTTGATCAAATGATCCAATCATAGACATAAACTCACAACTATAACTCAATTTGTATAATTACTAATCATATATTTCAATTATAAATTAACTAATCCGTTTTGATGATTAAAAAATTCAATTTATAATACATAATCTAATTTATAATAAAGACTAACCTTTCATTCACATTTTAATATATCTCAAACTCAAATTGTAGATTAGAACAACGTCAAATTGATAATCCAATTCCAAATTTCAGATAAGTAAATAACCTTAATTTTATAATCCAATTCAAAATTTCAATTTCTAATTATAACAAAAAGTCAAACCAAAACTCAATCAATTATAATTTTCAAACAACACTGAATAGTCCGTTAATTTTTATGAATGACATAAATTTAAATTTTTATTCCACTGTTCTATAATCACAAATTCACAATTCAAAAGTCATAGATGATAATACGCCACAAGTTCACAAGCTTACAACAAAAGCAATCACATTATCAATTTCTCAACTATCAAACACACATGGTTCCACTTTTGGCGAATTTATGCAACCTTGGCTTCAGTTCATAAGTTATAAATTAAACATGTTGGTGTGAGTGGTTCAGCACTCTCATCCCTTAATCAGAGGTCTCGAGTTCAAGTCCTGAGAATGGAGAAATCTGTTTGGCCAGCACTTTACCCTTTATGGGCTGACCCGATATGAGCGGGGATTAGTCTGAGAGTAGATGGCTTAAAGGCGCCTTCTTATAATTGGGACCCTCTTAGGACACTTCGTGATCTAACAAAAGAAACAATTTTACAACGGTGACTGGTAGTGTTGTGAGTGATTGGATATGACGATTGACGACGATGGCGACTGGCGACAATGACGAAGGTGACTGGTGATGATGGCAATTAGCGATGCTTAAGTTATTACTAATGCTAAGACGACTGGAGTCTGGATTGGAGAGACAAGGTCACGAGGGAGAGGAGGAGAGGAGTGGTTGCGGTGGGGGGATGGGAACTGGGAAAAACGAATAGATTTTGTCATTTTTAGTTTTCTTTGCATTTTAGTCATCAAATTTTTTAAAATTCATGATATTAACTGATATTTAACGAGTATTTTAAATATTAATTGATATTGGTCAGTACTAGTCAAAAAGGTCGGTATAGGTTGATACCACCTGCTGATATACAGTACCTGATAGTCGGTATCGATCGATATGGTACCAGATTCATAACTTTAATATGTACAAATGTAAACACACTATCATTAATGTCTATATGTCAAGCCTGAAAAAATTAACCAGGAAAAAAAAAAAGAAAGGGTTCCACGCTGCTACCAAATTCCCACCACAAACAAAGTCATCGTGTTCTCTCAAATTTACAGGAAAATTAATACTAATCCTGAAGAACCTTAGAGCTAATGAAAGGGTAATGTGGGGGGTTTTTGAAACTGTTCCTGTCTCCATCAAACCAGCAAGAAAGTGATGATGACACGAAAAAAACTGAAGAAAGGCTGCAAATTTGACCTGAGAGCGTGGAAGAGACGTTATGTCGGCCTCCCGAACCCAAATAATGGCATTTAATATACTGAAAAGGAGTTGCAGATAATATTTTCTTCGTGGAGTGTATTAAAGTTGGTGTGGGGGACACGAATACCTGAAATATTTAAAGTGGTTGACCTGCAATTTGAGAGAAACGAAACTCTCCTATAATCGGCCACCAGGTGGCTGTTGATTAGGCCATAAAGGCAGGCACATCCCCTTAATAGACTAATTAAAAGTTGCCCGCACGGATAGCTTGGTTGGCCAACTAACAGGGTCAATTAGAACAAGGTCCTAGGTTCGACTTTCGGTAACGGGAGATAGTGGACCGCTTTGTTAGAGGGCTGACCAAGATTAAACCGTGGTTCAATCCCCCAACAGTAGTCGGGCCTGCGACTGGGGGCCCTTAGGGTTGGAGATTCAACCTTTTGGAACAAGACTAATTAAAAGTTAAAATCAATAAGAGTACTGAAACAGAATATAAAAAATTAGAGATAAGAGGACTTTAAAAAGATTCTCCCTCTCGAGGTCACATTGTGCAAGCTTGCACTAATCTACGTCTACACAGGCATCTTTTTAGCTTATTTTATCAATGCTTGCGATGCTATTCCCTTCAAAACCGATTATTTTTGAGAATATTCATTAGACACTATTACTGAAGTTGCCCTTACACTTGTTTCATTCTCAATGCATGTATATGTTCCTAGCTAGATGTCGTCAAGCAATCCTTAAAAAAGATAAAATGCCAAAAGTAGAAGATTTTAATTGATCAACATTGCTACGTATCGAAGGTGTTTACCAATCAGAGAAAGTTAAACACGGTCACTTACAGGGATTACGTATGATCCTTGTTGAATTAAAATTGAACTCATGATCATATATTCTAATATAGTAGAAAAGAAAACCTTAAAATCCTTTACACAATTAACAATCAGGCTCTTATGTCTGAGAATTAGCCCATCTAAATCGAATACGGAAGGTAAAAGCTTATGGATCCTATATAAACTAACTTCTAGTCACTCAAAAATTATTTCTTTTTTCTTATTTTGCAGATGAAATCTTTCATTTCAGGATCCATTTTCGGTGTCATACACTAGCAAGCGATACTATCAAAGTGATAATCAAGAAAAATTGAAGTCCTACTCCTATCCATCATTTCTATCTTTTCTTTGGAAAGATATTTGGCCAAAGGAAGCCGTATAATTAGATTGTTTTTGTTAGTGATAGTTTTGTTGATTTTGCAATCTACCATATATGCCTAACAGCAAAATTGTTAGCATGTTAGAAAGGTAAAAGCCATGAAGATAGAAATCGATTTAATAGGAAAGTCATGTTAGTATCGAGTTCTCCAACTCGAACGAAGATTAGTCAGGGTTTGAATGGAATTTAAATGTGTCTTTCTATAGTTGGAATCCTCTTAAAACACGTCATGAGAACAAAAAAAAATAAAAATGATCAGTTCCCCACTGGTACCTGTCCACAGACGCAACTAGGCAGATTTTTCTGATACATTAAACAAGAATCGCAAATCACTTAGGTAGTTTTGGTGGGTCCTTGATTGTATCCTTTGGGATATACCACGAGACTTTTCATATTAAGACCTGATCGCGGCGAACTGGATTCCAATTTCTAAGTTTACCGCAAATTCTTTAACATTTCTTCACCAATGGAATCTCATTTGCCCCCTGCGTTCATCCATAATTTTAGTTGCTTTGGCCCTTACAGATTAAACTACAAATGCATGTCCCAAAATGTCAACCCCTAACTCCATATAAATCTCTCGTTAAGCCTCGCAACATACAACACCACTGCTTTCTACACGATTAGTCATTCTTTGTATCTTCAAATCCTAGCCAACTAGCAAACAAAGAGAGCGAGAAATTAAAGATGCCTGACATTGAGGGGTCTCCAGGAAGCTCCATGCATGGAGTGACTGGCAGAGAACAAACGTTTGCATTCTCGGTTGCGTCACCGATTGTCCCAACAGATACAACCGCAAAATTTGCCCTGCCAGTGGATTCTGAGCACAAGGCCAAAGTGTTCAAGATCTTCTCTTTGGCTAATCCACACATGAGAACCTTTCACCTTTCATGGATTTCTTTCTTCACCTGCTTTGTCTCCACCTTTGCAGCTGCCCCACTTGTTCCAATTATACGTGACAACCTCAACTTGACCAAAGCAGACGTAGGCAATGCTGGGGTTGCTTCTGTCTCAGGAAGCATATTATCTAGGCTCGCTATGGGTGTTGTTTGTGACCTACTGGGTCCGAGGTACGGTTGCGTGTTTCTAATCATGCTATCAGCTCCCACTGTCTTTTGCATGTCCTTCGTGTCCGATGCTGGAGGATACATAGCCGTCCGTTTCATGATTGGATTCTCACTGGCAACGTTTGTGTCATGTCAATATTGGATGAGCACAATGTTCAACAGCAAAATCATTGGACTTGTCAACGGAACCGCCGCTGGCTGGGGCAACATGGGCGGTGGTGCAACTCAGCTCATAATGCCTTTGGTCTATGACGTGATTAGGAAAGTTGGTGCCACTCCATTCACTGCTTGGAGGATAGCATTCTTTGTTCCAGGGTGTCTACATGTGATTATGGGGATCTTGGTCCTGACTTTAGGCCAAGATTTGCCTGATGGTAATCTTAGTACCTTACAGAAGCAGGGTGAAGTTCGTCAAGACAAATTCTCCAAGGTCAGATTATCTCTTTTGGAACTCATGCACTGTTGTTGTCTTTGAATTATTGCACTACCTTACTGGAAGGTATCATTAAACTTTTATTTGATCTTTCATTCAGGTGCTATGGTATGCTGTCACAAACTACAGGACCTGGATCTTTGTACTCCTCTATGGCTATTCCATGGGAGTTGAATTGACTACTGATAATGTTATTGCCGAGTATTTCTATGATAGGTATATAAAAGTTCAGTTCTCATTTTCAGTTTTGTCTCACACAAATAGTTACACTCGAGAGTAATTGATAATCTATGAGGGCATCTAACAGGTTCGATCTAAAGCTTCACACGGCTGGTATAATTGCTGCTACCTTTGGAATGGCCAACTTAGCTGCGCGTCCCTTCGGTGGATATGCATCGGATTTCGCAGCCAGATACTTTGGCATGAGAGGAAGGTTATGGGTTCTCTGGCTTCTGCAAACTCTTGGCGGTGGGTTCTGCATCTGGCTTGGTCGTGCCAATTCACTTCCAATTGCTATATTGTCCATGATTCTCTTCTCCCTTGGGGCGCAAGCAGCATGTGGAGCAACTTTTGGCATAATACCATTCATTTCCCGAAGATCTCTGGGTGTCATTTCAGGCCTAACTGGTGCTGGTGGAAACTTTGGCTCTGGTTTAACACAATTAATCTTCTTTACAAGCTCAAAGTACTCAACTGCAACGGGTCTGTCCCTCATGGGTCTCATGATTGTTTGTTGTACACTTCCAGTGACACTGGTTCACTTCCCACAATGGGGTAGCATGTTCTTTCCACCATCTAAGGACTCTGTAAAATCGACGGAGGAATTTTATTATGCATCAGAGTGGAATGAGGAGGAGAGGCAAAAGGGGCTGCACAGCAATAGCATAAAGTTCGCCGAGAACAGCCGCTCAGAGCGTGGCAAGCGTGTCGCCTCCGCACCAACACCGACAAACGCCACACCCACCCATGTCTAGTTAGTCTTGAAATATATAGCATAGCATAGAACAAGATAATGAATATCACAATCTAAGTTGATCGTTGGACCCAAATAACTAAGCACAAGAACGATCGCTTATTATTAAGTCCTTACATTCGAGTGTTTATTACAATACACTACCTATTCCTGCTGTCTTAGTTAAATTAAGTTATCAACGCATTGAAGGTTCTGCTTCATTTGAAGTATTATGTACGCAGTAGAGTACTGGTTTGACAATGCTCAAGTTAATTGAGCAGTAAAAGATGATAATAAGTTGGTTTGAACTTATTGCAATTTTTATATAAATCGTTGATTTGAGATATATAATTATAAATTGTTGTGTATATTTGATAATTTATTTAATGTATATTCAAATAATTGCAACGATAAATTATAATTTACCCATATGAAAAAGGTTTAAAATTCTTCGTCAAAGTTGACTTTATCACGAGAAACAGACAAAACCGTAACAATCTAAATGCCAAAATGTTTCCCTTCTCCTTGTCTGAGAGTGGAAATCCATTACCAAATACCAACTGCAGCCATTATCGTTTAGTTGCTAAAGGAGAGGGTCATTGCTTTTATTAACTAAAAGGGTGAGTTGATTATATTTGTTATGCACGTAGTTTTAAATTGATGCAGATAACCAAATGTTTATATTTTTATAACTACAAAAATATCTGATTTTAACATTAATCAATAAATAAATTGTAATCTCATTTAAGTCTACTAAAAACATAATCCATCAATAATTAAAGTTTACTTCGAATTATAATTTTATCTCTTTCAAGCTTCATATAACTTTTTCGAATGCTGATACACAGTATAATTGGACTTCTTGTGTGTATGAATAGGCTTCTTGTATCTGATAATATGGAAAGAAGCCAGCCATTCCCCAACGGCAACCCCTCTCCAGGACCTTACCGAATTTGGTGGTCTAAAGGCCCTATCTTACACTCTTGTAAAGACCCAACTTGCCTCCATTATAAGAACTCAAAAGCCTGTCCTTACGACGGCAAAGATCTCATAACGTGAAACTGGCCTTTATTGTTGTTGAACCATCGGTAGGTGAATGAGCCCATAGAGAGAACGAAAGGATAAAATACGAAACTTCAGGGAGTATACGAGATGGACTAAATGAGCATTTGTAATTTCAGATGCACTGACTAATAAGGGCGACCCAATTATCTCATTTCCAACCTCTACAATGGTCCCCTGATTCCTTAGCCTTAATCAACTCTCTTGATCCATCTAAAGCCCATATCCTATGACCCCGGACCATGTCATGCGTAATTAAAGTAAAATTCAACTTTTATTAAATCCTTAATCTAAATGCAACTTACCCACGATTATTAAAAAATGCATAAAGACCAAAAAAACTTAGAAAATTTTAATTTTTAAAAGTCTAAATTGTGCACGTAATAACCTGGTATAAGTTTCTACTCATAGAACTCCAATTCTAACTAAATACTATTACAAAAATCTAACTATTAAAAATTTTAATTAATAAATCTTAGTTAAGCTAACATAGAAGTTTAATAAAAATTTATAATATACTCCCTCCTATCCAAAATATGTGTCATTTTAGAGGGATTTTAATTATTCAAAATAAGCGTCATTTAGGGATGGCAATGGGTAAGGTTCGGTTCGGGTTTTACTCTACCCATATCCATATCCATTTTTTATGATTCAACCCATATCCATATCCATATCCATCGGTTTTTACGATTTACTACCCATATCCAAATCCATTGGGTTGTTCGGGT
>JAOSBK010000008.1:5098117-5111895 GCA_027568895.1 Erythroxylum shatona
TAGCGTCAAAGCTTCTACAGAAAGCAGACAACTCCATGGATCCAAACGGCAACGTTCAGCCTCGCCAGAATCCGGCAAAACCAAATACCTTCATCAATTGGTGGTGAACTTTCTATCCCCTACTGCTCTTCTTCGGGGCACGAAAAGCTTGGCGCGCACACTCGCATATATATATGTGATAAAAAGAACAGTAAACGTATTTCAAATTAATTGCTATTATGGTATCACGAAAGAAATACATCACATTTGCCCTAAATTCATATTAACATAAGTATAAATTTTGGTAATCCTTGTCTTATTGATTTTAATAATATTTATATTTTATCTTTTACTTCACATCTTTGTGCCGTCTTAGATGGCCTGAATATTTGTTGCTAATTCTTTACTGAGAGTTTATTTGGTTGGATGTTAATTAGTTGAATGAAATGAAATGGAACGAAACAGAATGAAATGATTTATAATATAATGGAATGTAATATAGCGAAACGTTGTTTAGAAGTGATCAAAGGGTTCATAATGTAATATAGTTAAATGTTGTTTGGAAGATGTATAGAATAAAATGTCATATATAATAAATAATTATTATACTCCTGATGTTAATATGGTTGTTACAAAAGTTTAACGTTATGATTTTAAAACAAAAATCGTGTCCAATTAAAAAATCACAGTTCAAGTCACAACTGTGACAAATTTTTTTTTAATATTTTATATTTTAAAAAATGAAAAATTTTAATAAAAGTTTTATTATTATATTATTAATTATGTACAATTTATTATTAATTACATAAAAATAATTTTATTAATTATTTAATAGTTTTATTTTATTTTATTTCATTATATTATATTTTATTCTATTATATGTGATTTATATTTAAAAATAATTTATTTATATAGAAATATATACAAACAATTAAAGCATAATTTTTTTATATATTTTTTTATTTTCATTAATAAAAAATTTATTAAAATTTGTTATTTTATTATTAATTATATACAATTTATTATTAATAATATAAAATATTATTATTTATATACAATTTTTGTGGACCATAATAAATGAGTCTGAAAAAAAGGGGGGTTAGGATTAGAAGAAATAATTTGTATTAAGAAAAATTATTGAGGGTATATTAAGTAGTATGTATTTATTTGTTTATGTTATATCCTAAACTCTCTGATCGAAAGTTTTTTTTATTTTCACCGTTTAAGATGGAATGAATGTAACATGAAACTCTCCGATTCCATCTTATTTCGTTTCATTCTATTTCAATATGAAACCCTCAACAAAATAATAGAAGTGTGTTATGTTCCATCTCGTTCCATTACCAATCCCTCAACAAAAAAGGATTTAAGGATTAATCTTTCCAATTAATTTCAATTAAATTAGATTTTAACTTTATTTTTGTATTTTAATCCAAATTTAATTAAAATATTATATATTTTCATAAATATAAGTTAAAATTAAAATTGAATTAAATTTATGTAAAATTCAATCTAATAAATTAATTAAAATTTTTAGGTATATTTAAAATATAAACATATTCGAAATTGGGCTACTGTAAGAATATTCGAATCTGAACTTACAATTGTTTTTAAGGCTGCAGTGGGACTCCATGTTCCTACTCACGAGTCATAAGTACTCATATTGTAAGTCTTAACTAGTAACCTCTCTTCAAGTAATAATTTTTTTAAAATTTTCTATAGAAATTAATCTCATGAAATTATTTTAGTAGTTTTCATAAGTATTATGATTCAAATTATCTAAATTACTCTCAAATATCATCAAATAATTTATGGTCCGTAGAATTAATTTAAATGCTATTGATTATAAAAATCATGAAGACCACTCAAATAATAATTATTTCCTTATAATATGAAGTTTATAAAATAATTATCAGATATTTTACAAAGCACCTTAATAGTTAATATAAAGACACGTTATTCAAGTTAACTATTAAAAGATAATTAAGAATTTTTAAACCATCAAAGTAAAAGGTACACGTTGACTTTATAAAAGCTTTTCTTAACTAATAAACCAAACACAAACCAACTTCATGGTCAAGCTCTTCTTGGTAAAGGTGTAAGTAAACAACTCCTTCACATTAAAATTATGTTTAGTTGGATGTAAAAATTTTGATGAAATAAAATAAAATGTAATAGAATGAAATAATTTATAATAAAATGAAATGTAAATAGATGTAATATTAGAAAATTGTTGTTTGGAAAAGATGAAAGTGTTTATAATGTAACATAGTCAAATGTTATTTGGAAGAATGATTTATAATGTAATATAGTAAAAAGTTATTTATCATTTTATATTTAATCATAAACTCTCTAAGTCGAAAGTTTATCATTTTCACTGTTTATGTTTATGATAAAATGAGATATAATATAAAACTTTCATCTTTTATCTCATTCCATTCTATTTCGTTATAAACTTTCGTCTCAAACGATGTGACAATATTAAATTTCATTTTATTTAATTTCATAAACATAACCTGAAGGAAGTCAAGGGTGAATGAAACCAATTAAGATCTTTGGCCTAAAGAAAGTTAAGGGTGAATGAAACCAATTAAGATCTTCCGCCCAAAACAATCCTGTCTAATCATATTCAATGTCCAAAACGTCTCTAAAGTTATGTCCAAAACTTATGTCATGTCGTTTTGTACATTGAACGAGATAGGGTTGGACAAGGTTATATTGCAAAGCGGCTCCAAACCGGAATGAAGCGAGATGTTATTTTCAACCCTTGTAGAATATTCCAATATTCCAACTTTTGGGCTAGCTTCTTAAATGTTTCAGTTTTTCCGGGTTTCCGGGTACCTGAATTCTATAAATAGCAGACCATCCTGCATACTTATTTGTGCATCAGAACACAAGCTCCATTGCTCATTTACAAAAAATATACATCTTAATCATGTCTACTGGTGAAGGTTCCCTTGGGACCTCCTTGCATGGTGTAACAGGCAAGGAGGAAGTATTTGCTTTCTCAGTTGATCAAACATCATGCACTACCGATCATACAACCAAATTTGCATTGCCAGTCGATTCAGAACATAGAGCCACTGTCTTCAAACCATTTTCTTTTGCCAAGCCTCATATGCGAACCTTTCACTTGGCTTGGATCTCCTTCTTTACTTGCTTCATATCCACTTTCGCCGCCGCACCCCTTGTTCCAGTCATTCGAGACAACCTTAATTTAACTGAATCGGACATTGGTAACGCCGGAGTTGCCTCAGTTTCTGGGAGCATTTTGTCCAGGCTGGTGATGGGTGCAGTTTGTGATCTCGTAGGAGCGAGATATGGCACAGCATTTCTCATAATGCTATCTGCCCCTACAGTTTTTTGCATGTCCTTTGTATCCGATGCATCAGGGTACATAGCGGTCCGGTTCATGATAGGATTCTGTCTTGCAACGTTCGTGTCCTGCCAATATTGGACGACCATAATGTTCAATGGCAAGATTATAGGGTTAGTCAACGGATGTGCTGGTGGATGGGGTGACATGGGTGGTGGAGTCACTCAACTATTGATGCCTTTGGTTTATCACATCATTAAACTAGCCGGTGCTACCCCATTCACTGCTTGGAGGATTGCCTTCTTCATTCCTGGTTGCCTTCATGTTGTTATGGGAATCTTGGTCCTGACCCTGGGCCAGGACTTGCCTGATGGTAACCTCAGTGCACTACAGAAGCAGGGCAGTGTTGCCAAAGATAAATTCTCCAAGGTGATTTGTCTTTCCTCTTCATTAATGATTAATCTATTAAATTTGCGCCATTCTCACAGCAAACTAGTTATTAAGATTTTTTCATTGGGTTTACTCTTTTCAGGTATTTTGGTATGCCGTAAAGAACTACAGAACATGGGTCTTTTTCGTCTTATATGGATTCTCCATGGGAGTTGAGTTGACCATTAACAATGTCATTACCGGATATTTCTATGACAGGTTGGATCCGAAACTTTTTCTACTTTTACAACCCCACGATTCCATCTACTCAGTCCTGAATTTTGAACTAACTTTGCGTGCTTTTGCACTCTAGGTTTAACCTTAAACTACACACAGCTGGGGTGATAGCTGCTTCTTTTGGCATGGCCAACTTCTTTGCTCGACCTTTCGGTGGATACGCGTCTGATTTAGCAGCTAAAAAATTTGGCATGAGGGGAAGGTTATGGACACTTTGGATCCTCCAAACTCTGGGAGGTGCCTTCTGCATCTGGCTCGGCCGCTGCAGTTCGCTTGCTATTGCGATATTAGCAATGATGTTGTTTTCAATCGGCACTCAAGCTGCTTGCGGGGCAACTTTTGGGATCGTTCCCTTCGTTTCGCGGAGGTCTCTGGGGATATTATCAGGATTAACTGGCGCTGGAGGGAACTTCGGTTCGGGCTTGAATCAGATAATATTCTTTTCTGGCTCGAGGTTTTCTACAGCGACAGGCCTATCTTTGATGGGCGTTATGGCTGTTATTTGCACTCTGCCCGTGGCTTTGATCCACTTTCCACAGTGGGGAAGCATGTTCCTACCTGCTTCCAAAAATCCTGAAAAGTGCTCCGAAGAGTATTATTACACATCTGAATGGACGGAGGAGGAAAAGCAGAGAGGTTTACATGAAGGAAGTCTCAAATTCGCAAGGAACAGCGTGTCGGAGAGAGGGAAGCGGGCAGTTGCTACGGTGACATCTCCGCCTGCAACACCAGTCCATGAGAATGTTTAACCGGGGACTCAGCGTCCATACACGTTAAAGCCAAATAAGGGGGGAGGACTTTTGGTCAAAGGACTTCCAATATTATATGGAACTGTGTAGTGTAACTCGGTTCACTTTTGATGTATAATCAATTTCATTAGGTTTTAGAAGCAAATGGAACACATCCTTGCTTGGAGAGGAAGAGGAACCTTTGAATTCCATATATTCAGAGCAGTTACATGCACATAAAATTACCCTCTACAACGTTGTTTCTTTTATGCCTTGAAATTGGGAAGAAGTTGATTACCATTAATTCACTGTACACGAAACAAAAAACCTCCACTTTAGTCACATTTTATGGGTCTACAAATCTCACTTAATAGCTGGATCCTTGGAGAAGCAACATCTGAAGGTCAACGATTAGAAACTTGAAATGTCTGTTCATGGCAAGCATAACCGCATGTATCTTACAATATAGGCATAAATATTGTTAAGACTTAAGATATGAAGCCTTTTTTTTTGTTTTGCGAGGGGGTTAAATTAATTGGAGAGGGCTTCCTAAGAATTTAAATGTTTGAGATAGTTGCATAAGCTCCTTACCATCCTTAAGTGATATATATATATATAAGTCTTTACAAGTTATTTATAATTATAACATTTTATGAATAAACACACGTTACCTCATCGTTTATAACACATATGGGAAGCTTCTTAATTCCCATTGTCTTATAATGCATTTATGATGTATGTTCATAGACAATTCCTATAGTCTTATTTCCAGATTACACTTCACACGACAATTTCCGCTGCATATCCGATAAAGCTTAGCACTACTACCTACTACCGTTTGGCACTAATTTATGAGTAAACGATTGGTTTTGAAATGTTAGAGTAAAGTTCGAAATTACTGATATGTCTGGCTAGGTAAATAATGTATAGCTGCTGGATATAGTTTATCAGAGTTGCATGATTAGGTTTATTTATTTGGACTATTGGCGAACTGATGCAAGTCAACAACATTTTTTTTGGAAGCTACTGTTACTGCCACAGCTGAGAAATTTTGTATAGTGAGCTGCCAACAATATATTGCCGACAAGAGTATCATTGCGGCAAAAGCGAATACTGGTCCCATCCATCTGCCGTCTTTGCAATCTGGAGGAGGAATCGACCTTGCATTTGCTGGTGAACTGCCATTATGCTCAACATATATGGAGCTCTTCTATCTTTGGGAGGCATAGACCTCTTGTTGCGTACTTTGTTGATTAGTTGAGAGCGGTTGTATTGTTGTTTAACGATAAAGATGCTAGTTTGATGTTGGGTATCTGCTGGAAAATTTGGAATACTCGAAATAATTTGATTTGGTCAAATAAGTACAAGTCGTCGGTACCGATAGCAACATGGTTCACTACTCAACGCATGCAAACTGGTTGGCTACATGCCTAAGCGACTAAGCCACAGTCTCAGCAGCCAACTAGAGCCAAGAAATGGCAAAAGCCGTTAGCAGATTGGGTAAAGGAGAATGTGGATGCAGCAACACATGTTAACGATTCAGATACGGGGTTTGCTTTGGTGGCTCGTGATGATCATGGTAGTTTCTTAGCTGCTAAAATTGGAAAAATCCAAGGTATGTTTTCGCCAATCGGTGTAGAGGCCTTGGCCATTAAGGAGGCGCTAAGTTGGATACAGGGGAAGGGATGACAGAATGTGATATGTGAGAGTGACAGTCTTGTTGTTGTTCAAGAAATTGTGAGGAGTAGCAGTTTAGATTTTACTTCATTTGGTGCTGTAGTGGATGACATTAGAATACTAATGAATCAATTTTAGGGTAACTGCAGGATTGTTGCAGTATCTAGGTAAGCTAATAAAGTTGCCCATGAACTAGCTCAAGCTTCTAAAGTTGATGATTTTGTTGGATGGTGAGTGGTTTCATAATCCATACAGCATTGTTAGGGATGTTTTATTAGCTTATTCTATTTAATAAAACAGCCCTCTTGTGTTTCCAAAAAAAACTATCTGTATAAGTCCTCTTTCATTTATTAGCAAGGGATAGAAATGGAAAATTAGAGCTCTCAAGATGCGTAGTTTGTTAATTAATTGTTTTATATTTAATATTAATTTTATTGGTCTAATTTCATATTTATTATTCTATTAGTTGACCAGACCATTATTTTACTCGAGCTTAAATATACATAATAAATAATGTATTTAAATATTGTAGTGCCATAAACATGGAGCTTTCTTTGCGTCCAAAGTGATGTAATGTAATACGCAAGGTCTGTAGGAGCCAAGTCAACTTTGGCGTGCATAAGGCCAAAAGAATACGGCGATGGTCTTTGATAAGTACGGTTGTTTTGCTCCCCAATAACGACGCTTATAATTTTGCCCCGTTAGATAATCACATGCTGACATATGCATAACCTATCAAATCAAAGTACGGTCTTTATTGCACGGTGATTTTTATGTTATCGCGTCATCTGTCCTTCAAATTCAAAAATGAAGTGCGATTACTAACATCAGCTAGGATTCGTTATTACCTGAACATAACTTTTGTCTTATATGTTTTGGTCAACACGTTTAGGATCTTAGTTGTTTATAGATCATATTAGGTAAAATAACTAATGTCATCTTACTGTCTGACAAGGCTGCCTATATGTCAAACTCATCCGTACATTTGGTAAATGTGGTTATATCATCCTTGAAAGGTCGACTCTAATCCAAGTCAATACACCTTAGAAATTTCTGTATAGAGTACTAAAAATTTATCCATCTCAGTCTGCTGCTCTAATTGTTCTTGTCCTTATCTATTAGTCTAGCTTTCATATACGCATCCATATATATAAAGGCATGTCATAATTTGGTTAAGTTGATGATTTTACGGGCGTATTAAATGTATCTAAAGGTTTCTGTTTTCAACAAAATGTAGTCATGAGATGGACTACTCTTTTTTAAAATAATCGATATTAAATCAAGATGCTACTACATACGCAGAATAAATTTTTAATAAGAGTTTCCATGTTCACACACATATCAAAGAGTTGAGAGAATAAAATGAGTTTGTAATGTTAACATAAATTACAAAGTTTCTCATCTGAAATGTGAATAAATATTTTATTGGTTTATTCAATACATTGAGTTAGTTCTTTTTTTGTAGTTATTCTATTTGTTAGTTACCGAACTCTCTTTGTATATAGTTTGGAAAATTGCAACTGCACTGTATGAGAAGAAAATTGCTTTTGAACTTAAACTTATTCATAGTATCAAAGCAAGTCGTTCTTGATCTAAAAGTGATGAGCTTGTAAGTTTCGTTGATTTTTTTTTTCTGACTATCTTCATCAATATGCGGAAGAAGAAGATTTTGGTTCGAGATTACGAGCGAAAAAAGAATCTAGAATAGAGGACTTTATTAATCAAAGTATGAATGATTCGTTGACTTTGCAAGTATCTGATCATCCTGAAATTGCTTTAGTAACAATTCCAATGGTAACAATAAACTTTCATGGAGTCATGCTATGAAGTTAGCTCTCGAGGAGTAAATGAAGCTAGGTTTCATAGATTTGGTGTAGAAAGCGGAGAGCTATTAAATGATCTGGAGCAATACATACGACTGGTGGGAAAGTTATCGTATTTGCAGTTTTCACATCCATATCTTTTGTACGTAATTCAACAGCTTAGTCAATTTGTTTAAGCTCCTAGATCTTCACATTGGGATGCAACTATACATGTCTTGCATTATATCAAAGGTTCTCCATTGAAAGGTCTTTTTTTCTCTTCCAAAAATTCGTTCAAAATTGAAGCTTATTATGACACTGATTGAGCATTATACATTGATACTGGAAGATCTTTAACTAGTAATTGTATTTTTCTTAGTAGTTCCCAATATCATGGAAAACCAAGAAGCATAATACAAACTCTCTTTCATTAACAGAAGCAGAATATAACAGCATGGGAGCTACGGTTTGTGAATTGTAAGTGGATTCTTTACCTCTTGAATGATTTTCAGGTTTCGATACAGTTACCAATATCTTTATGTTGTGATAATTATGCTGCCATTCATATCACTCCTAATCCTATTTTTCATTTAAAAATTAAGCATTTAGAAATTGATTGTCATCTTATGCGAGACAAATGCAAACAAGAGTTGATAGTTACACGATATCTTCCTTTGAAAATTCAAGTTGTAAATTTATTCACAAAATCTCTTGTTGCATCTCTGTTTCAGCACTTTCTTTGTAGGTTGGATTTGCATGATGTTCATTAAATTCCAATATGAGGGGATGAACAAATATTATATTAGATTATTCAATACATTGATTCCACTTGTATAGAATTAGTTATGTTTTATGGCTATCTCTGATGGGCGTTATGGTTGTTATTTGCACTCTGCCAGTGGCTTTGATCCACTTTCCACAGTGGGGAAGCATGTTCCTACCTGCTTCCAAAAATCCTGAAACGTGCTCTGAAGAGTATTATTGCACATCTAAATGGACACAAGAGGACAAGCAGAGAGGTTTACATAAACGAAGTCTCAAATTTGCAAGGAACAGTGTATCGATGTAACATCTTCTTACTTGAATTAAGATTAAAATGGTATTTATTAGAGATTAATGAAAAATTAGGAAGTATAATTCACGTTTATTCATAATGTGACATACATGTACCCGATATTATTGATTTTTTCATATATACAAATACTTGTACATGCATTCATGACATTTTTCGGGTATAAGTGATTTTTAATGTAATTAAAGTGTGGATTTTGGATTAATTATGTTACAAAATTTATTTGGTGGTAAAATTTTATTTGTAGACTATTATTAATATTTTGAATTTTTGGTGAATTTTTATGAAACTTTTGAAAATTTGGGGTATTTTTTTAGATTAAGAAAAAAAGAAAAATAAATAGACTAGTTAAATTGTGACAAGTGGTAGCATTATATAGTGATAGGTTTCAACCATGCAAAGCGCTATGGTGAAGTTCTGCTGTTGTTTATTCATAGCGAAGGTTTTGATAAAAACAAAAACAAAAAGCTCTCCTTGCTTATACGTCACTGAAACCAGTCCATATATATTGTTTTATCATTGATTCTTGCTATTTGCTTGACCACCGAAAGCTTTGTCCACTCTTACTATTGGTGTTTCTGCTAAAAACAAGTAAGTTGTGCTTTCATTTTCATAGTTATATTAAGGATAAATGACAAAGAGATGATGTTTTCATGCTTGTAGATGGGTGCATGCATGAACGCTTTTGGGCTGTAAATTGATGTTAAAAAATGCAGAAAAGATGTAGAAAGTGATGAAAATCATGAGTGATGTTCTGTTTTTTTTTTTGGTGTTGTATTTGATTTTGCATTTAAGATGAAAAGAATGAAACTATATGATGAAATGAAGATTTGGATGAGGTTATTGTTGGATCTTAAAACACATGCAAAACCATATATGCAGAAAAGTTGATAAACACATGCTCTATTTTCATAGTATATGCTTAAATGTATGGGTATTGTTAGAGATGGGTTTAAATGAAGTTAGAGTTAAAGAGGACATAGAGCATAATGAGGTGTTGTGTTTTAAGGAATAAAATGATAAAAAACATGGGCTGATATGAAGGAAAAAAAAGAGAAAATTGCAAGAATTATAAAAATACAGTAGAGGGAGGAAGCGAAGGTGAGATTTCGAATTTTGATGATTAACTATGAATCTTGAATTTTTTGATTTGTTGTGAGTTGTTGAGCTGATAGGAGAGTAGGACGGTTGGTTTATGTAATGGATGTAGTAGATATGAAGTGTAAAAGTGCAAAAGTGGAAAAAAAAAAAAAGAGTTTTCATTGAAGAAGATGAAGTCTCCATTCGAAAGAGAGGAAAGGTGGTGTTTTACATGTATGGGTTATAAACTAGAGTATTTTATTGAACAACCTAAGTCTTTTGGCTATAACTTTTTCATCCAAACTCCAAATGACTTGAAACTTAGATCAATGAATTTCTAAAATATTTTTCTTTCTCTCTATAAAAATTTAGAGTTATCTGAATTGATTTGAAAGTAATTAAAAGGATGAAAGTGTGGAAGTCTACTGGAATGTTATGAATTGAAAATTTTCCATGAATATGCTTCGGTATTCTAATTATAACTTGAGATGTAGATTTCTAAATGAGTTGATTGTTAGTTCAGATTAAATTAGAGACATATTTATACAACTTTTGTGAAGAAGTCAAAATTTAATTTTGTTGGACCTCGAATTTTTAGTGGAAATATTTAATTTGTATGGCTTTGCATTATGAATTGGTGTATGGATGATTATGAAATTAGAATATGAACTAAGGTATCCAATGCGACCATTTCGACCCCCTTTGCTATTGTTAAAAAGTTAGAGATCACGGATGTCGGATCCGTATGAGAATTGTTTCCGCTCTATGATTTGATTGAGTCAATTCGATTTGACTTAGTTTGTATGCTTGGATTCCAAGTTGGCTTTCGATTCGTTATTGATTTGTTCCGCCCCTTTTGCTTTTCGCATTCGTTCGTTTCGTTTTCCGGTTGGGGTCCGGTTCTCCGGATCGGGTCCCAACATATACAAATATTGATTGATAATGGGACTATATATAAGTTCTTAGATGAATCATTTATCAAGAGAGGAAGTAGAGAAATTGAAGAGGAGCCTTCCTTTCAAATCACGGTAGGGGGAGGAGTTAAAACTATGTTGTCACCAATGTTACAAAGGGTTCACATAGAGGATTTGAGACATATAATTCTTAATTCTAAGGGTTCATGTAGAGCATGTAAGACATACAATTCATATTTGATGCACTAGTCATCACCTTAGGAGGGTATGATATGGTGCCTGTGGTACATTAAACAACATGCTATATGATTATAAAACTCGCACAATAAAGTTTAAATGGGAGAATCGCTTGGTGACCTTAATAGAAAATACTAGCAAAAAGGCAAAATGATCTTTAATGAAAACTTTAATAAGATTCTAAAAGGTTCAAGGAATGGTGATCTACAACTTGCATACCTAATGGATTATCATATGCAACAAATTAAATTTGAGGAATAACCAAATACATTCAATAAATTAAATCAGTTATTGGCTAAGTTCAGAGAAGGTTTCAATTGACCTAACCAATTGCCTTATGGTGGAGATCATAATCGCATAATTAGGCTGAAAGAAGGAGTAGAATCTATTAATACCATACCTTATAGTTATTTTGAAGAGCCGAAGGATACAATTGAGAAAGTAGTTAAGGAACTGATAAGTGGTGGGCTTTGGCAACAAATTAAGAGAGAAGTTGATATCTGTAAGACATGATAGACCTTAAAGAGGTCACTTAAGAATCACAATTACTATTAAGAGGAGGTAAAACTAATTAGTAAGCTTAAACGGAGATGTTCAAAGTCATATGAAGATATGCTTGATATGTCATAGGAATAAGTATGAGAATGTCATGTATCCAAGGAAGTTACAACTATATCTACACAAGAGGGATGGTGGATAGAGTTCAGTATTAATTTTGTTGAAGAATAAATTTAGAATCGAATCCTCTCAGTTTATAGTCATTAAATAATCATATACAAATTCAGAGATAGTAAAAGTATTTATCGACTATAGATGAACAGAAGCAATTAGTAAGATTTTCAAAACTTATTTGTAATGTTAATGTGGATACGAACCAAAGAGATGGTCTAAATGGATTTATTTAGCAAAATTATGGTGCAATACCACGTATCATGCATTTAAGATTTTTCATGGCTATTTTCCTCTCATGTATGTCCTTTATTTTGTTGGAGACTCTCCAAAGTTGACGATAGATCAAGATATGAAAGATTGGGAGACACCTCCTATGATCGCAAAATTTTATTAATTGTCTTCAATTTCACACATTAACTTTATCATTATGCACAACATCCTTATCTGAGCCCAAATACTCAACATTACCTATTATAGACGAAACTTCTAGAGCCATAGTTGAAACAATAATCTTATGTGTAAGATACAGCTTAATTATCCCAAATATTTTAAAATATTAATTAACCTAATGCTACTTCTTTAAATTTAATGAGCCTTAAAGATTTATTGAATCTAATAGCAACTCTAAGATATGCCTTGTTAACATGTAAGGATCTAAGTTCCTTCCTTATCTAACAAATTAGGATATAACTAACAAAATCAATATCAACTTTATCAAAATAACTTGACGACCCACCCTCATAACTCAACTTAGGATCTTTCTTAAGGTATCCATCATAATATAACTTAAAGCTTTCATATTGAGTCATTATAACACTATAAATGGCAAGTAAGCAACAATTTACATATTTAAGAACATACACATATACAAATACATATGCAAGCTAAGGGACCTTTGGTTGAGAGTTCCTTGTAAGAACAAAGTGCTATATAAGATGTCAACTGAGCAAAAAAAGCTGAAAGTGATATATTGAGTTAATAATGTTTAGAGCGCAAGTATTCATTACATAATAGCATATGTCTTCATTGCTATATTGACAGAAGTGGTAAGCTTATTGCTAAACTTTTCACTTTTCATAAGCATGAAACAAAACAAATTATGATGATTTTTAGATGAAATTTAACTTTGATATGTATGCAGCCATACTATATTTTATTTAAGAAAAAGAAAAGTATAAAGTACCAAGAAAGATGAAATAATGATTTTTTTTGTCTAGGTAGTTCATTTGATTATGTATACATCCTCTATTTTGTGATGCTTGTGGATCATATAACCCTCTTAGATTTAGCCACCCTAGTAGTTCCCCTATAACCACTTAGCATCTAACTATCTCCTAATCAAAGCCACTTTTTGACTAATTGCCTACCAATACACCATTGTTTTCTGAAAGAATAAGTTAATCATATTTTAACTATCTTGACTCCTAAATCTTGGACTTCCTCACTAATTCTCGTGCCCAAGAATTTCCTAAATAATCTACTTGACTTCTAGAAATCCTAACAACTAAGACCTAAATAATCTTATTCTCGAGGTACCTAAAAATTTAGAAAGGGTTATTGTTGGACCCCGATTTTTAAGTGAAATTTAGAAATATTATTTGAAATTCAATGAGTGTTTTTGTATGTGTAGTGTGT
>JAOSBK010000008.1:5115245-5137989 GCA_027568895.1 Erythroxylum shatona
AAAAGTAGTTTTCTAATTTCCTAGAAAATTGGAAAAATAGAAAACACGCTTTTCTTGAAAAATTGATCTATTTTTTTAATTAATAAACATGTTTTCTAATTATTTTCTATTTTATGAAAAATTTTTCTAGAAAACTAGAGAATTTTCAGAAAGTAAACGCACCCTTAACTTGTCCCTCAAACAAATGCACGTAAAACATTGCAATTTTTAATGTTTGTAAAATGAATGTGAGGTCTGTTTTATTTGAAGAAGTATATTTTAAATATATTAAATTTAAAATAAGAATATGTGTTTATTTTTAGAAAACTAAATTAAAAATAAATATACAAGGTAAATAATTCAATTTTATTGTTTAAATCTTATTAATAGTTAATGTTAAATAATTAAATAATATATTTAGCTAATATTAAAGCATATTATTAAAAAATTAAAAATTAATTTTCATTGAAAGAGACAAGAATTAAAAAATTTAGAAACTCTAATAGATTTTTATGAATTTAAAATCAAAATAAAGTACTAAAAAAACATAAACATTGTTTTCCGTTTAATCTAAGTCACTACAAATTTATAACATAATTGATAACTAAACTTTTTTGTGGTGAAGATATTTAGTTTTAAAGTTGTTTAAAATCACAAATTACATTAATTCAACGTACACTAAAATGGGTAGTTTAGATATGAATAAATCATTCGTAAGCTTTTTAAATTAAGAGTTATAAATGAAATGTTAAGTAATCACTAAAAAGTAATTAGATAAAAATTTAATTACTAATTCAATGAGTATAATTTTTAAGAAACAAATAAAATTTTAATCGTTTAATTAAATGTCAAATCTCATTTTAATAACTTAACTCTTAATTTTTCTTATTTAGTCCTCTAAAATACACTTGTGAACAACTCTTAGCTTGTATCAGCGGTCTAAAACATTGCTTCGAATTACGGAGCCAACCTTTTTTATAAAAAATCCAAGAAAATGGTTAATTATGAGAAAGCCCATTTGAGAGAAGAGAAGCCTGCAGCCAAGTAAAGCCCATTTGGTTTTGAGACCATGAATAAATTATACTGAACCAACGTTTTATTATTATTTAGCCGACAAGCATAAGGATACCCATCCTCAAAGCCCAAGGGAAAAGTACCCAACCACTATTTTCATGTATTGAGCCTTCGGCTTTACTAGGAGGCCTATCTGAGCGTATCTCAAGCTTGCCTCGAATGAGTACGAAAAGTAAGAAGCACTAATTAGTTTCTATAAAATATAGAATAAATTATTTAGGATTGTTGGAAATTTGAAAAAGTTTTAAGAATAGTTTAATGTGTATAATAATTTAAAATGTATGAGAAGAAACTATCTATGTTATGATAAATTATTAAAAGGTTATATAATATTCAGAATAATTTATTTTATAGCATAAATAATATGTTAGCTTGACAATGATTGTGATGGTCACTGTGAGGTATTTATGGTGCATTGGGATATCATAATGAATACAAAACTTGGTATTCACATAAGAAAAATAATCAAAGTAATTATTTCCCTTAAGTGGTAAGACAAATGATTGCCAAATTCAACATTATAGCCAGTATGTATATATGATTATTTGCTAGAACCATACCAATAACGCATAGTAATGAAAAAATTCGTTAGAAAGGCATACTTCATCGTCACTACTTACTTTTGCGAAGACAAATTAACAAGTGGAATGATAATTATCATACAACTTAATTTTAAATACGCCATTTTGGTTACTTATATCGCCAAAGGGGTTTTTTGGTCCTTAAAAAAATAAGATAGAAGGCTTGGTTAAGAGATGTCAGATTGATTTGAAGTATCGAGACCAACACTTGGCTGTCGTATGCAAAAGCGGTTCCTCCTAGGTCTAAATGCTGGGGCTGGGCAGAAATAATTTTGGCTGATTGCAGTGTGCGTACCAACTAGGATCTTAGAATGTGCCCCACACGGTTTATTGGGCCGTTAGGGTCAAAAGTTAATTTCATGCAATCATTGACTTCTTCCTATCCAATCCCGCCATTTCCAACTGTAATTTTGCAAGTTTCATTTAGGTAATTTTTTAGTTTCCCCTAGAGATTTTAATTTGTAATAAATAAATCACAAAATCATTATTTTCTTTTTTAAACAAAAATTAGTTTGTGAAACAGTTGAGAAGATATTAAAAATTGAACTATTTTAATATAATGAAACAACTTGAGAAATATTTATGGAAAATGTAAAATATGATATAATAAAGTTGTAAGGAAGTTGAATAATGGAAATATCCATATCGGTAGAAGACAGCTCCCAAAGTACACGCGGCTTCCTTCCCATGTCTGAATGTGATGACGAAGACAAAACTTTCTCTTTACTTGAAACTTAATTGATACCTTGTCCTTCTCTAAGACTAGATGGACCTTAATTTAACAAAAAGAAAAGCTTAAGGCATTCAAGAAGTGGACAGTGAGTACCAAATGATTCCTGTTTTAAAATTGTACCTTTCCAAGTGTTGCATTGGCAATATAAGACCATGATTGCTATCAAATCTTAGAAACACACAGAAAAAGCAATTAAAAAAAAGAAAAGACACAAACTTGTCTAAAGCAAAGATGCCCAACAATCAAGTGACCAACTAACCAAGTTAAAGCACATACAACAACCCGGAACAAGCGGGTCAAATAGTATCCACTTCTACTTCACATATCATTTCAAGGGTCACTGTCTCACCCTCATTTCTTTCCTTCTTCACTTCGTTTCCTTTTACAGTCGGCCTCACGTTGCTCTCTTTCTTTCTCTCAGATCCAGGTTTGTCTTTTTGTACTCTTCTCTTTCACATACTACTTTTTTTCCCTCCTCCCTTTTCATTATATGTGTAGGAAGCAAGTTTGATAGGTGGTAACTCATTTTGTTTATGGGCTAAATAAATAGAAGTTTCAGTTTCATTGCTTTTTGTCTGTTTGAAGCTTCTATTTTCTACCCAACTTCGGATTCTGAGCTCAAGTGAGCTACAAAAGAGCTTCAAATAAGTTGAGGGTCTTCATAAATATTTGATTTTTTGAAGCCTTCCCTTCATTTATGGGCAACCTAGGGGCTACTGGGTAGGCCATATTGAGCAATCACAATGAATACTAGAAAGACGGTTAATGGGTTGAAGTGTTGAACTTTTTCCTTTGGGCCTGGTTTAACTGGCATTCCACGGGCATGTTAGAATGAAGTTTTGTTTTTATTAGTTTACTGGTTTAGTTAGGTACTAAGAATTCTGGCTTTTACCACTTTTTCATTGAACATTTGCAAGCGTTACTTATTATGTAAATCGCTGAAAATGCTAAAATAGGTTTTTGCCTACGATTGTTTCTGTTGGCTGCCGGGGAAATGGGAGTATAAGTATCGAGCTAACAGGAAAAAGCCTATAAATCCATTGTCTCTCATATGTGGCTCTCATTTAAATAAGGCCGATCTGTTGTCACTTATTTGTCATTTTAGAATGGAAGAAATTTTCATCTGAAATGTTGGTGGTACTTAGCTTTATAAAATAATGATTTTATGTTTGGAACTGTCGTGATTTATGACATTCTTGGTACCTGTTGGAGGTATCTGTTATTTGGAAACCATAAAATACTTGTTACGCAAGCTGATTGTAAACTGGTTTAATAAACTGCAAAGTAAAGACATTCTTAATACTTCCACTTTAGTTCCAAAAGATGGGGTCGTGATTTCCTTTTTAAGAACTTGATGAGAGACTTCTGTTTTTTTATACATTTCCTCTGCTTGATTATCTGTAGGAAACTTCATTTTTTGAAGGTTGATGGCTTGTTGATAAGCTGAGGAATGCACTTCTCTGAACAAACTAAAATCTGCCTATGGTAACAGTTATCAAGTTAGTTTCATAATGTGAATGGTTAAGTTGGAGAAAAGGTGACTGAGCTGACACATCAGTTATTGCTGGAAAGCTGGTTTGAACAATTTGAGGACTCAAAAGGTGGGAGAAGAATATGGAAGAGATACAGTCTCAATCAGATAACTATAGGTCATCTTCATCTTCAGCAAGCAGTCCCGCGAGTAGGGTGCCTTCAAGTAACTTTTTCTACTTGCGGAAGCCTGGTTCACTTAGGCAGCCAATATCATTTGAAGATTCACCACAGTGGGACGACACAGACATAAATGTTAAGTTAGAAGAAGGAGGTGACTCCATCAATGCTGCTACTACAGTCACCACCCCAGCATCTCCATCTCTATCAAAGCTTAACAGTGGCTCATTGCATTCGCCACCATTACCAGATGGTGCAGTTGTTGCAAGGAAGATTGCAGGCGCTTCTGTTGTATGGAAGGATTTGACTGTTACAATTAAGGGGAAAAGAAAATACTCTGACAAAGTTGTCAAGAGCTCTACTGGTTATGCATTGCCTGGGACAATGACAGTAATAATGGGCCCAGCAAAGTCAGGGAAGTCCACACTGCTGAGGGCCATTGCAGGTAAGTTAGTAAGCTCTTCCTCAGGGGTCATTAACGTAGGTTTTAAATGCCACCTTTGTTACTTATGTAGTATCTTTCTGTGCCTTTTAGGAAGATTGCCCCATTCAACGAAAATGTATGGTGAAGTGTTTGTGAATGGTACAAATGTGGACATGCCATATGGCTCATATGTAAGTTTTGTTGCTCTTTATTTTCTGTAATAGTTATTTCCTTTACATTTTCTTTTCCATTGATGCCATTTCTTTTTGTTTCCCCTTCCTATTATATTGTTTTTTCAATCTACATGAACGTTGGAGAGATCCATCAGCACTTAGTTTTTCTTTTAGGACTGACAATTCTTTATATACTCTCATCATCTTCATTTCTATGCAATATTTAATCAAATAAATACATTCTCAAGTGAACTGAAAAATGTTATATTGATGCATTTTTAAATTCTGGTCCACTCATACACATTGATTGGTCTAATTGGTAATTGAGCTGTTAAGCTGAAGCCCATACTGCTCTTTGCTTTTGAATTTTAACTAAAAGCCAGACTTGAATAGTGTTTCCGTAATAGGCAAATCTAGTCGTACTTTTGGTTTACTTATGGATGTGAATCACCTATTATTAGATTCTTCAGTGAGGTTTCAAATAAAGAATAAACTCTGATAAATAGTTAATTTATGTCTTTCTGTTACTATAACTTTAATCCACATCTTATATTGATAATTACATTGCACTCTGGCATCTGCGCTGCTAACAGCTGGAGTTCTTTGAATTATCTTTTACCTTTTTTCCTATTTCAGTTCTTATATGAAAATCTTGTAAGCCTAGTGGCAACTATCTGGTTTGTTATTTAGCTATAATTTACATTTGGAATTTTGTTATAATTTTATAACGATATAGCCTACATGATCAATATGGTCCTTCCCAATAATCTTTTTTCTTAGTGGTGTTCACTTCAATTTAAGATCAAAACTGTAACGTTATGGGCCTAGTGCATTGAGTCAAGCTTGGGAGCTTGGAATTTATTCTCTTGTCGTGCCTGGATATCTGATGAGGAAAGAATTGAATTTCACACCATTATGATATTTGAAGCTAATTCTTCACCATTGCAAGAAAGTTCTCTTTGAAATTACAGTTATGAACCAAAATTTAATTCTGCATAGCACAATGAAGTTTGAATTCTTATTATGAATAGTCTCTTCAACTTTTAGGGCTTTGTTGAGAGGGAAACTACCCTTATTGGGTCTCTCACTGTCCGAGAATATCTATACTACTCTGCATTGCTTCAACTGCCAGGCTTCTTCTGCCAGAAAAAGAGCGTTGTAGAGGATGCAATTCATGCCATGTCTCTGACTGATTATGGGAACAAACTGATAGGAGGTCACTGCTACATGAAGGGTCTTCCTAGGGGTGAGAGAAGGCGTGTTAGCATTGCCCGAGAGCTTGTGATGAGACCACATATCTTGTTTATAGATGAGCCTCTTTATCATCTTGACAGGTCAATACATTTTCCTTTCCATTTTCATTCAGGTGAATGATCCTACTCAAAATATCTTACTCTGTACAAAGCAACAGTGCAAAACTTGTGGATTCTCTGGTGTAAGTTAATTGCGTTAATGACTTGTAACTTATGTTGTGTGGTTGGTTGAGTTTTGACTATGCATGTAGAGAGACAAAGGTGAAAAATGAACATAACCATTGCATTTGTAGAAATTTGGCTCTTGTTGCAGAGATAGAATCAAGTAATTGTCATGACAGAAAATTGTATCTTGTATAATTGTTACTTGCACAGCGATGCAAGCTAATAGGATCCACAGCAAAGGTGTTAACTGTCCTGCACCTCTAGTAGTCTTTTTGGAAATTATTTTTTTTCCCTTTTTCTACTTAATTTGTAACTTTTGTTTTGTCAGTGTTTCTGCGCTTCTGATGATGGTTACGTTGAGAAAACTTGCTAGCACTGGGTGCACTCTTATCTTCACGATTTATCAGAGCAGCACAGAAGTATTTGGCCTCTTTGATAGGATTTGCTTGCTTTCAAATGGAAATACACTATTTTTTGGAGAAACTTTGGCCTGCCTGCAGGTATATGACACAGAATCTTTGGACCTAGTTCTTTGTTTATGCTATGTGAATTTAATTTGGAATTTAATGATGGCTTTATGGCTTGTACTTTGAAGAACCATAAGAAGTTATCCAGTACTTGGTAGTTCCAATCTTCCTTCCTTTTCTTGGCATATGGCTGCAAGTAGCTGCATCATTGTACATCAATGCTAACATTTATTGTGTTCGTGAAGCATTTTTCAAATGCTGGATTTCCTTGCCCCATTATGCAAAGCCCATCCGATCACTTCTTGCGTGCAATAAACACAGATTTTGACAGGATAATTGCAATGTGCAAAAATTCTCAGGTATTTCTTCACTTATTGTTGTCGTATTAATTTTGATGCCTGTATGAAGTAAATCAAATCTGGTCAAATTACCAGACTGTTGGGTCCTTTTTTGAATAACTTAATAGAGATTTTTAAGCATTTTAAGTGCGTTCGTGACAGTGGGAAACATGTTTTATTGTATCAGTTTTGGATTCTTCTCCAAAGTTTACAGATTTTACATGTGTTTTATGTACATTTATGATGGAAAAAGCGCATATCATCTTTAGATTCTTTCCCAAGTTTATCAAAGTACCTTACATGTGTAAATTTGTGAGAGAAATTTCTAAATTCGTCAACTTTGGATTCTTTTCCAAAATTCCATTGACCTGTATGGAACCATTCTCACAGGATGACCACGGTGATTTTTCATCAGTCAACATGGATACAGCTGTTGCAATACGTACCCTAGAAGCGACCTATAAGTCATCGACGGATGCTGCTGCAGTTGAGACTATGATAATGAGACTCATAGAAAAGGTATGGTCTTCTATTTGATTCTGATACATACTTGTATTCATCAATATTTGGTATTTTGTTAACTCTTTTGGGTCTTGTTAAACTGAGTAATTGGTCTTGTAGAACAACAATACATACTCATTTTACTTTTGCGTTATATTTCTGCGATTTTGTCAAAATACTGTCTGTAAGTTTGTGGAAATATCTTTTACAACTATTTTGCGATGCTTAATTGGCAAGTTCGATTTTAGGTTACGGCATCAAAACATGAATTTGAATCTAAATGACAGAATTATTTTTCCTGATCTTACCAGTCAAGAGGAATGAGCGGTAGTTTTAACAATTTTGGCACACAGGAAATGGATGTGTCTGTCTTTTGCTGTGTTGGACCAATAATAACAAACAGTATTAGAATGAACTAATCCAATTGGATATTTTGGATAAATGAGAAAAGAAATAATAGGAAGATTGATATTGAAAGAAGATATAGTAGAGGAACTGGTCCTCACGGAATATTGACTAAATCATGAAGATTCTCTCCCTTCCTGTGTCTGATTATGTGCATGGGTTTAGGTATGTATGCAAGTGCATTTGTGAGTGTTAAGATGTGCATTTTTCTATTTCCTGCTTCTCTCATGGTATGAGGGGAGGAAATGTTTTGCACACGAGCCTTTACTGTACTGTACATTAATCATTAAAATCTTCTAACGAGCTTGATACTTTTTAGCCCCTTCTTGTATGGGAAACTGTATTCGTATGAAAACATTTCCATCTCTTCTGTGCTTTTATGCATAAATCCTTTCTTCATTTAATCTTCGCTAACTCTCTTTGCATGCATGATTATTTCTTCAGGAAGGTCCACTTCTGAAAACAAAAGGAAAAGCTAGCACTGCTACTAGAATTGCTGTCTTGACATGGCGATCATTGTTGATTATGTCAAGAGAATGGAAATACTACTGGCTTCGACTTATTCTCTCTATGCTTCTTACATTTTGTATTGGCACAGTATTTTCAGGCTTAGGGCATTCCTTGTCTTCAGTGGTGGTTAGTTTCCTTCTTAAATTGAAACAAACCACTGAGTTCATCTGAGGTCACCTTCATAGAATAACAATTTGAAGATGCAGTAAACGCTAGAAATAAGCACAAACACACACAAAGAGGCACACATATGCCATGTTTGTACATAAATACTTCTTGGATATGTGTGTACTCGTTTCTACAATTAACACTGATTGTTATTTATTATGTTCAGTGCTCAAATGTACTGTTATGAATCCTTGGCTATCATAAGAAAGTGTCCATTTGACATTTAACTGGTGAAGTATACCTCTCTGCAACTGCCTAGTCCACCTAGAAATGTTAAAGTCTCCAAAATATTTGCCTTTTTATCACCAAGGATTGGTGTGGCATGCGACTGCTTGTTATCTTCATGAATATCCACATGCTGTTGTTTTGACCTGCGCATTTCCTTTTGATACATGTTAATGTGTGGCTTTATATCAATATACTTTGCTT
Organism: Erythroxylum shatona; assembly: GCA_027568895.1. Lineage (NCBI taxonomy): Eukaryota > Viridiplantae > Streptophyta > Magnoliopsida > Malpighiales > Erythroxylaceae > Erythroxylum > Erythroxylum shatona. The sequence goes on from JAOSBK010000008.1 coordinate 5,124,096, forward strand.
AAAGGCTCTTTTACTCATCCAGTGCATTTCATTACTTCATCACTGATGATGATTATGATAATGTTTGTTCACTAAAAAATGTTTTAACCTTTCATGTTGCAGACAAGGGTTGCCGCAGTCTTTGTATTTGTATCATTTACGTCCCTCCTAAGCATTGCAGGAGTACCTGCACTTCTGAAAGAGATCAAGGTATTATTTTTCTTTAATGATTGTCCAAATATCTACGTACTAATACTTTTTGGCACATCAGCAAATATAAAATTATGTAAAAATCCCTTCAAGCATATATCAGAAATTTGGACCTGTAGATGGGGATTGGGGAGGTATTCCTAGCTATTTGCTGCCAGGGCAAGTCTGTGATGGTTAAACGTTTAAAACCTCATATGTATCAGGTTTATCAATTTCGTATAGTTCTGTTTCTTAAATGAGAGTTAGCATGATTTTGTTGGTGATTTCACCTCTTCAAGCCAATTAACTTGTCTAGCCACTTTGGATCCTATAATAGATCTGTAGCGACTGTTCATTTAACTGTACCTAAATGCTTACAGTGATAGTATATTGAGCAAAATGATGTGATGCCTTTATTTTATGGTTAACTGAATTTGCCGATGCAACTGGGGAAAGGAATGAGTCTGTCTGTGTTGCGTAGTTGTACTCAGAGTTTCATAGCATAAGCAATATGTTCTCTCCCTCATCACTATCACGCTTGCAATCTTATTGACATATGCTGTTAGAATTTACATTTTTTGAGCTAGTTAACCGCATGCGTAGCTTTATATATATGCCTTGTTCAAATATCAAGATACTCTGTTTTAGTCGCATTCTTGAAATACACTAATCTGATGCTTCAACTTTTTCTTGAAGTTCATTAAGTTGTTAGCCATTGTATATTTTGGGAATTGAGATGAATGACTCGTGCTATACACCTGGAGCCCATCTTGGGAGTACATATGTACTTGTTGTCCCTGGATTAGAATGTGTTCATGTTTCATCCTTTAATCAGTCTGTATGCTTACATCAGCTTGCTGTCTGATATGTGGTTTGAGCTTATTTAGTTCTGCTCTGTCAAACATCTTTAAATGCTGGCATAATTTACTTGATGTTTATAATTTAGAAAATATATGCTCAAAGCCTTGAACTATGCTGAGGAAATGATCTTAAGCATGAAACTAGTTTTTAAAAAAATCATCCTTTTCTCTTTATAAGTTGCGAGTCACCTTTGTTTCTGAATTCAATCTGCTCTGAATTTTGCAGTTATATGCCAGTGAGGAATCAAACAGGCATTCAGGAGCATTAGTCTATCTACTTGGGCAGCTTTTCGCAAGCATTCCATTTATGTTTCTCATTTCCATCTCATCAAGCCTTGTGTTCTATTTCCTCATAGGCTTGCGAGATGAGTTCAGCTTGTTGATGTACTTTGTTTTGAATTTCTTCCTTTGCCTCCTAGTAAATGAAGGATTGATGATGGTTGTCATTTCGCTTTGGCAACAAGTCTTTTGGACTGTCTTGACTCTATTATCCCTACATGTAAGTTGCGTTTGTTGACAATATACTTCTTTTCTGTTCACATGAGCTGACATATAGTTCAACTCTTCTAATTTGTGGCTTTCAGGTGGTAATGATGCTTTCTGCAGGGTATTTTAGAATCCGAAATGCTTTGCCAAGGCCAGTGTGGATGTATCCAGTATCTTATATTGCTTTTCACACTTACTCTATTCAGGCAAGTTTGATTTTTAGCTAGAAGTCTGGAGGTTTCTGTGTGCAAGGCCTCCCTGTTCGTTTGTTTGTTACTGTTTTTCAAAAAGACTTTTGGGGTTTCAATTTATGAAAAAAAAGAACTATGTAAAGAATATTGTAACTTAATGCAAACTGCATTGCTGATGTGATATTTTACAGGGAATTCTGGAGAACGAGTACCTAGGAACTTCATTTGCAGTAGGGGAAGTTAGGACCATTTCTGGGTTTCAGGCTCTCCGCAATGCATATGACATATCTCCTGACAGTAATTCCAAGTGGCATAATCTAGTGGTGTTATTTATAATGACAATCGTGTATCGTATTCTCGTGTTTGTTGTGCTGCATTTTCGCGTAGGGAAGCACGAGTCAGTACTCAAGTTTTGTCGATATAACCAGTATAAGAACAATTCTTCTTCTAGATGAATTTCATAAATGTCAGTACTATTTCCAGTCATTTTGTTCTTGGGACCCCTCCAGTTTGGTCTGCTATGAAATGTATAGAAGCAGCAGCAAATCAAGTTATTTGTTTTTCTTTTTCTGATAATATGCACATGAATGGCTAGTCATTTACATGGATAAAGCTTCTGCCACTTTCTCTTGGACATGTCACATGTTCAACGCAACTCCTATGATAAACAGAAAGAGACTAGACCGTCCCAAAATAGCAATAAAAAAATATTTAGTTTCTTTAATTACCTGATTGAATAAGCTTTGAGAGGTTAGTAATTACTTTTTTTCACTACAAAAGATAACAATAAATAAATTTTTGATTGTAAAATAAAAAAGTTATTTTTTAATAGATATAATTTTTTTGGTAGTTAAATTATAATTTGGAACTTCTTATAAAAGTCTTTCAAATAATATTTTTAGGTAAAATTTTTGGATCTAGTATATTTTTTTAGTTTCTTTTATCCTTATGTTTTATACATAATTTTTACAATACTTACAAATCTATCTTTCCGTTGGGAGTTATATAATATTAAGTGATTTTTTATATGTTTTAATATTAATTTTTGATATTAGATTTAATTATGATATAATTTATATAAAAAATTTGATTAAATATATTTTTTATAGTTTAAAATTATATAATGAGTTTTGCATATTGTTTAATATATTTTAAATAATATTCATATACATAAATAATTTTTATTACAAAATAAATTATAGTTAAAATTAAAAATATTTTTTATTTTTATATTTTCAAATATATAAAATTCTAAAAAACAGCTCTTTTTTTAACGAAAAAAGTTACCCCTCGAAGAAAAACAGCTTAAGATTTACTGCTATAATTCCAACCAAACTTAAAATCAAGTCCCAAGCTCTGCAATCCTCAACAATTGAGTTTCTGTTGGTGAATGAATTGATCAATCAACAAACCGATGGCACCTAACACCATTGAGTTCCTCGTGTGGAATCGGGATTCCACGTACGATGCTTGAGGAACCCTGCGATGGCCACTGGGTGCAATCGGACTCCGACCTTGAACCACCTGCCAGAAAGAAGCTTTCATGGCGTTTTGTTGTCACAGGTTTTTCACTCGCCTCACTATAACGTCGAGGTACCACTTCCCCCAGCTTCTCTCTTGTCCATCTTTGACATTGAATTCTCATTTCAGCTCTTTAGACCTTATACACCACCCAGGTGGTGGCATCGAGAACCAGTCCAAAAAACTTGATGAAAAACACGTTCTCGATGAACTCTCCAGTATTTTACCAATTTCTCACAAAACCAAAACATTCCCATCTCCGTTAAACGCGAAGAATGGAGTGTTTGAAATTGGAACAGGTGTAGACCACTTGTTGTTGCCGGAAGAAAGATTGAGAGGTGTTTTTCTGCAAAAATTAAAAGGAATTTCAGCGATTGAGTGTGCTTTATCGAGCGTCGATGTGGATTTGAGTCTTGACCTTGTTGGTAAAGTGCTGAATAGAGGAAATTTAGGAGGGGAATCCATGGTTATCTTCTTTAATTGGGCTGTTAAGCAACCTATGATACCTAATAACATTCATAGCTTCAACGTACTCATTAAAGCACTGGGTAGAAGAAAGTTCATTGCTTTTTTGGTGCAAGTTGTGCAAGATTTGAGGACGAAAGGTATGAACCCCAACTTGGAGACAGTATCAATTTTAATGGATAGTTTAATTAGGGCTCGTAGGGTGTACAAAGCTGTACAGATATTAGGAAACTCACAAGAGTTTGGATTTGAATGCAATACTGAGTCTTTGAATGTTCTTTTGCAATGCCTGTGTAGAAGATCGCATGTAGGTGCAGCAAATTCGTACTTCAATTCAGTTAAGGGCAAGGTGAAATTTAATGTTATGACGTATAATATAGTTATCGGAGGGTGGGCAAAATATGGCAGGGTTAGTGAAATTGAGAGAATTGTTGAAGCAATGGGGAAAGATGGTTTTACTCCCGATTGCTTGACTTTTCGTTATCTTCTTGAGGGATTAGGGAGAGCTCATAGGATGGAACATGCTGCCAAGGTTTTCCAAAATATGAAGGAGAGTGGCTGTGTGCTAGACGCTGGTGTTTACAATTCGATGATTTCTAATTTTATTTCTATTGGAGATTTTGATGAGTGTGTTAAGTTTTATGAGGGTATGATGCGGGATAATTGTGATCCAAACATTGAAACTTATACCAATCTGATATCTGCTTTTATCAAAGCCCGGAAAGTGGCTGACGCACTGGAAATGTTTGATGAAATGCTAAATCGAGGAATGGTTCCTACAACAGGGACAATAACTTCTTTTATTGAACCTCTGTGCCATTTTGGTCCCCCCCATGCTGCAATGGTGATCTATAAGAAAGCAAGAAAAGCTGGCTGTAAGATATCACTCAAAGCTTATAAGTTATTGCTGATGCGGCTATCTAGATTTGGAAAATGTGGAATGCTGTTGAATGTATGGCATGACACGCAAGAAAGTGGCTACACTTCTGATATTGAAGTTTATGAGTATATTATCAATGGGCTTTGCAACAACGGACAACTTGAAAGTGCCATATGTGTTATGGATGAATCTTTACGGAAGGGCTTTTGCCCAAGCAAGCTTATTTGTAGCAAGCTAAATACAAAACTAATTGCTTCAAATAAAGTAGACAAGGCATACAGGCTGTTTCTGGAGATCAGAGTCGCCCGTCGCAAAGAAAATTCCTGGAGAAATTCGCGTGCGAAAGGTTGGCCCTTTTGAGATTTCATTTCTCAGGGCAAGTGCAAATATATGCTTTCTCATATTGGCACCATCAACAGCTTTTCCTGCAGAACACGATGGAGAATTAGAGATAGACAATTGTAAGATTGGTTTTTCCTGTAGTCGTCGAAAATTTGCTGACATCTATGAGCTCCTTAATCATCAAATAACTTGTAGTCTGATGAGAACATTGTCTCAATAATTTAAGCTGCTAGTTGTGGAATATAAAGTTGACACTATGTTACAGAAATCATATCGGAAGAATGACTTTCTTGTTGATCCTTCTAATGGCTGGGATCTCTGGAGAGTGGAGCTGAGTGTCTCGTACGTACTGTCCCCTGCTTCAACAACTGGGTTTATTGTATCAACAAGTGCTGCAGGGGACAACCTGCTGTCAAATGTGTGACACGAAAGGTCTTCAGAGAAGGCTTGTTAGCTTTGTTACTTTCCTTTTTCGTCATTCTTTCAGATTGTAACAGAACTACTTGTACTATGAGGCAGGCAATCTTCCTGGTGGTTCTGTTCTGATGATAAAATTATCGTATCCACATTGAAACAATGTAACTATCTTTATAATCTTACACAATTGTTCAAAACCAGTTACTTTTATTTCGTACTCGTCAGACTGTTTTGTAACTTTGACTTTGACTTCAATTTTGGTCGATTTGAAGCATTCAATTGAAGAAATATGAGGTGAATTGGGTAAATATCGTTGACCATTTTCCGGATGAAATAAAACGTGGAAGCTTGGAACTGGATGAAACACGTACACGATGATGAAACCTAATCGAGCCAACTTCTAATTCACGCACCCAATGTTTTTGACTTGTCCATACTGATTTACTTGTCAAAACCAAAAACATATTCAGGAAAGAAGGTAGGAACTAGTCTATTCGCGCTAAAACGGCTCACCTTCTCTCCCTCGTTCTCTGCGGTACGATGAATTACAAATTATAATTTCTAAGCGTAGAGTTTGGGATATAGGAGGGGTAGAGATTGGATACCGTCTGATGGCCGTCTCTATCTCGCCGCTGTTAAACGGCGAGAGAGCCGTGGTCACGCTTTTTGTGGGTTGCGTCCTCTTCTCCCTTCCCTATTCTCTTGTCCTCCATGGCCTTTCTCTCTCTCTTCTCTCCCTCTTTGCCCTCTCCGTCGAGATCCTCTCCGACAATTCTCCTTCTCTCTCTCTGTTCAAAACCAGGTACCTTTTCTCTAGGATTTCCATATCTGTTTTTAGTTAATTTCGTTTCTAATCCTTGTAATTAAGTTCGGAATTATAATTGGTTTAATTGTTGCAAAATTATAGGGCTGGTGCTTCGTCTGGGATATTGCTAGGCGCGGTCACATTGCCTGCTTTGATGCTAGCCAAGTTGATTCAGATGTCAAGAGCTTTTTTGTTGCATCAAACCAATCACCAAGGTACTGGTTTTGCAGTCAAACCACGAATCTTTTTCTAATCAGTTAAGCTTCAATTATTTAGCTTACTACTAAATGCAGATCTTGGGTACATAGCTGGGTATGACAAGTTGTAGACTGATTTTTAACTTATGATATTCATAGTGTGCTTACTTTATCTTCCACCTGCAGCGTCGTCTTGTCTTTGAAATAATGTTCAGGGAATCAGTTCTTTGACCTTTTCCAGCATTTTTACATGTCCTCTTTTTGCTCCTAATTTAGTATGCGCATATGATGTTTCAATTTACATGCAGAGCTTAACTACCTGGCCTTGGAATACTGGGCCTCATCCGCTACCAGCTTCTTTGTATTGGTATTCCTATCCATAAGTGTCCGATGTTCACCAAAACATTCACTACGCCCTCCCTTCAGTGCTTGGTTATTCAAGTTTGGGTCAAGTTGTTGTGTTCTGTATGCAGCACTTTCCTTTTTATCCCTTAACGGTTAGTCTTCAGTTCTGCATGATTGATCTATCTAACTGCTTTTCTTTTTCTTTTAATTGTGTGTGGCAGTTGACTGAGGTAGCAAAATTTGGAGTATGTTGTGTACAGTACCGATGTCTTTAGTTTTTAGTAGCTAATGAAGAATGTTCGTGGAGGTCACTGTTTAGCTTTGCTGATTTTTGTAGTTATCCTTTTACAGGCCTGCTGTCAAATTTTCTGTGGGTTATTGTTCATGGATGTGCTTCTGTCATACTGTTGCAGCACCTACTTAATACTTTCCCGTCATGTGCTTCCATTGGTATGTTTGGTGTATTCTTTCATGTATGTTTACTTTGATAAAATTGTGATATGCTAGAACATTGCATCATTGCCTTATGAGTTGTTTGTTATTGCATTGCTGTTATACAGTTTGATAATCTTATTTACTGTCTTGTTGCAATAGATTGTTTCTTCTTTCATTCGTAACTCTCACATTGGCATTATGAGAACAGAGTGGCGTTACAGTTCACTCTAAGTGAACATGTTGGGTTATAGGATGAAGTTCTGTGGCTATAATCATGCTTTTAGAAAATTGAAAGCAAATCTTTTATGGTTGACTCTGTTCAGTGATTACTTTTGTCCTGTTTTTCTAGGAGAAGCACTTTTGGTAACTGCTAGTCTTGTGCTCTACTTTGGTGACATGATGGCATGCACATTTGAGAAGGCTAGTGCTTTTCTGCACAAGATAGTTTGCTATTCTCCCTGGGTTAAGCCAAGTATTTTTACATCATATTGGTGATGACTTTGTGTGTGAACAGTTTCATGGGTACTTGACTCCATCAGTGTTGGTCCCTGTACGAATGGGAACGAAGAGAAGTGAGATCAGTATTATCATTCAGGTAAATTTTTAATCTGTGAAAATTCTCAGTATGGAACTTGTTAAGCTTAAAATTTGATTATCGCTTGGTAGTGAAAGTTGTTCCCTAAATCCAGGGACTGCTTCTTGGTCTCCTGATTCTCCCTATTGCCTTTAAATCCGTGCTTCATATAATGCGTTATCCTGTAAATCCATCCAATTGTGGAGCAAGGGCATACAGTGAGGGAAGGCGATCTGTTGTATTCTTTGCGTTACTTGGTTTTATCACAATTGTGGTCAGCCCATCGTGGATGCAACTCGTTGAGGATTTTGATGTGCATCCATATTTATGGTATTTTTTCTCTGAACTTCGAATTCAATATAAATCTTAATGCTTGCATTAACCATATATCCATTGCATTATGTGGAGGAATACTTTATAAGTGTAAATCTATACTTGCTGCTCTCTGTCTCTCTCTCACACACCCACACACATACGCAGAGGGAGAGAGAGAGAGAGAGATAGAGAGACGCATACACATTGGATGTTCAGGCTTGGAACTGACCTAACCACCTGGTCCTATGTAATCGTTTCAGTTATGTTTTCTTTGTGTTGGTTTGATTTCAACATATTATGACAAGCGCAAGTTTCATGAAATAATTAAATGATTTGTCAAGATTTGAAACTTTATCAAAGTGTGAGATATTATGCTTTGTACCTTGACACAAAACTGACTGTGACTGCAAATTTGGATTTCCTGTATTACTGTTACATCCACCAGATTCAGAATATCTTCTATTGAATTTTTCAACAGGGTGGTTAAATTTGTTTTCTCAGAGCCAGTTAAAAGGCTATCACTGTGTATCTACTGGGTATGTGTGATACTTGTGTCTGTCCAGAGGTTCTACAACATATCAAAGAATAGTAAGATTGAAAGAATTCTTCTTCGGAAATACTATCATCTCGTGGCTGTTTTAATGTTTTCCCCTGCTGTCATCTTCCAGGTGATTAGTAGTGAAAAAGGATTTATCTTTACTCCGTTATTTCTCATTTACTGAAAATGCTTTTAGGAATGATTTGCTTAAGTAGACAGCTAACATGACTTTCAATTGCAGCCAAAGTTTCTTGGTCTAGCATTTGGGGCAGCGCTGGCAGCCTTTCTGATATTAGAAATCATTCGAGTAAGTTGTCAAAATCACCAAATGTTATTGTGCTTTATTCATATTTAATTTGCATTTTGTTTGCATGTTGAAGATGTCTAAAATCAAGCATTTAGGTTTCGCTTCTTGTGAATAGGTTGTAATTTGAGTGGAGTTAGTTGTTCTATAAAAGAAAAGTGAAACAGAAAAGAAGCATTTCTAAATCATGCTTGGCTGCTTCAGGTTTATGAGCTATTTAGTATATTGATGAAGAACCCAGGCATGGAACTTTGTTCCGAACATTGGTGCAACAAATAACTAATTCACAATCTTTAATGGGCCATTCATGTAACTAAGTATGTGATGCCCTAGTTTACCATCTTCTTATTAGTGTTCCTAGATGTGTACTTGACAGAACAAATGTGGAAAATAGTTGACATATCTGAGACTTTGAAAAGTAAAACTATATGATGATTCTCAAGGCTAATAAGATAATGGACACCCAAGTGTGGGGATTATCAAAAAACTGTTTAGTAGGATACTAGATGTTTTAGGCTTGACATGGACCCCTGGCCTTTGATTGGCTTGAAGAGGTGGACTAGTTCAATGTGTAAGCAAGTTGGTCCTTATTGCTGTCTAACGGGAAATGAAAAATAGGCATTTCACTCGTGTCCTCTTCCAAACAGGCCCTTGAGTATATTAATACTGTTCTTGAAAACATTCTAGATATTTCATGATATGCATGAACGAGTTTTTTTTTCCTTAATGACCTATCAGGTATGGAAAATTTGGCCTTTTGGACAACTCATACATCAATTTATGAATGCTTTCACAGACCATCGTGACTCAGATCTCCTTATTGTCAGGCATGACTTTCATTTCCCTGACTTTTTTTTTCCGTTATGACTATACTTGATTCAAATAAGTAATTGCTTTCATTTGTTGCTTTTTGAATCTCTTTAGCCACTTTTCACTGTTGTTGGGATGTGCAATTCCTATTTGGATGTCTTCTGGGTATAATGATCGGCCCCTTGCACCTTTTGCTGGAATTTTGAGCTTGGGAATCGGAGATACAATGGTGAGTAATGCTTCTTTTGCATAATCAGTGATCTGGTGGATGAGTAGAATATTTGAATAGTTTAATCTTTTGATTTTTGATTTTTGTGTTCAGGCATCAATGGTTGGCCACAAGTATGGTGTACTCAGGTGGTCGAAAACAGGAAGTAAGTGTTTGCTTTACTTGGAAAAAAGAAAGTTAATGAATGAAGGGAGAGAAAAAATTCTTGATCTGGTGGCTATCTCTTAGACACTCTGCTAATGGGTGAGAACTGTTTTTGACACAGAGAAAACTATTGAAGGCACTGCAGCTGGTATAACTTCAGTTTTGGCTGCGTGCTCAGTTTTGCTTCCACTTCTAGCCTCGACTGGTTATATTCTTACACAGGTTTCAATCTCTATTTCACTAACCCATACATTCTTTATGATTGACAAGAAGGTTTTGTTGTCCTCTTTATGGCTGATTTACGTGGAATTTGATGGCTCACACGTTCTGTAAAAGATTATAATAGAATATGTCCCAGAAGTTGTGTTTAACTGCAAAGGAACTTGCATAAAAATCAGATCATTTTCTAACATTTTGCACTTCTTTATCTTCTGCTAATTTCTCTCCTATCCTGTTTCGTTGGTGAGGTAGTCATTTTTCTTTGTTCACCCTCAAACTGGCATTTCCTAAATATGATGATGTGGTTGATTAACTAGTCAATAAGCGTCTGTAGTATTTATGATGTTTCTATTGCTACTTTTTGCAGAACTGGGTGTCTCTCCTCCTAGCCGTGATAGTTAGTGGTTTATTGGAGGCCTACACAGCTCAACTTGATAATGCTTTCATACCGCTCGTTTTCTATAGCCTCCTCTGTTTATGACTGCAACATCCATTTTGAAATAATCCAATGGTAAATTCTCAAGTGAACTGACCTCCAAGCGGCAACATGTAAGTACAACTAGCTAATTTTTATTTTTTTGGAGAGCATACACAACATTTTTTTGATAATGTTGGGTTAATATGATTTTCCATTGGGTCAAAGTGCACCAAGTGTATTCTGTAACATCAAAAGAGTACAGAGTTCCACATTGTATAGTGAACCACATATGTTGTACCTTGAGATAGCAAATACAGAATCTTAGGAATACGGTGGTCAATGTATCTTTTTGTTTTTCTGTTTTTGTTTGCGAGGGTAAACTGGTCTTTCAGCATTGGTTTATTTAGGTTTGGGACTGGCCCGGTTCGGTCCGGTTTCATGCATTTGGATTTATTTGATTGGATTTTAAGTGGTTTGATTTTTGTTCATCTTTCTTCAAAGGAAAAAAAAAGGACTTTAAGCTAAGCTTCAGTTTGAGTTTGTGCTATGCGGCTCGGTCTGTTTCAAAGCCTAAATGTCTGAACATCAATGTTCAAATGACATTAGGTTTAGGTTAAGTTTTAAATCTTAAAGCTTGATCGAGTTTTGGACCACTTGAAGCCTGATTAAGTTTGAACTTGAGTCGTAAGTTTTGAGATCGTTCGAGGGTGAAGTGGTTTTGAGCCTAGCCTAACCCAATATCATATTATATCTATATTTTTCATCGACTGCTGTGCTCCTAATTATATTGGGGCATTATATAACATCATTAACTTCCCTAGTTTTGAATCTTTTTATGGCTGGTGTTGAAGTCAAAAGATATCGAATGATGCTTCTCTCGGGGTAGCTACAGATCAATTACTTTTTGTGTAAGCAATGTTATCAATATCGTGTTATACCTAATATTGGATTTGATTTTGGTATGATATAGTATTGGTTGGTCGGTCAAGGTCGAGTCTCGTTTGTAGTTTTTTAAAATAATATAGTTTTTAAACTTTATAAAATTATAAAATAATTGTTTAATACATATATACATTTATATTTTGTAATTTTATAAAGTTTAAAAACTATATATATATAATATTTAAGTTCATGTTTAATAAAGCTAAGAATAATATAAAATATTTAAGTTCATGTTGACGAGCATAGTAAAGTGGAAGAAATAAAAACACATATAGTTAAAAGTTTAGATTGATATTTTGCATATAGAATTTAATATATAGGCATATATATAAATGAAATTAAAACAAAAGAAGAATGTGAAACTTTATTTAATGAAATATTTGTTCAAATAGTATTGGCTCCAACTATTATTATTATCATTCAAATTTTTATATCAAATGATGTTTTAATATTTTCACATTCAAGATTAATTTCCACTCATCTCATTTATAAAACTTGATTCTATAAAAACCCGATTAGTTAAAAGATTGATATAATAAGGCAAATTAAATTCATAAAGCTACTTTGTTCTTTTAAAATGTTAATAAACAAATAAAATTAAATTATTAAGAAATTATAAGAAATTTTATTCAACTTAATAATAATATCATACCTTTTTCAAAACTTTGACTAAATATATTTAAATATGTTTCAATTCTTTTTCATATACTTACACTTATATATTGACTAAGAATTAAAATTGTAAACTTCTGCAATTGTAGAACACTAATTTCAAATTTGTCCCATTAAGTACCTGTAAGATAATAAAAATAATCTTTTAAATAAAATAAAGAGATGATTAATTTTTTAAAAAATAACAATAGTAAAATATATACTTAGATTGAGTTTATTTTCTTCATGGATCGTAATGAGCATCCCTAATTGATCATACACATCCTTGCATATCTCTGTTTATAAGTTAAGGAGATCTTGCATCATCTTATGTGAAATAATTATTGTGATAGTTAATATTACTTCTTCACTCACTTCAACTTTTTTTGTAAAATCTAATACAAAATAGACATTTATATCCAGAAATCCCCATAAACAAATAGTGGAAAGTAATGTTTTCTTTCACATTTTCTATTAATGATTGAGATAAGGAGTATACCAGGAAGACTTATTTTTCCAAATGGCCTTAAAGTTGTCTTTCACATCTTCTATTGATGATTGAGGTTAAGGTATGAACACATATTGGACCTTTCCTAACCACGTCATGTTCATCTGTCTTTTTTCTTAGTTAACTAATTAATGAAGCTTTTAACTTCTTTTCATAGCTCCTACTTCACTAATAACATGTAAAAATGTGTAATTTATCGATTGTTACTCGAATACTTCCACTATCTTTACTTTATCACATTGGCAAAGTATGAATTTCATAAACATATCGAATTAAAATTCTAGCAATCTCTCCCATCCCCAAAGAAACCCGTTATTAGGTAACATAAAGAAGGATCAGGGAAAAAATATGATTACAAATCATAAAAATTCTTGTACTTATACTTAAAGCAGCTAGTGGAGCCAATTGTCTAAGCTTGTGAAAGAACTTTGGAGCAGTGTAATTTAAGTTGCTGAAGATGAGTGTTAAATTTGGCAATAATATGCCTGAAGAGAGGGATCCATTGGGGAACCCATCTGGTCTATCCTGTCAACAACTCTATAGTACTACTTCATCCCTAAGGCTATGTTTGGTTAGGTGGTTATTAATATAATGGAATGGAATGGAATATTATTCCATCATTTGGGAGGAGGGTTTATAATAGAATGAATATAATAGGATGAAAGGGGAAGATTTCACATTACATCCCATTTCATCCTAAACAGTAAAAATACGTTACTTCTGATTTGGAGGGTTTAAGATGAAATGAAAAATAATAAACAATAATTCACTATATTATATTATGAACCCTTCTTCCAAACATCATTTCACTATATTACATTATGAACTCTTCCTCCCTCCCAAACAACAATTTTCTAATATTACATCTATTTACATTCTAGTTCGTTTCATTCTATTATATTCCATTAAAAACCTTACATCTAACCAAGCATAGCCTAAAACATATTGGGTGATAATGCACTCTAAATTATACATACATATATATAAATATGGATATATTATAATAATTATTATTATGAAGAATTATACACCCAAATATGTGTGTGTGTGTGTGTGTGTGTGTGTGTGTGTGTGTGTGTGTGTGTGTGTGTGTGTGTGTGTGCAACCAATATTTATATATTTAATACCTT
>JAOSBK010000008.1:5160730-5171854 GCA_027568895.1 Erythroxylum shatona
TAGAGGTTAATTTAGCCTTGAAGTTCTTCATGAAAGTTGAAGGATTTGATTTGATCTTTAATTTGATATAAAGTATGGAATTTTTCGATCAAGGAATAATAAGTTATGATTTTTCAAAGTTTATGTTATGGTTTTAGCAATGATTATTAGAGGACAGAACTTCGATTGGAAAATTGACTTCCTTAGAGGTCAAATTGATTTTTACGTCCTTCATGAAAGTTGTAGGTGACTTTCTGATCTTCGTTTCAATATAAAATATGACATGATTGGGTTTTGGAGTTGAAAGATATGAATTTTCAAAGTTGGCATTTGTTTAGGGATATATTAAATTGTGGCAGTACCTTTGACTGAATTTTTGACCCCTTTAGAGATAAAATTGATTTTTGAGTTCTTCATGGAAGTTGTAGAGCTTCCTTCAAACTTTCCATAGAGATTAAGGTTGTTGAAATTGGAGTTAGGGATCAAAAGATATGAATTTTTGAAGTTTTAGAAATTTTGCAAAAAAAAAAAGAAAAATTGGAGTTAGGGCCGGGTGCGACTCTGAGTGCGACGCAAATTTTCCTTTTTTTGTTATTAAAAACTAATTTATTTATTTATTGTTATTATAAGGTCTTTAAATTCTTAAATTGTATTTCTCATAGTTAAAAAAGTCGACAATCTGAAAAAGAAAACAGAAAAAGCAAATTATTAAAAGTAAAAAAAAAAAAACAGAAAAGGGCAATGAGAATGGAATTTCTCATTTTTGAGTTCAATTTCTTTTCAATTGTTGACTGGTTTAAAGGGGAGTAAACACTAATCATCATGAGAACCCGAGGCCTGTTCTGCGGAGCCTCAGCCCTATATATAATAAGAGACCTCGCCTCGCCAGCCTAATCTATGGCATGCGTTATAGTATGGTCCCTTTGAGAAAGATGAAGAGCATCGGCTAGGGAAATGGAAAATTAGACCACTTCTGGGCCTTGGCCTGGTTACATGACCTCAAAATTGAGCTTCCAATTTCAAAGTAGGCTGCGGTTCCTCTCGCTTTATCTCCATAATAGTAAATTTCAGCTATAAATTATGTAACCTCAGAAATTTCATGTTTGATGATGCAGCCATCAAATCATTATAATAAAGAGTGCTCTTCTTTAAAGAGAAAGACAAACGAGATGACTAGATTGATAACTCGCTCGTTTTCACATACTACACAAGTATCCCTGCAAGACACTTTGTAACCTGTAACTCATGTAGAAGAAGTATTAAATTGGCAGACTGAAAACAAAGTTAGCCCAAACACAAACTACTTCACCGTTCACCGCACTGATTCGAACCCCAAAGGCTTGGACACGCGAACAGTTACATACTAAATAGATTCAGTATCATTTGAGATTCAACAATTACACTAAAAATTACTTCATCGGATGCCTTAATTCAGGCTTAAAATTTACGTTGAAGAGCATTATTATGACCCAAAATTTGAAAAGAAAAAAAAAAGAGTTATCCAAAAATTTTTAAAAAATTAGACCAAAAGTTAAACCGATAAGATAAGAATTTAAAGATTTAAAGATTTAACTAATATTACATTGTTATAAAATTGATTAAAAATTTAAAAGATTGGTTACTCAATTAAAAAATTTAAAATTTGCACTAAATTAAAAAAATCTTAAAATATCCCATTCAAAATGTTATACCCAATATTTAGCGGAAAGCTCATTTCTTCTACATGGTTTATAAACCGTAGAGGCCTCGACAGGGCCATGGCCCGAATAGAAAAGATTATCTTAACTCCAGTCCTGAAAAATGTTGAAGTTCATGTCGTGGAGAAAAAGTTTGTTTAGTGGTAAAAATACTGGACGTATCAGCAAAAGCTTGAAGCAAAAAGCTATATTGTAGAAGTATAGTTGTTGTTTAGTGGTTGCCGGTTGCCGGTTGCCACCGTCTTTTCTTCCCACATCCATCGGGAAAGTTTGGAGCATTATTTAAACAAATTCTTTGCTTCGATAATAATATTTTATTAAATTTTATTAATATATTCATATAACTTTTGATTAAGGGATGAGAATGTTGAACCACTCACACCAACCTATTTAGTTATTAGATCATGTACTGATAAGAGTCAAATATGATTGGATGCAACATTTCATCTGCTTACGAGTGATCACAGGTACCTGCGTTGTTTCCTTTCTTATAATATTCTTACCATGTTATGCCGTTTGTCAATATTTTCATTTATTTCGAATTGTGCTAAACTCTCATGTTCAACTTCAAACAACGAATGTATGTACCTACGACGTCTAATTTACTGAATCTTTCAAGAACAAAATTAAGTTTGTGGGTTGATTTTTTATATATGGCCATTTCATTGGGGACATGGAAATGGAAACACGAATCAGTTATGTGATATACAAGTATTCGTCATAAGAGGAACAGAAGAACCAATAATTACAATAATTGTGCTCATTTAAAGATTATCCGAACCAAGTTTTTATTAAAAAATGAAAAAAAATCTTTAACAAAAGAAATATACAATAATTAGTGATTGATGGAACATTTGAAAGAGATCTATGAGGACCAAATATAATCATGTAGTTAGGTATGTTACTGCTCCTTTGTTAGATAAATGTTCTGTCATTTTATAAAAAAGAAACAAAATAGTTTGGTACTAAATTTGACAAATTTCGACAGCTCCGTTGAAAATTGAGTACTCGGTAGAGCTTATCTTCATCCATAAATTTTAGTCTAACTCGTGAAAGTTTTAATAAATTCAATTTTAAGGTGCCTATGTAGAGAAAATTATTGGGAGTCCCACATCTGCTAGTGTGCGTAAAACGATGGCAAGTGTTAATTTGACAATTGATTCATTCTGGCCAGCCAAAATCTATAGGAACTTTTCAAAATAAAGACACCACGACAAAAATGTGAACATGCTCCTGTTCATTAATCTCCTCTATCCTTTTCACTCCATAGACCAACTAATAAGACAAGAAATTATTTAAAGTTTTAAAATCATACGTTAAAATAAAAAAATATAAAGTTAAAAGTTTGTTGCTTTTATTCCTTTCTAAAAACAACAAAGTCCAAGCTTCTTCTTCATGCCTCTCGCATTCATCATGTTATATTTTCCTTTCCTCGTTAAGTGAAAGCATCTTTAATTTCTCGCACTTCACTCGCCAGCTTTTAACATCTGATGAGGTCTCCGATCCGATCACTTACCTTTCAGAATCCATCATGTCGAGAATAAGGATAGTGTTATAAAGCACAGAATATGATAGTTACATTATCCTATCATTTAATTAAAAAAGTTTTGATGAATGTCAATTGATGTGACTTGCTACATTATTGTGATCAACACACACATCAAACCAAATTACAATAGTGAAGACCAAAGATAAGATATTTAGTTTGATTGAGACTATTATTAAAATATGAACATATTGCTTAATTTTTGTATTTTAAGGAATTAAAACTATATCTGATGAATCTTAATCCAAAAGGGCACCTTTGGCGTAGAGCCAAGAATTCTTATTGGCCAGTATAGTCTTGGACGTAGGCTAGATAATCTCCACTTGGAATTTAGTAAAATCAAGCCAAAAAGCTCAGGTCGGCTGGCCCCCAAAAGAAATGGACTTACTCAGGGGAAATGAAGAAGATCTGGTAAAATAGGAGAGGGGGACCAGTGACAGATAGCCTCTGCTTACCATCCAGAGGAGTTAGAGAGAAGAAAGGCAATTAATTCAAAAGCGAAAACACATTTTTTATAAATTTAGGGATTTGTTTTTGCTGTGATCAGTGATCACCTTTGGATTTGGGTTTGGCGGGGATGAAAAAAACCCATGATACTGGCTGGCCCCTACTTCCCTCACTGTGACAGTTGAGGCCACGAGGCTACCTTGTCGATTCGAGTGGATAGTCAGATGGCATTTGTTCACGTGTCAAAATTTGATTAGCGGGAACTTCAAAAGCCACGTGCTTGGGGGGCTTTGTCTCACGTGGGGCTTGGGACCGGTCTCCTAATTGTGTTGTACTGGCTGACAGGCATAAATAGCTAAGGTTCCTTTACTTTTTCCGCGATGATAATTATAGGAGATAGTGCCTGTCAATTCCTTATTCCCTCACAATCACAATCCCTCTCTGCCACTTGAATCCTTCTCAACGACGCCTTTCTCTTCTCTTATATAATCCTTCCTTCTACATAACAAGCTGTGTACCACAGGATGCGGCGGTTTTCCAATATGTTGCCTTTATCTGCATTTGCACCTGCACCTTACCAGTGTTCTTAATTCCATAGCCATTTAGTCTATACAAAGACCAAGTGAAGATGGAAAAGCAGCACTTAGGTGCAGGTGTAGGTGCAGGTGAATGCCATTTTGGTCTAAATGAACCGTAGTTTCTATATTTCTTTTCGTGTAGCTCGTAGATCTTTATGCATGTTCAAGCACATCGAAGATGGAAAAGAAAGCACATAACTTCAGGTGTAGGCGCAGGTCAGTGCCATTTTTGGCTGTTAATCTAAATTTCATTGTGAAATGAACCCGTTGTTTCTTGGAATTTTCTTTGTGTCGCTGGTAGATCTATGTATGCATGTTCAAGCACATCTAAGACCTCATTATTTGGTAGCATCTACAGTTTTAGCGACCTAAGTGAGAGATAAATGTCGATTTGGGGTCTTCAAAGTAGAACAGTCCGATATCGACCATGTTGTGGTGCTCATCACAACTTTGTAGAAAGCTCATCAATTTGAAGGACTCTACTGAGTACGGGTTGTAGATCTACCAACATAGGATCTCTTTGAGCGTTTCTTAGAGATTTTGAAGAAGGATAGATATACGAATCTCCACTCTCTATAACTAGGGCTTCTCACTATACATCAAGTCTACACGTTTCTGCATCCTCTTGCTCTCTTTCGGACACATACACACGCTCCACCCACATATAGATTAGTATAATGTATATTTTTAGGCTAAATACCAGAAAGGGAAACGCTGTAAGAAATAATGGAACCTGTCCTCTGAACTGTGACTCCAGCGAAACTCACACTCGTACCCTTGGGTTAATAAACCCTAGGTTGCTTTCTCTATGTGAACCTTTATCTAAGAAGACTTTAACCTGATTATCTCTATGTGGTTCATCTCCACAACCTTTTTAACAAACCTTTATGTCTTCAAATGAACTGCGTGAGAAAGCACAATAGACGTCTAATGAAGTAAGGAGGAAAACGGTATTCTCTATTCCCTTTAGACCTCTAAAAAACATGTTATGATGATCGGGCAATTGAACCATAACCTGAGATTAGTTCTGTGCCTTACCCTAAAAGGCTTGCAAAAGTGCAATTAGAGTCAGCAATGGTAGGCGCAGACAACAAAAGGGGAAGTTTATTAGTAAATGAAAAGTAATAATATTGAACAAAATCTAGGTTTATACAAGAATTAAATACTGTGTGGAAACCCCAAATAACATTTCAGTAGCCATTCAAAGGTCAACAGATTCCTAGATTTGATTGAGAAGAGCAAATATATTGTCTGCTATGTTAACTAGTCTCTTTCTTCAAGTTGTGGAAGGTATCTTTCTATCCATTCTCAGTCAGCTAAAGCCATATAATTAATGATTCTTGTCTGTAGGACAATCTGATTTCTGTTATATACCTGAAGAACAGTTACACATCACTATACATACAGCTAATCCTAGTAAAAGGTTCCTGTATAAGTTGACCAGGCTTGTTCTATGAATAAGTTCCCATATAGGTTAACCAGGGTCATTCCATGGATATGCTCCTCCTAAATAGGTTAACCCGGGTTATTGCATGACTCAGAAAGCATTTTCGTTACTAGTAAAGTAATATTATGTAATATTACTATAATTAACCGATATGTTTCTGATATTTGGAGCATTTCGAGATCAAAATATATAGCAAATACTTTTCAGTTTGAACACTTTTTGACCACACTCATCTTAACCTGAAACCGCAGACTGTTGCAGAATTGAATGAGTGTTTCACTTGGTCCATTCCAATTTAACGTACGTACTGTTTTCCTCCGAGCTAGTAGGCAAGTGTCTTATGTTCATGTAAGAATTAAAAGGTAAAAAAGTCTATATCTTACAAGGAATACTGGCTCGAGTCTACAAGGATAAGTAGACATCTACAGCTTCTTTGTTAATTTTGGACATATTATTTGAAGAAACTTCTGAAATACAAACTATTTATGGGCATTTTGATCTACATAGGATATCTTCAAACCCTTAAACAAGGTAGCCTATGCATTGGAATTCATTTCCATAATTTCCCTTCGTATAACTAAAATTTTCCAAGTCTTTTTTAGGAAAATGTGCATGGTTTCTTTTGTATGGTTTTCATGAGTAATAATTATAATAGATAAGTATATAAATCAATAATATTTGACGGAAGAAGTTAAACGATGTTTTCTTTTATTTTGTAATACCATACCTGATCATACTTCTTTTCAGTGACGGAGATACATATACAACTATCTACCGTTTCGAATTCTTTAACATCCTTCCTTCTCGTTACTTTATTCTTTTTATTGGAAATTACTTCCTCATACTTGATTACTAATTGAACATCTTCTCGTAAGTTTTACTACATCACGTCTATACCTTTAACTAACCAGTCTAAGTTCTTAAACATAATCGCATGAGTCAACAACAATATACAAAAGTCTTACGTTTTTGCAGCCTATTTATAAGGTTTCGTCACAACTTTATATTTGTTAGGAGACAATAAAACAACAACCAGAACACAGCTCTCCAAAGAGTCAACTAAATAGCAACATCAAAGCACTTAAATCAAGTTTGGTCGGATAATATTATTATAAGAATAAAAACTCAATAAAGGATCAATCAGAAAGATTTACGCAAAAAGCCTTCTGAACTAAAAGATAAAATTATGGACTAAACCCACAAGCAAATTCACTAATTACCGATAAGAATTTACAAAATTTGGTCCCTCACTTACAACAAGAAGTTATCTCATAAAATTTCATTATTGAAAGCAAGGTTGTTATGCAAATTAATAAATTCTTAACTCAATCTCAAAATCAATTAAACAAGAATGAGAATCGGAAACTACTTGCTGTCACTATCTGTTTTCTTTCCCTTCTTGGTATTTTTATGCCTCCCAATGAACCAACCAATGTTTTCTCCTTTTATATATCCCAAATTAGAATTTTTGCATTATACAATCAGATACACGACCGTGTAATCCTTAGTTCCTTTAAGTATCTTAACACTCACTAGATTGTATACCAATGGTCTACACCTGGATTAACCAGATGTTGACCAAATAGTCAAACAGTCAATGCAATATCTCACCTAATACATGGTTAAGCATATATCAGGGTATCAGTCGTACTAGTATATAAAACATTACTCATAACCTCTCTCTTTATTTTATTCTTTGGATGTTGTGCCAAATATTATCTCTCACCATGAGAGATAGGTATTACGACAGGTTTACTGTTAACCATATTAAATCTTTGTAATACATACTCAATGTATGCATTCTATGAGAGGTCCGACGAGTGTTAAGATTCGTCTCAGTGAATCTGAATATTTAGGACAAAAGATTCTATGTCAAGGTCCTTCAAGTCAAAATTTTTAGCCAAAAGTTGCTTAATCTTATACAATATGGTCAAGTAATTTGACGTGAGCAATATATCATCCACATGTAATAATAATATGAAGATAATTTTGATCCTCTTGACCTCATAATACAAGCATTTTTTTAACTTTATTTTTTATGAAACTGAAAGAGATCATTACCTCATCAACTGTAAGGTGTCACTTTTAGGAGGTTTGATATAAACTATACATTGATCTGCTTAACGTGTAAACCACGTCAGTTTTATTTGGATCCTGAAATCCTTCAAGTTATACCATATAAATCACTTCATAAAGGTCTTTATTCAAAAAAATGGTTTTGACAGTCATCTGATATAGCTCTATATCATCATGAATTACAGTTGCCTTAGTCACGTACTCAAAATGTATCTTACGAGGATACGAGAGAAAAGGTAATGCAAAGTTAACCTTTCTCCCTGAGTGAATCATTAGGCAACAGAGCAAGCCCATAAATTGTTGAACTTTATCTTAAAATCTCTTAGGTCTAAAAAATTCATTTACAATTGATAGGTTTGCAGTTTTAATGCAAATCAACTAGCTCTTAGACCTTACTATGCTTCATGACTTGCATCTCATCAATCCCACCACAGATCTGCATTGAATCCAGAAATAGCTTCTCTAAAAGTAAATGGATCCGTAACATGTCTAATAGCATAGTCATGTTTACCTGATAAACTATGAAATCAGATGGGGTAGCAAGTTATCTCACTCTGATGGATTTACCAAACTGCACCAGATCTTATAACTTCAGGAACCACTGTGTACAAGTATGGATTTCTATTCCTATATAGGCACGGTACAGAGACCTAGATCCACCAGATCTAATCGTATAAGTAGTAGGCACATGATAACTGTAG
The DNA here is from genome assembly GCA_027568895.1 of Erythroxylum shatona. Taxonomy (NCBI): domain Eukaryota; kingdom Viridiplantae; phylum Streptophyta; class Magnoliopsida; order Malpighiales; family Erythroxylaceae; genus Erythroxylum; species Erythroxylum shatona. Next base: position 5,169,202 of record JAOSBK010000008.1, read on the forward strand.
TATCCGCCCTACTATCATTCGAAGAGTCAAAGAGTTCACCATCATTATAGACATTGCATTCTAGAAACTTAGCTATTTGTGATTCCACTATTCTGATCTTACATTCTATACAGTAAAAATTGTAGACTTAAAATGGTCAAGATATCTTACTAAATAGCAATGAATGGAACGTGCATGCAATCTTTCTTTATAGAGATTATACTTTCTCAGTAAGACAGCCCCATACACGAATGTGTGCATTAGGTGTTCACACTTTTAGATAATTAGGTAAAATAACCCTGTTTTAAATTGACTTCTTCAAGTTCTTTACGGTGCAGATATGCCTTTCAGTAACACACCATTTTGCTCAGAACTATTCGGTATAGTGAATTAAATCACTATTTTAACTTATTCCAAACATCTGGCAAATGGACCCTTTAAAATCCTGAAATGTCATGTTTGCCATAATATTCTCCTTTACGGTCAAATCCAACTATCTTAATAAATTTTTTCAATTGGTTCTCAACATTTAGTCTTTAAGCAATAACATATAACTGTAATGGGAATAATCATCTACAAATGTCATAATATATTTAGAATTGTCATAATGCAACTGTATAAGGTCTACTGATATCTTTATGTATCGAACTCAACAAGTCAAAAGCATAAGTTAACCTCAATAACCTTTTTAGTCAACTTATCCCTACAACATTCATCACATGTTCCTAGATCATCATAATCTAGAATTGAGAAATATTTTTCCTTGATCAATCTCTCAACCTTAGCTTTGGAAATGTGGCTTAAACTTTTATGTCACACCATGTATGATTTCTCATTCATTAGGGTTATTCATTTCATAGCTTGTTTGTCAAGATACGAAAAATCATGTATCTAATTCGAGGTACGACACATTCTATACAAATCATATGACAAGAAAATTGTACCATTATATTTTACGTTAAACAACAACTATAGAATAGAAGCATTAAATACAAAACATTAACCCTCTTTGTCCAAAATTGATCAAAAGATCACATATAATATATGTCGTGTAAAACTTAAATGAAACTTACTACAAGGTTCAGTACATACATTCCCCATATATATATTACTTCTACTTTTTCATTGTTGTGAACCATTAGTTCCTCCTTCTTTTTATTTGACTTTATCTTGGATATGAACTCTTGCATTGTGGAAGCACCTTCATCAGATACTCCATTATATATAGCCATAAAGTACTTAATTCGACTATCGCAAATTGAATTCATAAATTGATAAGCCAAGGAGTTACCTGATAGTCTCAGTTTTTCTTTTTAGGCCTTATACTACTGGTTTCTTTATGTCATGCAGACCTGTACCAACACTGGTTTAATCAACATCAGTATGTGGAAAAGATTTGAACTTTCTACCTTTGAACTTAGCGGCTTCATCTTTGCCTTCCCTTTGGTTGCTTCGAGGGTTGTAGGAATAGTAAAATTAAGTTTCTCCTCCTCAACAATGTAATGGGCTATCAAAGTGTTGAAGTCTCATTCCTCATCCAACGAGTAATATGTCATCACCAAATTCCTAAACTCTGAATGGAGTGTGTTCAGAAGTTGGTGAATAGTGAAGATATCATAAAGAGGAATGTTTAATATCTTCAGTCTACTGTAAAGATGAATCATTCTCAATATATACTCCATTAATCCCCCTTCTTTTGTATATCTTATAGAGAATAATTCTTTCATCAAGGCATTTGTCTCAACATTAAGTGAGACTGTGTACCTCTAGGAGACATTATTTAGAAACTTCTTCTCTATGTCTGTGTCCGAAAATTCACTTAACAGATGGTCAGTTATGGATCTCTTAATGGTCATCTGACATAATCTGTTAGACCGATCCTAGGTTTTCATAGGCTGCTTTATGAGCTCTCGAGCTCATGGGTGTAGGTGGAGATGGCCTATTTGTCCGTATGGCCATATCAACCTTTGCTATCTCCATAGTGTTCAATACATCCTCTACCTACTTCATATTAGCTTTGAGTATCGTTGTTATCCTATATTTGTGCTAATTTAAACTATCATTTTACAGTCACCTTTTTGGTCAATAAAATCAGTGTCACCATTGAAATCCTGATAATGTTTAAATCAATACAAATGTAGGATAAGAACGATACTCAAAGCCATTAAACAATATCTTTACTAAAAATCCAGTCACAATATTATGAAACACCTATAAGCTAAATACATGATATATACAACTAGACCTCCACATAAAAACTATCAAATTACAGACCATCAAATCTTATGACACTATCACCTGTGGGTGAATAGATCATTCAAGCAATGACTTTCCTCTATTCAATGCCTTTATGCACATCTAAAATCTCACGTAAGGCCAACACCTGTGAGCAAAATAACCAAACATGAGACTAGAGACATCTCCTAACTTATAAATAGAACAATTCGAAATATTGACTCGAAAAGCTACTGCGACATCCTTATCAACACTCAAAAATTCCACAAACACAAGGGATACGTCTTTATGTTACTATCATATTCTTTATGGACATATGGCATGTGACAATGTAACAATAATAACTATAAAAAAATCGAATGTACAGCCTCATTATTACACACTCATGTTGAAGACAATCTCTGAAAACTTTATTTGAGACATTTACAAAGGAAAAATC
>JAOSBK010000008.1:5197094-5210562 GCA_027568895.1 Erythroxylum shatona
TCTTTGAATATTCTGGGTAAGCTCATCCATCACTACTACAAACAAAAAAGAGTTCAAAGAGGAACCTTGGTATAGCTTAATATCGATGGAAAAACACTTTTTAAGTCATAATTATCAAATAGTGAAAAAGGAAAAGAAGTTTGTGTTATTATTCTGGATAATAAATTTTAGAATGCTTACTTGATCATTGTGAAGATTGTGGCTCTGCTTATAAGGTTGTTGAGGATTGTTGACTTAGGGTATGTATAAAGCTCACAAAACAATTATAAATCTTTTTAAAGGGAAGGAGAAATTGTACAAGCCCTATATAGATATTATTGATCGACGATGAGACAAACATCTTATTCAAAGGATCCATTTAGTAGCTTATTTTCTCAATCCTCTTATATAGCGGAGAAGCACATATAATTAATATTATGGGCAGTTTGTTTGACGTCATTGAATGCAAATGTATTTTTTATATTGAAGATATATTTTATCATAACTATTAATTTAAAATATAGATGTGTAGTGGATATTATTTGGTAACATTGCTCCAATATTGAGAAAACTCACTATTAGATTACTCAGTCAAACAACTTTTGTATCAGGTTGCGTACATAATTGGAGTGTTTTTGAACCTATTCATATAAAGAAACGAAATCGTTTGGAACATCAAACACTTATTGACCTTGTTTACGTTACTTATAATCTGAGAATGAAGAACTAATATTTTATAGTTTTGTTTTTATAATTTGAGAATACTTTGGAGAATTTGAAGCTTTTGACAATGATGAAATATAACCTCATTCAGAAATACAATTATGATTTTTATTATTATTTTGAGTTTTATATTAGAGTCATATTTATTTATTATTAGTTCATTATAAAATAATAGACATTAGTGTATTTTTTATTTCAACAAAATATTTTATTTTTTACTTATTTTTATAAGTTTTACTTCTTATTTATTATATATCGATTTTATAGTAATTAACTACCAATTTAACCTTTAAATCTTAAACCTTCTTTTCGACCAGTTAAAAGTTCGTTTTTAAGATATAGATAAAAAAACAAAACAACTATATTTATAATTAATAATTAATAAACTTAGCAAGAGTTACTATTTTCATGGCCGCGTATTCAATCCCAGCTTGTTTCTATCGCCTATCTCTCCTCAGACTTGCTTCCTCCACTAAACCTATCTCTTTACCGTCTCCATCCTTTCATCCCAAGACTAAGGTTTTATATAATTAATATTTCTCAATTATTCTAGCGTCACCTTTCTAAGTGTTTACCTTATTTATCTTTTCTTCACTGAAAAGTTTTTCCTTTTGTTTTGTTTTCAGTGTTCGAAACGATTAAGGTTGTTTTCGATGGCATCGGAGTCCAAGGAATCTCCGGCTAACAATCCCGGCCTCCACACCTCCATCGATGATGCCACTAAGGACTATTTCATGCAACAAACTGTAAGCTTCTTGTCTATTTGCACATACTTATCAACTGTTATATATTTGTGCTTGTTGGTACTTATCGAGTTCAGTTTTATTTTTCATTTTTTGAACGATCCAGATGTTTCGGATTAAGGATCCTAAAGTCAGTTTGGATTTCTATTCTCGTGTATTGGGAATGTCGTAAGTTCCTCTTTCATTGCTTCGATTTATTATTTTTTCAAAAAAAATCATATTTGCAATTTTTAGAATGATGAGGGTTGATATGTGGTTTTATTTAGGAAAGTGGCTATTCAGAATTATGAGTTTATTTAGACTGATGAGTTTTTATATTTGTGGTTGGTTAGCATAGGCAGCTACTTCTTATTAAGTGAGGGATTCATTTCAATTGTTTGTATATTCCTATGTGTAGAGTTAACAACCAATAATGTTTGTCTCAATATCTATATTAGTGACCTTGCTGCTTTAGGGGTTGCTCAGTGTATTAGAAATTTCTGTAAGCACGTTTTGTTACGGCTTATATTCTGGTATAGTTATTAGTTGGTTCAAGTCAATAGTCCATCCCCTATACTACACCGTTGTATTCCTTCTTCAATGATGTTATAAGGGTAACAGAACAACTTTCCATTTGTACGAACTGTTTTGTTTTTCTCATTGCCTTTCGATCTGGAAGTATGATAGGTTTGTCCTGTATCCATGTCCACTAATGCCATCTTCATGATGAATTCAATTTATTATTACCTCTCAATTGCCTCCAATCCTGAGCTTGTTTGCTCCTTTTTCTCCTGTTGCTGTGGAACTGTCTTTTATGTGGCTTAATTTTTGCAGAATTTGCTACTAGAACTTCTAAGTGCATGTGCATTCTTGATCTTAGTTCTTTACAAGCTTATACTTCCTCTGACGTATGTAACTTATCTAAGATCGTTTTTTCACATGTATTCTATCAATTCGTGAAGCTGTTATATATTGCAGATTTAATGATTGGGTGCACAATGCTGCATACCTTTAGGCTTTGTGAACCTAGTTTATTTGGATAGTATCTATTGAGTATTTCGCCTTTCTCCATTTCACAATTTATTATCCTATTTTCTTAACTCTTTATTGAGGGCATACTCTTGACTTGTACACTTTTTAGTTGTGCAAATATATGGCGTGTGTATTCTTTTCCAATTTCTGAAATCAGTTTATCAATTGAGTTAATGCCTCACAAGTTGTCTTTAATAAGCCAGGGTAAAACTAGAAAATTAGGTTCAGCTCAAATTGATATTTTACTATTTCGATATTACAGGTTGCTTAAGAGGTTGGATTTTCCGGAGATGAAGTTTAGCTTGTACTTCATGGGCTATGAGGTAACTTTTTTTACAGCATACAATCCGAAATATGGTATCACTATCTTATTTACCTGCAGGGCTTCAAAAATTCAACCCTACAATTTCCTTTTTAATTTTGTTGCTGCACTTGCAAATAATAGTTTTGTAGTTGTTGCAAAAATATTCATTGTAGACATATCTGTTTGCTGTAGGACACATCATCGGCCTCAAGTGATCCAGTTGAGAGAACAATGTGGACCTTTGGTCAGAAGGCTACAATTGAACTAACGCAGTAAGGGTGATAGACACGTATCTTTTTACTTTGATTTTCACCTTGCAACACCTTTTTGTACTTTTTCTGACAGCTATACATATTCTATCTAACAACTGGATTGTTGTCAGCAATTGGGGAACAGAAAGTGATCCTGACTTCAAAGGATATCACAATGGAAATTCAGAACCACGTGGCTTTGGTATGCAAACCTAGCTTGTACTTTGCCAATTAGATAATGTGATACTGCATCCCAATATATTTTATTGAGTTTCAGATCATTGGAATTATTTCTTTTGGTGTCTACTATTCTAGTCCTATTCTTAGGACTTGTTCAACATAAGCATGTAGTTTAGATTGCTTCCAAGGCTTGATTTATCATATATATGAGCTTGCAATTTAGGGTACTGGATATATATGTGTCAACTGTGATGCAATTGAGTATTAAGCATCAGTGGGCTACCCTGTTTTTCAAAGTGTGGTTATTCGGTTTGCATTACTTCAGATTAGTTTCTATGTAGGCGCATGAATCTTCTTAAGTTAATTGAAATGAAAGGTTAGGTTTGGAACCACAATTTCTTTGTGAACAGGATGAGTCCAAGAAGTATGAAAATCTATCTTAGTGATCTTGTGTTGGGTAGTGGCTTTTGATTGCTTCTAGCGTGCATATTTATAACTGGACTTGAGTTCCATCTTGATATATATTTTTTACTAAGGAAAGAGAACGGACAGTTGAGTAGAGGCGTGAGCTGTAGATATTTGCTGTTATATAATAAAATTTTGGTTGTATTTTGTTGTCCTTGGGGCAGCATTGAGGAAATACTTTTATTTACTACAGATGTACAAGGACTTTGTCTATGGATCATATTTCCTGTAGTTCAATATAGTTTAAACTCTTTGTAATTGATATTTTGGTTTTAGGGCATATCGGAATAACGGTGGATGACACATGCAAGGCCTGTGAAAGATTTGAACGTCTTGGTGTGGAGTTTGTCAAAAAACCTGATGATGGTAAGAATTAACATGTTGAAAGCTATCACTTTTAAATAATAGAATTATATTGTCACTAATATGATGCCTTAAAAACTCAAGTTTTATGAACACTTGGGCAGAAAAGGAAATCTCTAAAGTCAGACAAATGTGCATGTCTGTTAGCATGGCAAATGCATGTGTTTGCTGTAGGAAATTATGAAAATTATAAGACATGCAAATGATTCTCCAACCGAAATGCCACTTACTAATTGGGAACAAAAGTGTGGTTTTGTCACAATGCCTCAAGTATGTTTAGGATCAAGAAAGGATATAAGTTAGAAATTGGAGTTGGGATTTTGAGGACTGTAGTGGTTGATTGTTGTCCAAGGCTTCTACTGGTGTTATCGCAGTTATCTTAGATGTTAGTTTGGTTTCTCACTTTTGTAGCTATTTCTAGAAGAACCGCAGCATTTCTGAAATTAATTTTTACTACCACAACTGCTTTTATGTTTATATATTGGAAAATTTTGCAAGGGTCTAGAGCCTGACGGGATTTGGTATTCCTTGCATTGATTTTCCACACTCTTGAAAATTAAACGTAGACAAATGCTGTAACCATAGAGAGATATGCTGCTTATACAGTTTCATGATTGCTTGGTGGGAGCAAATGCAAATTCATCTCCCCTTACCAAATCTGTATAGCAAACAAAACCTCATTGTAAAGTTGGCTTGTGGATGATAGTCCGGGTTCTCCTGGATATCTGTTTACATAGACACAGACAAATGCCAACACATTTTGGTTCAAAGTTTGAGATGATCTTATTAAATGGTTTTATTTCTTTAATGAATAGGAAAAAAATCACAATGGAGGATCCCCTTAAACTGTAGTAGATTTACTTGTATTAACTTTGTGAGTCTGTTTGCAGGGAAAATGAAAGGAATAGCTTTTATTAAGGATCCTGATGGTTATTGGATTGAAATCTTTGATTTGAAGACTATTGGACGGATAGCTATTGTACCTACTTGAGATGGATGAGGTAGTGCCTATTCTATTCTTTTCTTCTTAGTTATGTCTTCTTACTACTCTAGTTTCCCATAGAAAGAGCATCCGTAGGATCTTGCTTTCCAAGAGTGCATTTTCTGCTGCTGTATGTAGATATGTAAACACTTTCTTTGCTTGATGGAGGTTTCGTTGATCGTAAAATGCTTTGAAGTTTCCTGTTAAATAAGGATTGGCATATTTTCTGCTTACGAGGGCTTGATCTTGGCACTATTAAATAAAAATAGAGCAGGCAAAAGATTGTGCTGCCTTATGTCATAAGCTTTTTTTTCAACTTCCGCACTCTGTATTACAGAATTTGTTAAGAGTATATTGTTATTTTGATGCCATTTCACCTCATAAATTGCTAGTTAATCACATCTATTTTTTCTTGATTAAAGGGCTTTTTATTGAATAAAACACCCTGATGACTTCTATTTTTACCTGGTCACTAATTGTTTTAGTAGAAATTACAACTGATGATGATGGGAAACCTTGTCAGTGTTTTATATTTTAATATCCTTTACAATGACGGATCTCCATTATCATCTACTGTAGCATTTAGCTCTGAAATCTTAGTTTTCAGCTGCACCATATGCGTTCACACGCTTTTTCCTTTTTTCATCTTAACCCTGATATGATATCTGTAAGCATCTAAAGTGCGATGAACTGATTGCATCTTTGTGAATGCAGGCAAATTCTGGATTCTTCCGAATACAACTTAGGAGAGACTTGTTCGTGGCAGAACTTTCTTTGACGTTCTGTTTCTTTTCAAATCAAAGCGTTGTTTTGTTAGTGCCTAAAACATAGTTGTATCAAGTATGCAGCAATAAGAAAGAAGAGATGACACTTCTATCAGCTGCTGTTGCGATGGAAATCAGTGATCAATTGCAAGACTTGTGTTACCTAATCTCTCCTCTGTTTCATAGTTGTATTAACGCCTCAACAGAAGCAGTTTCAAATCTACCCATGTTATAGTTATTTATCACGGTTGAAATTAATAAGATCTAATTTTACTAAGTTATTACTGACAGAATGATTGTGAATTGTGATAAACTGACCTTTTCCTTCCGTAGTTTGGTTATATATAGATATTTTAGTGTCATGTGAATTATATTATATTCCAAATCTTACCTTTTCAACTGCTTTTGGTCTCATTAATTCAATTTTATTCCATTACCCCTTATTTACACATCTCTCAAATTTGTTTGCAATTCTAACATTATGTCAATTTTGTTATAATCAACACACCAGCAGTTCTGATCCTATTGATTTAGCCGTAACAGATTCCCTTAAAGAACAAACGCAAATTGTTCTTAAGCTGGTCTCAAAGACTGATAAGCCATCCTGGGCCTCGAGCCCTTGAAAATAAGATTGATAACATTAATGTTGACTCGTGTGGTGTAAAAGTTGGGAGCTTTAGTTGCTGGGCTATACATGTGGGGGTAGTCTGCGAAATTCAAAAGCCCTAGCACTTATGTTGGAGTTCTCAAATTCCTTGAACTAATCATGAATAAATGATTGTCTGGACCAACATCCAAACACGTTTTCCCACTAAGGGGGAAAGTACGAAGTACGAACCAGCAACAAAGTAATAAAAAAGTTGAACAAAGTAAGAAAAAATAAGGGCAGCTGGGTTCCAAAGTCTGTGATCAATGGTCTTTGACAAGACGGCTTATCTGATTTGTTAAAGATTATCTGATATTTTCACGTTCTTCAGTTTCTTCAAATTCAGATTCCCAGAATTTTTAACCAGACGCGCAACGAGCTCGAACAGATACAGAAATTTCAGAAAATACGTCAATAGTAAGGGGATCATGCATCATTAAAGGTATATGAAACACGAAATAGCAAGAAAGCATGATTTGATAAGACAAGTAAACCCAACATGACATTTTAAATCCCTACCATTGCCATCACTTTTACCCCCTTTTTTTTAATGAAAACCAAAATGTATCCTTCTAACTGGAGTAGGTTTTTTTTTTTTTTTTTGTTGCTGATGTTAAATAAGGTCCATGTTAACTTGTTGCAAATGTGTCTCTGCAAATTTTATATCCTCAGTTGGAACATTCTTCGTTTCTCCGATGCAAGGTTTTGAATGAGATGGGAATGGAATTAAGTGACTACGTTCACCACCTCATCTACTGCAAATTATGATACTTGAACATGTCTAGCCCTTTTTTCCTCTTCAGGATTAGCTTGCCAAATGATTGTTGTCCCAAAAGGATTAACTAGGGCCAACAATGCACTTGGTGAATTCCTACGTCAGGAATCCCACATTTTGGGGGTGAGTTAGGCACTTTCTAACATGGTATCAGAGTCAAGTCAGTTTGTCTCGATAGTTTGGGGCGGTACCCGGTTATGTCCCTTTGTCCAATATGTCCATCAGATGTCCAGTCCTGCTCTGGATTGAGAGGGGTGTGTCAGGAATCCCACATCGGACAAGTATAAGAGCATTCAACAATTTATAATAATATGCAAACTTCCTCCTCTTGAGCTAACTTTTGGGGGTGAGTTAGGCACTTTCTAACATCCTAACTAAGACCCATTTCCTAATTGTATCTCATTGGCACGGTTGATGTGCAGTTATTAAATTTAACAGCATCTATGAATTTGATGATATGGCTGGTATTTCCTTTGATGTTCGCATTCTGAAACATGCCATCAGTATACCTCACCTCATGCTTGCATTTGTTAGAGAAGTCGATCGACTCTGTCGTTGTCTCTTTAGTCATCTCATCTTCTTCTGTTCCTTATCTTGCAATAAAAATACTGACAACGCACGTTTTTTAATAGATTACCGTGCAAATCCTTTTCCAGTATATAGGCTGGAGTACGTGTTAGCTTTAACCATTTACAGTACTAAACTGTTCATATGTATCGTTTTGTCTTATTGCGTCCAGCCTATGGAGAAATTTTAGTTTCCAGTGAGGTAGATAAGCCCACCAATTACGTTGCTTGTGATTCATGCTCAGGCTTTCCGATTATGGTGCCTGGGAATTTGAGTAACACTCATTTAGGCAAAGCGCTTACGCGTTTTGGCTTATTTCTAGCCATTGACGTGTTTTTTTTTTTTGGTCTTCGTTGCATTTACTAAGTTCCCCAGAAACTTGCTATATGCTTCACACTTGGATACGTAGGTTATGGCGCTCGGATACTATTGCCATCACCTACTTCCCTGATGGGTCTGATGGCATGAAATTCCGCATATTTTCTCTTGTTTCATCACTGATGAGATGTTCTGGAGGTGATATACTATTATTGTAGTACCGTAGAAGACTAGATGAACCGACTTCCGTTCCATGTCATCTCTAGTAATTCATCTTCAAAGGTTTGTCGCAATCTCCGAATACCGTTTATCTTTTCTTATGCAATTGGGTGGGTCCATTGATCTGGATATGCATATATAATTGTGCCACTGCCATCCCATTTCCTCCCGTGGTGGCCGATGGAGTTTTTGGGGATCCCTATTCAAAGTTCACACCAGTCCAGTCCATTTTTTTTAGTTGCTAAGTATTTTCTTAATTATGGAAAGGCATTTTTAAGCCATCCACACTTATATTAATTCTCGTTCGAGCAGGTAGGTCCCTTGCGGAAGGTAAAACTCTGACCTCAAATTTTAAACGATTGCATACATAAGGACGGTTCGAACCTGTAATCTCACCGTCAGAAGAGCCCCTTACCAATTTTAGAAACTATAAACAAAAGTTTTTAGTTACGCCAGTCAAGTCAAGGGGTAAGAGCTGTGCCTTTCCAGTTCTGTTGTCTATTTCTTGGTGGGTGCTGGGCTCCATTTGGATAGTTGTGGGCTTTTAATACTTTTTAAACTCCATTTCTTTCAGTAATTGGAAAGCTTAGAGGAAAAGACAGCTTTCATGGGCCTATAAACAACAGAATCTTTGTTGGTTTAGCTTAATAATGTATTCAATGAACTTTAAGTAAAGGCCATGTTAGGTGGGCTTTTGACTATTGACCTTGATTAGGAATATAATTTGTTTTTGTGTGGAATCATCCCCACTGCGTAGAATGATAAGAACGAAGAGAAAACAAAGGCTTGTTTTGGGAACAGGAACCCTGAAATTATGGAAAGATTAGGACATCAAAGACCCAGTAAAGAGATCAGGAATTGATCTTTTAGGTGCTTATACATGCAAAGCCATGTTTTTAGCGAAATGGGCATTCATATAAAGCTAAAGAAGGAAAAACAAAGCTAAAGTAGTTTGCAAGTGATATCATTAGTTGGACGGTTGGCCTAAAATGCAAAACTTAACAATGGTAGAAAAAAGAAGAAAAAACATATTTGTTTATGATTCCTCTGCTATACCACTCCAATTAGATGGTAACTTGGAATTTTTCATAGTTTCTGATTCAAAGTCCATTGCACGTATTGAAAAAAAAAAAGATTGAATGGACTTTGTCTACTAACTAGATGGTTGATCCTAGCTGATTAAATAAGACTAAACTTTGTAATGTCCAGAAGCTTTTTTAGATAAACTCAGGAAGATGGGGCAAATTGTTGGATAATACAATTGTCATTGTAGGGCATAGATTTGGCAAAATTATTAAGAGTCAAATCTGAAGTTGGAGGCAAGATCACTGATTAACTTATCAATTTGATTAGATGGGCAAATTTTTCTTTGGAGGATCATGGACCCCATGGATTTAATTGATGGAATTTCATTTAAGCAAATGACAAATCTTGTTTTGGATCTATGATGGTGCTGCATTATTAGGGACTAAACTATAATTTAAGAGCTTCATGTCATCTTTGGCAACCTAATTGCACGTGTGCCAAGCACCAAGAAGAACAAAATCTCATATGGCTGACCATCCAATCAGCAGCTTCTTCATACACTACATGCTAGTGTGAACACGGGCATTTAGAAATTGTGGATGGCTACAAATCCTTTTTTGTAATTGTTTCTCACATGTATATTACTCCCCATTCCGTAAATTCATAAATGCATAGTAAATACATTCTTTTCAAATTATATAATAGTTTGTTACTTAAAATAAATGATAGAATTTGCTCGTACTTGGATACAAATTTCATGCATATAGCTTTTATAGCTAACCATCTTTCACTTGTACATCCATAATTCAACTACACAACACCCGTACAGACTCTCCCATCTCCACCGCCCCCTCTCTCACCTGCAACTCATCATACCAAAACCACAACTGGACAATAATAAGGATATTAAATACTTGCATAAGCATGATGTCCATAAATTGTAAACTAAGCCGAAAACATAGGCCTGTCTGCAGTAACCTTTTGAAGTACATTTACTACATCTACCACATGAAAAACTTGCAGTTCTTTTATCAGAACATGTGCCCTTCTGTTCTTAGTGTTATTACTAAGCCATACATGTGATCTGATTCCATTTCTCATGTTTGTATATAAAGATACTAGCTATGCACCTTGGGTATATCAGATCATAAATTCATGTGATGAGATCTGCAATTTGAGTTGATCATTTGATATAAATCCATAAATGGATTGTCACCTATTTGGTGTCTCGAGGGAAAAACTTAACCAGCCATTATTTATGGGTGAAAAATGGGATTAGCCCTGTTTTTGTATTAGAAAATCATTACTATCTTACACATATATGTAGCCCTTTTTCTTTTTCTTTTCAATTTTCCAAGATGGGGCAGCCTCTTTCAATAAGTTGCCTATGCGGGGACCACTTCAATCTATGTTTTTTTTTTTTTGCTACAAGGGAAATGAATCAAAACTAAATAAAAACCATCCTAGCTAACGCAACGTTTTGCGGTATTGGACGCCTTGTTGGTCCCGGTGAAATAACTCCATAATTGTCATCGGAGGCTCGGTAAGCATATGAATGCCTAGACTGGCCATCTCCGCAATAGAGGCGAGGAGATCAGCACACTGGTTCTCTCCTCGACTCACGTGTTGTAACTGCACCTCCTAGTGTCGGTGTAACCTCTGGGTACCTGCCACCAAAAAGTTATCCTCAGTTAAAACTATATTGGAAGAGGAGAGAATGTTTATCACCTCGAGGGAGTCAACTTCAACTATTATGCGACAAAACCCCAGCGTCCATGCGAGATTGAGACCCGAGTAAACTTCTCATAATTTTGCAGTAACAGGAGAACCTCTGTCAATGCGATAGAGAAACCCACCGCACCACCTCCCTAATTAAGCCACCCGAAATGGCCATATTCGAGCTATGCCTAACTGTCTCATCCGAATTAACTTTGACCCAGGAATCGAGCGGTTTCGTCCATCTGACTAAGGTACAGTGAGCAAGACCCGGATTCATCAAAATGCAGCTTTCCACTAATCGTGCTCTACCTATCCAATCCACATACTCCATAACGGCTCGAGACTCGGTTTCTGACCAAATAAAGGTAGTGTTGAACAGGCTACGATTTCTCCACTGCCACAGGAACCAACAGGCTACACCATAAATAGTAGTGTAGCCCACCTGATTCACTTGGATAGGTGTTTGAAGGTTGTAAGTCACCCAGCGTACCAGATCTTGATGGAAAAATTCAGGATCCACAACTTCTGGGCCAAGTTGACACCAAAAGGCTGTGGCTCTCGGGCAATCTTGGATAGCATGCAAAATGGATTCGTCTTGCCCATAGACTTGGCAACTACTGTCCGTCGTGAGTAGACAAGCCACTCGATGCTGATTTGCCAGCAATTTATCCTTAGTGAGAAGCCATAAGAAGGTGCGAATCCGTTGCGGCCCCGCTCATTTCCAAATTGAAGTCTACAGGCTAGTGGGATCCTCTGTGCGTCCACTGTCAATGAGTTCATAAGCAGACGCTACAGTGAATCGTCCATGAGGTGTAAGGCCCCAGATCAGGCTATCCTTCGTTGAACTCTCTACATTAGGCTGGATCTTCGCAAGCTCCATATATATTTAGGAAGGAAGATAGTGTTGGAAGAGGTTCCATTGCCACTGACCGACTTCATTCGTTAACTCTGTCATTGTAGCGTGCAGAAGGGAAACAGGGATATTGACGGTGTCACTAGACAAAACGGTCCCCAATTAGAGACCTAGTTATCCAGTCAAAACTGAATACACCTCCCATTGCCCAACTTCCATTTGATGCCTTGGCGAACATACTGCCAAGTGGCAGAAATACCTCGCCAAGTGACTGAGGTCCGTTGCCTGTCGATGGAAGAAGGAATAGTATCAAGTTCGATTTGATACTTAGCCCGGAGGACACGAATCGACAGAGCAGAGGGCTAAGTGAGCAAAGTCCAGCCGAGCTTGAAAAGTAAGGCATCATTGGAAATGCGGATTCGTTTAAGACCTAGTCCCCCTTGGTTTTTGGGCTTACACACAGCTTCCCAATTAACCAGGTGTGTTTTCCATTGGGCCTCCGTGGATCCCCAGAGGAAGTCTCTTATCAGTCGTTCCAAATCATCACAGAGTTGTCACGGGAGGCGTACAGATTGCATCATGTAAATAGGAAGGGCTGACATCACTGAATGGGTTAATATAACTCGCCCCGCTAGGGACAGCACTTTGGCCCTCCATCCTGTAAGTTTCCTCTGGACGTTCTCAATAATTAATGATAGGTATGTCTCAAAGTATACTCGTGAAGCAAAGGAACCCCGAGATACTTGCCCAAATTGTGGGTGCACTAGATGCTTAAAGACCGACTGAGGCGTCTGGCAGTCGTGGGGGGGACATTCTTGGAGAAAAAGATATGGGTTTTAGCATTATTCACTTTCTGTCCAGAGGCCTGACAAAACATCTCCAAAGTCCGTGCAATAACTTGGTTTTGAGAGTCTTTGGCTTCCGCAAACAACACGAGATCATGTGTAAAGAACAGATGGGATATGAGTGGCTCGGTAGGACTCAATTTAATTGGTTTCCAATGCCCTTGCTCCACTTCCTGGAGAATAAGCTGACCAAGCCTCTCCATACATAAAACAAATAAGTACGGCGAGAGTGGGTCACCTTGTCGAATCCCACAAGAAGGGCTGAAAGGGATCGTTAAGGTACCTTGCCAATCGACTTGCATGGTCACCGTCGTTACGCATTGCATGATTACAGTGATTAAGTAACCCGGAACTCCAATGTCCTACAGCGTGTTCTGGATGAAGTCCCATCTAAGCCGATCATAGGCTTTTTCCAAATCGACCTTTATAGCTAAAAATTCGATCGTGCCTGTCTTCTTACGCATCGAATGGATCACTTCCTGGGCAATAAGAATATTGTCTGTGATTTGGCGGCCCGGAATAAAACTACACTGGTTTGCCTTAACGAGGTAGTCCATATGAGGTTTCAGTCGATGCACAATAACTTTCGAAATGATTTTATAAAGGACAGAACATAGACTGATCGGTAGAAATTGAGTGATCATCTGCAGGGAGGGGACTTTAGGAATCAAAACCAAAATGGTATGATTTAGGTCCTTATCCCAACGTTCAAGCCGGAATATTTTCTGGATGTAC
>JAOSBK010000008.1:5210662-5252473 GCA_027568895.1 Erythroxylum shatona
CCTTCCATCCCCGTTGAAGCTCCGCCGCCGGCAACTCTGTAAGTTTGGGGAAGTTGGTATCGCTATGTCCAATAATACCACAGAGATAGCAGAGAAGAGGAACTCGTTCATAACTGAATGAAGCTTCAAAGTGATTGCCCCCTTCCTTTCTGATTTTCTTGGTTCGCATAAGGGGTTCTGTGATATCCAGTCTAACCCGAATCCGCATATAGTTGATAACAGAGTTCCTCCTAGGGCTCGAATCGTAATCCAAAAACTTACCCATCAAGTTCCCCAGATTTCGAGCTAGCGTTTCCGAAGCAAAGCCAGGAGGAAGATCATGTACCCTGACCCAGAAATCCGCAAAATGAAATTCAACATCTTCTAGATTCTCCCCTTCCCGTAAGTGATGAATTAACAGAAGGCAATTGTTAAAGCTCCAAGGGCCACCGGCAATCATCTTTCTCAAATCGACCTCATGAAAAAACTGGAAGAGATACAATCCATTCCCTCCCATTGGTTTAATGCACGCACCCTTAATCGGCCGCCAAAGGTTCAGAAATGTCCTCTCCATAGCTTCAAAATTGACCATTCTTTCACCTATAAAACGACCCATCAGGCTAAACTTATAATCAATATCCAACCCTCCCACATTAGAGGCTGGAACCACCAACTCCTCATTCTCCTTGTCGTTAAGGGACAGCCGATTGAACTCTGGCTCCATCTCCTCCAAAAGCCAAAAAAACGTTAACAAAGCTTAACAGAAAAACACAACACTTGACTAGCAAGATGAGGCATGCACGAGGGCAAGACGAAACTAGCACTCGAGAGAAAGCGAGGTAGACAAAAGTTAGCATACGAATTCACTGAAATTCTTTTAGTTTCTAAGAAAATTGATCAATCTCGTCTACCTTGTTCTTAATAAATCTTATCCATTTATTGTAATAAATTAGATGATTGAGATCTACGAAATAGAGAGAACAGATCAATGAGAATAAAAGATCTGTCTTTTTTAAATGAGGGACGTGATTCTCTATCTCTCTTTTCCTATTCCTACTCTGGGTGGCTGAAATTCAATGGTATAAGGTAAGGATAGGAGAAGAAGGGCAAAGAATTTGAGGACTTAAATGAGCCGGTTAGAACATGAGATGGCCTGAGATTCTTCAATTTGACCAGGGTGGGTTGTTCCTAAATTAAGGTTTTAATTTTGGAATTAGGGTTTGATTTTAATTAAAGTTAATATTTATTAAACTAATTATAGATTAAAATATAAGAATATTTTTTAAATTAAAAATTAAAATTATTTTTTAAAATGGGTCTCATTTATTATATACCGCAAATATAACAAATTGAGATTCATATTATTAATAAAATAACAAAATATTGTATTTTACTAATTGAAAAACGATACTAAAAGAGACTTCCGTGGTGAGCTTTGGTACACTGTTAGTAACCAAAAATATCAATCTAAATCGTAATTTTGAAGAAATTCTAGTGCTAAATTGAAAAAAAATTGAATAAAAAACTTCAAATTTTCTCTGCAATAGAATAATAATTATTTTTATATAAAAAAGAAAGGTTTTATAAATCAAGAATTTATTTGATAAATAATGAAGATACAAATAAATATGTATTAAAAAAACTTTATGTAATTGAAATTATACAAAGTGATTATAGATTATATGATTAAGTATATTAATTGAACATAATTTAAATATATTTAATGAACTTTTTAAAATTATATATATTTCATATTTAAATTGTATACAAAAATTATTAATATAACTTTTGAAATATGCAAAAATAACATCTTAAATTAAATTTATAAATACATATTTTTTACTTTGTATTATTCTTAATTATATATTTGGAAGATAATTAAACGATCTTTTTCTTATATTAACTATTGTGGTTATTGTTTATATGAGAAATTTGTAAAAAATAATATTAATAAGAATAAAGAGATAGTTGGTATGCCAATTTATATTATAATGATTTCTTAAGCAAAGATTGAAATAAAGTTTAAAATTATATATCATAATATATTGAAAGTATTTTACTATTATATTAAAATTTAGATACTGTTTTATAATTTAAAATAATATTCAACCAAATTTGATGCATATTCATAACATTGCATTAATGTGCTAATGTGGCATGTAACAGACTAACAGGCAAAAGCTTAACTCTATATAAGTATCAATCCCCTCAAAATTCATTTCAAATGTTTTGTAAAAATTAGTATTCATTTAGAACATTTCCAAGGGTTATAATTCAACTTGTGTTTTAAATGAAAATCTTAAATTAAAAATGTCACTTTTTTTGAACCAATCATATTTATAATGGAAAGACCAAAGTTTCCAATTTGGCCTTAAGATTTACGGAAATAATTGTTGAAATTTTATATTTTGCATTTTATTTAAAATAATTTATTTAAGGTTGGAATTTATCAAACTTACCACGATGCACAGCAGGACAGGCACCGCATGGAGGAGGGATCTAAACAAACATGTCACTTGAATAATTAAGTTCTATCCCCTCACGAGGCTGGAAATCATTTTCAAAAAAACTATCTGCAGTGATCAACAAGACTACATTGTTTAAGTCAAGAGACTGTTATCAAGTTTCAGAATAGACATACCCTGAAAAGGTCAGCAATAACATACCAAAACCGAACGAGGTCCTTCGGAATCGAGCAGCGAACAAAGGCGGCGAAGTTGAAAATAAGAAGAAATGAATAAATTTTTTATTGAGATGCTGAAATAATCTGAATACAGGGGTATTTATTAGTATGTTGACAACGATCTTTTAGCTAAAGATCCTACAATCAAGCTCCTAATTTATAATTTCCTATTTTACAAAGAATAAAATCTCTGAAAAAAATCAAATCTTAAATCCTTCAACACTCCCCTTAAGTTGGTGCATGGATATCAAACATGCCCAACTTACCTATGAACTTAGACAAATTTTGACTTGACACTGCCTTAGCAAGAATATCTGCCAATTGATCATCTGATCTAATTTTAGGCAATTCCAATACTTTCTCATCCAATTTCTCTTTGATGAAGAACCTATCAACTTCCACATGCTTGGTACGGTCATGCTGTACCGGATTATGAGCAATATCACAAGCAGCCTTGCTATCACAATGTAGTCGAAGAGGTTGTGTCGGCGAATAACCCAAATCTGATAAGAGAAGCTTGAGCCATAAAAGTTCACATAATCCAAGCGCCATACCTCTAAATTCTGCCTCTGCACTTGACCGGGCAACAACATTTTGTTTCTTGCTCCTCCAAGTAACAAGGTTGTCTACCACAAAGGTAAAATAACCGGAAGTGGACCTTCTATCATCTATAGATCCAGCCCAATCTGCATCAGTATATGCTTCAACATTCAGATGGTCTGCATTTTTTCTGAATAAGATTCCCTTCCCTGGAGCAGATTTCAAGTACCTCAAAATACGCATAACTGCCTTCATGTGTTGTTCTCCAGGATTATGCATAAATTGACTTACAACACTCAAGGCATAAGCAAGATCTGGCCTTGTGTGTGCTAGGTACATCAATCTTCCAACAAGTCTTTGGTATCTCCCTTTATCAACTGGAACTTGATTTGGTTCAACAAATAACTTCAGTCCCTCTTCAAGAGGTGCATCAACTGGTTCACAAGCTGACATACCGGTTTCATTTAACAAATCCAAAGTATATTTTCGTTGAGACAAGAAAATACCCTTAGATGATCTTGAAACTTCAATTCCGAGGAAAAACTTCAAAGAACCAAGATCCTTCATTTCAAATTCTTGAGATAAATAATCTTGAAGTGCTTTCCTTTCATCGGGATCATTTCCAGTCACCACCATGTCATCAACGTATACAATGAGAGCAGTAATTTTATCTTGTCGTTTCTTTATGAATAAAGTGTGATCTGCATTGCTTTGAGTATAACCACAAGATACCATAGCCTTTGTAAATCTCCCAAACCAAGCCCTTGGAGATTGCTTTAGCCCATATAATGATTTTTTTAATTTGCACACTTTATGATTGTAGGCTTCAGGTACCGTACATCCCGGAGGGAGATCCATATACACTTCTTCTAATAATTCTCCATGTAAAAAGGCATTTTTTACATCAAATTGATGTAATGGCCAATCCAAATTTGCAGCTAGGGATAACAAAACTCGAACTGTGTTGATTTTAGCGACTGGTGCAAAAGTCTCAGTATAGTCAATCCCATAGGTTTGAGTATATCCCTTGGCCACCAACCGCGCTTTAAACCGCTCAATTGTGCCGTCAGCCTTGAATTTGATAGTATATACCCATCGACATCCAACGGTTTTCTTTCCTGGTGGACAGTCAACAAGCTCCCAAGTATTATTTCTAATCAAGGATTTCATTTCCTCATTCATGGCTGCTTTCCATCTAGGATCACCCAAGGCTTCCTGCACACTGTTAGGAATAGCTACAGTAGATAATTGATTTATGAATGATTGATTTGATTCTGACAATTGATGGTTAGACACATAATGACTCATTGGATATTTAACCTTACTAGAAATTTCAGGTTCATATGTGGGTTTGGAAATACCTCTGTTGTGTCTTGAAGGTAGTTGTCGTCTAGATAGTTCAAGGACATCCTCGGTCGACGGCGATTGGTTTGGTACTACTTGTGCCGCGTCAGTTGCTTTTGGCTCCGCTGCTTGGGTGACATCAATTGCTTGTGATTCATTACCTTCCAAATCCACTTGTTCAAATAAGTCCATGTTATCTTCCAATTCTTGGTTACTTTCCAATTCTCGGTTTTCAGTCACATCTATAGATTCAAATATGTGAATATCATAATCAAGAGGTAGAACTTCCTCGTTGCTCTCCCCCTGAAGATCTAGCTTGAAAGGAAAGTACATAGAATCCTCGTGAAATACTACATCAAATGTAACAAACATCTGTCGAGTGGGAGGATGATAACATCGGTACCCTTTCTGATGAGTAGCATATCCTACAAAGACACAGCGTAAAGCACGAGGCTCTAATTTATTGCGTTGCTGCTTGTGAAGGTGTACGTATGCGACACAACCAAAAACATGAGGATTCAGATTTGGGACCATTGATTCCATCCCCATTTTAGAGAGATATTCAAACGGCGTTTGATACTCAATAGTACTACAAGGAAGTCGATTAATCAAGTATGTTGCAGTAGTGAGTGCTTCTCCCCAGTAGAATAATGGCATATGAGCTTCTATCAAGAGCGCTCGAATAACCTCTAATAAGTGACGATTTTTTCTCTCAGCCACCCCATTCTGTTGGGGTGTGTTAGGACAAGTAGTTTGATGAAGGATTCCTTTTGTTCTCAAGTATTGTTGAAGTTCATGGCTTAAATACTCACCTCCATTATCACTACGTAAAACTTTCACATGTGCATTGTATTGAGTAGAAATCATTTTGTGGAAGTTTTGAAACAACATATTTACTTCACCTTTAGTTTTCATCAAGCAAACCCACGTCATCCTCGTACAATCAT
Organism: Erythroxylum shatona; assembly: GCA_027568895.1. Classification (NCBI taxonomy): domain Eukaryota; kingdom Viridiplantae; phylum Streptophyta; class Magnoliopsida; order Malpighiales; family Erythroxylaceae; genus Erythroxylum; species Erythroxylum shatona. The sequence continues at coordinate 5,216,156 of JAOSBK010000008.1, forward strand.
CTATAAAAGTTACAAACCAGCGAGATCCACCTAAGCTATCTACTTTGGATGGACCCCAAACATCAGAGTGTATGAGCATAAAAGGAGTCAAACTTTTATTCATACTAGATGGAAACGATGCACGATGGCTTTTTGCAAGTTCACAAACTTCACATCGAAGACTAGAAACATCAAGGTTTGTAAATAATCTAGGAAATAACCTTTTAAGATAGCCAAAAGAAGTATGTCCTAGACGTCGATGCCATAACCAAACATCTGAATTCCCTCCTTTTTCTTCTGAACTTTCCACTGCTAATGCTTGATGCAATTTATTTGAGCTGCATTCCTCTAGATCCAAGTAATACAACTTTCCCCGTTTAGTACCATAACCAATCGTCCGCCTCGTTCGAATGTCCTTAAACACACAATACTCAGGCCAAAAAATCACAACACAAGATAAAGTGGCAGTAATTTGAGAGACAGACAAAAGATTATAATCCAAAGAGGGTACAACTAGAACAGAATCCAAATTTAAAGTTTTGTTCAGGGACAAGGACCCTTCCCCAATGACAGGAGCTGAGGAACCATTGGCAGTGGAAATAAATTTTTGTGAAGAGGATTTAAGTGGTGAAACCTGTCTAGAATCAAATGTCATATGATCCGTTGCACCGGAATCAATTATCCACGTACTATTAGAAACAGGTATATATGAATTTAAAGCCTTACCATTATTACCTCCTGTTGCAACTAAGGCCGAAGATTTTGCAGCAGCGACATCTACGTTTATTTCCGTGTTTGTTGTTGCAGCAATAGAGGCTTTATCTGAGTGCCTTTTCCTTGAATCACGGGTGTGATCCCACCATTCTGGGTACCCAAGTTCGAAACACCCATCTTTTGTATGACCAGACTGATCACAGTGAGTACATTTGAAGGTAGATTTCTTGGATTGATTGGGCTTCACTCGATCTTTTTGGTTGGATTTGTTTCTACTCACGAAGGCTGAAGCTTCACCCTTTTCAAGTTTTGTATTCATGGTTAGATTCACGACAAACTAGTGAGTAACACTCTTCTAATTCAGGAGCTGGCTCCTTTCTCAATATTTCCCCACGAACTTGTTCAAATTCATTGTCCAAACCAGCAAGAAAAATATGCACCCTTTGTCGCTGAATTGATTTGTAATAAGATATGACATCGTTCTCACTCTCCATAATCACTTTGTCACGATGATCCAATTCACTGAAAATTTCAGTTAGTTCCCCGTAATAAATAGAAAGTGATCTACCATTTTGTTTGGCAGAAAATACCCTTTGATTCAAAGCAAAAACCTGTAATTCATCAGCCCCATCGTAAAAGGCCTTTGATAGAGCTTTCCAAATATCTCGAGCAGTAGGCAAGTGGATATATCGCTTCATAATGTCAGGAGTCATAGACATCAACAACCATCTCTTAACTTTTTGATTATCAGCATACCATTTCTCATAGCCTTCATCCTTTTCTGTAGGAGGTTGTGACTTTCCTCGGATAAACGAAAGTTTTTCCTTTTCGGCAATATGCATGTCCATGATCTGAGACCACATATCATAGTTTGTTTCATTGAGAATAATTCCAGCACTAAAGGAGGAATTTTCAGTTTGAACAAGAATCGGAACTGACTTAGTCCCAGAAGTTTCAACTTCTGATTTGCTCATGGTCCTAAGTCGGAACCTAGAAGCTTTGATACCAAGTTGAAAATAAGAAGAAAGGAATAAATTTTTTATTGAGATGCTGAAATAATCTGAATACAGGGGTATTTATCAATATGTTGACAACGATCTTTTAGCTAAAGATCCTACAATCAAGCTCCTAATTTATAGTTTCCTATTTTACAAAGAATCAAATCTCTGAAAAAAAATCAAATCTTAAATCCTTCAACAGGCGACGATACTGAGCTGTTGGAATTTTAAAGAAAAGAAGACAAAAGAGATGGGATAAGATAAAGTTTAAATAATACGTAACATTCTCATATTTTTATTATTAAATTTGGTTATCTTATATAGATAAAATACAAACAACTAAATAGATTTTTCAGTCATCAAATGTAACTTATAAAATAAGATTAAATATAATCTAAGACCTATTTTAAGATAATCTAAGACCTATTCTAAAAGAATTTAAACAACTCTAACTTTTAAATTAATTCACAACATGAGTATGGTAAATAGCCTTGTTGCCAATTCAATGGCTCCCAAAAAGTAGAACCGAATATCGCACAAAGACCAATTTCAGTCAGACAATAAAGAATTCATAATTTGAACAAGTAGCGGTTCACGAGCTCATAGTGGCCATTAACTGAAGACGAGATGGAATATAGACACCAAGCTTTTTCAACAATGAATAAGAGTTGAATATACATTATATTTGGAAACCATTTAATGTTATTAATTAAGAGGTGAAAACAATATCATTTGGACTCCCACAATTACAATTTATGCATTACGGACTATGGATGTACCAAATCAATTTGTGGATTTGGAATTACAATCCCGTTCCTATCTTGATTGATATGAACTACTTAGTAGTACTCTTGAACACACAGAATGGTCGAGGAGCAGATCAGAGACAATTTCAAATATCCGGTTCAGGCGATTTCAGGAGAAAGTAACAGGAACAGCTTCAGTAGAATCAGTTTACTAATGTTGATAGAAGAAGAGAGAAACTAATAAAAAAACACCATCCATGATCCACCAGCCCCTTCTCTAGTCCCGTAGCCGCAATGCCCTTCTCCATTTTTTGTTGACGAATTAAAATGATATGACGCCCACCGTGGGGCTCGAACCCACGACCACAAAGTTAAGAGCCTTGCGCTCTACCAACTGAGCTAGACGGGCTTGCTGGTATGTGTGGATAATTATATTCTTAACTTAGTTTATCAATGCTTTTTTATTTTAATAACTATTATGCTAACTTCTTGGTTATTAATTACCACTGATGGATTTAAAAGGCTTGTCTAATATCAAATTCTCTTACAACAATATTTTACATTGAAAAGGATGCATGATCCCTTTTCTCACAGTAAATAAGGGTTTAATATTTCAATATTAAGTGGTTGCAATTAGACCATGAAGAAGCTATCGTATCGACAATCTAATAAAACTCTTCTTCACTACCAACCATCACAAAGTGTAAGGAACCTCAGTGTGGTGGGGAGGATTCACTAACCATGGAATGCCTAGATAATATACAGTTTTAAATAATTCAGACTATCTTATGTAAATTAGATTAACTAGTTTTAAAAAATGCATAGATTCTAATTCTAAATGCATAAGTGTTTATAATATAATTTTTATTTAATTATAAGTGAAATATTAATTCTTTGTCCAAATTGTTAAACTTATCGCTAACCAATTGAAATCCTTCATAATTATGCCTATTAGATTTTAGGTTTAATGATTATAGAATAAATATAAAGAAATCTATACTCTAATAAATAGGAAATGCTGGTATTTTACTTTTTTAAAATTCAACACTTATTAATATCTAATTACCTTTTATTAGTTTCAACAATTGAATTAATTTATGATATTTTATTAAGAAAAGTTAATATTCTTAGGATATTATTTTTTTAAAAAGGGAACTGATTGAACTTTTTATCCCATATATATATATATATATATGAGAGAAAGAGTTGATATATTAGAAAACAAATATCTTAAACTTAATGTCCTTAGTAAGCATCAATAAAATGAATCTCTCTTAGTATAACAAAATGAAAAAATATATTAAACTAATGTTAATGTATGATGAAGCATATAACGTAAAGAAACTCTTATAAAAACGAAACTAGACGTTTTTATAAGATTTTCAGTAATGCTATTGTCACTTGGGTCTGAGTTTAGCTCAGCTCACCTCGCCTTAGAGAAGTTTTTATCTTTTGTATAGGCCTTTTGAACCATTTTCTTCAATTATTGTATCTTGTATTTAACCCAAACACTTTGATCTACAGTGCTTTTCCCTTTAATCAATTTAGTTAAATATTGTTCTTTATTTTTATTTTATTTTTATTGTTATTTTTATATAATTATTTGTTTCTATTTTTAACTTTTGTTTTCTTCAAACAATTCTCGAAATTTTTTTCTCCTTTTTCTTATTATATATTATTGTATCATTTATTTACTCGTCACCCAAATTTATTTGTTTTAATTGTAACATTATAAGTCAATTTTTTTACACTCAAAATCTGTTCCTATATTGATTTAGCTATAACATATTTTCTTCAAGAACAAACGCAAATTGCTCTTAAGCTTGGTCTCAAAGATTGCGATAAGCCATCCTCGACCTCGAGGGACGGGAACACCCTTTAAAATAAGATTGATAACAGTAATGTTGACTCCTAGAGTAAATGTTGGGAGTTTTAGTTGTTGGGTTATACATACGGGGATAGTCTACAAAATCCAAAGGCCTAGCACCTGTATATGAGTTCTCAAATACCTTGAACCAATCATGAAAAAGTGATTGTCCGGACCAACATCAAAACACCCAAAGTGGAAAGTATGAAGTATGAACCAACAACAAAGTAAAAAGAAAGTTGAACAAAGTAAGAAAAGATAAGGGCATGCAGCTCAGTTCCAAAGTTCAACAACTCTCGTAGACCTTCAAAATCAGCTTCACGCATGCTTGGCTTAGTTTCAATTTCAATGCAATTAGTCACAGTTTTGAAACAAAATGTTGGTTGTTCACACCGCATATATAATAGCTGTCTAGCTTTGTTTGATAAGTAATTGGCAATCCTTTCCTTGGTTTCAGGAAACTCCTGCGTAAGCTTGTTTTCTGTGATGGGAGAATTGGTTACGCACTCAGACAGCGGTCAACCGCTGTACCACGTTTTTTTTTACGAAGGCCTGAGACATGGGAACACAAGGGTCATATGAACAGCGATAGTGGTGGGTCTGGCTCTTCAAGGGAAGTTCAAGGCTGCACTATCTTTTGGAAAAAAAAAAGAAAGAAAAGACCGGTTGCTGTTGGTAAGAAATTAAAAATTACATGTGTATCAGAAATGTCAGTAGCTGCCACACCTTTTGACCTTTGCACTTTGCAAGAAAGGACATTCCTAGAAAACAGCTTCCCCAAGCCTTGAAAATTTTGTAGATTATAAACAAATAATATAGCTGGCTGCTGGCAGGGCGCACGAATTAAACTAACAATAAACGCTCTCAGAGTCACATGGTTTGTCCAGATTTCAACGATCTTCTACATTGCTTCAAATATTATTGTTGTCCCTCTTAACATAACAGTGGTGTAAGCCTGACAGAGATCTTGTGATCATGCTATTTTGGACCCCTCCTTGGCTTGCTTCTCGATGGTGATTCCCTGTCAGTTTAATTTTTATATTTTTTTTAATTTTACTCATTTAAAAATATTTATATTTTAATTATTGAAAATGTTATTCATATAAAAAAGATTTTGTTACTTAATCCTCTAGAATTATCTTTTAAAAATATTTTTATTATTAAAAATATTAGATATAATAAGAAAAATATTTTTGATTATTAAAAATATTAGATATACTAAGAAAATAATATGTTATTTCATTTTTTCTTGAATTATTTTAAATATATAATATTAAAATTAGGTTGAACTGATTATACAAAATTAATCAGTCATGTGATAATTTTTGTTAAAGTTAATTCAACATAAATATTATCGAAAATTTTAAATATTTTTAATTCTAAAAATGTTAAGTAATTTATAACAATAATTTAAAATAACTGAAATAATAATAAACATTCACACTTTTTTTAATGTTCTCTAACTAAACATGTAAATTATTAATGAACAAATTAAATTTATAATATGATTATTAAATTTAATTGAGGGGCTTTAATGCTGAGGTTGCACAAGCTTTTACCATCCCAGAGTTGTATGTGGTCTTCAATAGTATGTTGATCATACGAATTCGTTAATAGTTTTTATTCCGTTATGGTCACAAGTGATAATGTTCTTAAATGCTAAAGTATGAATGTATGACAATTAAGATCTATTATTGATAAGTTCAGAATGTGTAGTGTAATATTGACCGCATAATTCATGCAAATTATTATTTTTACCGTTTTAATCAAAATAAATGAAAAGATATTGATACCTAAACGACAACATCTTATATGATGAACGTCCTTGGACATGCAGGTAGGTTTTGCGTATTGAATACTCAATGATACCTACCTGCCCTAGGATCTACATAAAATATAAAAAACAGTTTAATTTTATTTTCTCTACATTTATATCCTCTTCAACTGTCTCCTGGTCCATACATTTAACTTGTTGGAAGTAGGTAATGGACTTTTGTTACAAGGTTCTCTTATTAGGCTATACTTAAGATTTTTAATAAAATAAAATGAAACGATTTATAATGAAATAGAATATAAATAGATGTAATATTAAAAAATTGTTATTTTGGAGGGATGAAAAGGTTCATCATATAGTGAAATGTTATTTGGAATAAGGTTTCATAATGTAATATAGTAAAATGTTATTTATCTTTTTACTTTCCGTCATAAACTCCCAAATTGGAGATAACTTATTTTTACTATTTAGGATGGAATATGATATAATGTAAAACTCTCTCCTTACATCCTATTTCATTTCATTTTATTATAAATTTTCATTTCAAACAATAGAATAATATTTTATTCTATTCTATTAATAACCATTAAACTAAACATAACTTTAGAGAACAATTTAAATTAAAAGAAAAAATTATTAAATTTCATGACTAATCAGAGTTTATTTTTATTAAATGAAATAAAACATCATTTAATTTACATATGGCATAATATATTTTAAGTGGAAGACACAAATCATATGACGTGCTAAAGTGATTATTGTATCCTAGTTAATGATTTCCCGTGAATTGTAAGTTGTAACGTGAAATGATTCTTGAACCAAGTGATTTTGATATAACTTTCACATCTCCGTACATTGTGAAAATTAGTTATTGTCATTTTCGTATACAAACTCTAATCCACGTATCATAGTACATCTTATCTTTGAGAATATATAAATTGATCCAGTCCTCTAAAGCGATAGCTTTATTTTTTTTTCACAAGGTCTTCGTTTAACGTTTTGAAAGGGCCTTAACTACTTTTTTTTTTGGTTTTGAAATAATTACTAAAATATAGAGACGTTGAGGACTTAAAAATAAAAGGCAAAACCGGCAATAGATTGATTGGAAGACTGAGATTATGATTAATCACAGAGTCGTTTAGAAACCTTATGGCCTCCACAAAACTCCAAAGTTTGGATCGTCATCGTCCGGTTTTATAATCGCTGGCAGACAAGTTCCAACCTTGAGTCAGACCTAGTTCATGTATATATATATAAAAAAAGAATCTTGGCAGCTCAAATCTTTGGCATTTTGTGCACACTCGCCACTGACTACAGTTACCCTCTTAGCGGCCCCAGTTCACATCAGAATTCAAAGTTTAGAACTGCCTTTTCGAGGTCCCAGAGAAAACAGAAAAGAAAATAGGAACAGAACAAAAGAGTTCCTGGGAGAGAGAGAGAGAGATAAGAAGCGCACGCTTTGGTTTAGTTCGTGACACCAAGTTCCTGAATTTGTTTTCTTTGAATCGTAAAGCTTTTGCTTTTGTATCTAGCTTTTTATGACACTTATTTATGATTGGATTGCAGTGAGAGGACTAACTGAGACTGAGATTTGGTACAGCAAATATGTAATCATCATCATACATCTATCACCTATCGAAAAGAAATGAACTAAGTAAAAGAACGGAGCTTTACAACTTACAACCATGTACTGTCAAAAGAAGAAATGTTTCATATTTTTCATCAGACAGACAACACAAACCCCCAGAAACTCACAAAGTCTTATCTGAAATCTCTCTCTCTCCCTCTCTCACCCCCTCTCTATCTCTTCCCCACCTTACGCCATCAAATCTTTCTTGATTTTTACTTACAGTCAGTCCACCTATGATTCATTTTCAGTAGTAGGAGGAATACATGACCTTCTCTGCTTGTGTCTTGTTTTCATCAATGAGCAAGTTGTTAACATCGTTACATCCATTATTAACATTGCTATTACTGCTGCTAATCAGTTGCTTAACGTCCTCAAGCCCGTAGCCTAATGGGTTTTCTCCAAAATACCCATTTGGCTTCTCCGCTGCCCACTGGTTCAAAGTTTCCAATCCGTTGTTTCCATAACTTATCATGAACTTCTGATTCTCTTCATACCCATTTGAGATGTAGCTTTGGAGTCTCATGTCCTCTTGTTTGATCTCCCTTCCGTAGCTGATCTGACTGCAACTTCCGTCAGAGTTAGAACTGCAACTTGCTTCACTTCCAAATGACAGGAAGTTATCCTTTACTGGATGATAGCATTGCATGGGGCTCAACAGGCCCTCTTGGCTTAACAAAAGAGAGGAGCTTGTGGTTAAACCGGTACTGTTGTTGCCCATAATATTTGATTGAACATGTGAAATAGACTCTAACCCTGTGAAGGATTTGGAAGGTTGGTAGTAAGAGTAAGAACTGCTAAGGTCTTTGAACAGCGAAGAGAGTGAATGAGATGGTAATGGTGGGGTTTGAAGAGAAGATGGGAAAGGTGGGAGCTTTCTTTGAGACTGAGGAACCATGGCCATAAGCTTCTTCTTGAGCTTGGTGTTCCAGTAGTTTTTGATATCATTATCTGTTCTACCCGGCAACTGTGCAGCTATTATTGACCATCTGCAATTTGGAAGTAGTTAAGTTATAGAAAGAAGAGGTTCCATTAAAAGAAAACTTCTGAGTTTTTCTTTCGACATCTGTAAGTAGGTTCTAAACACGGCATGCATGCAGAGAAATTATCCAAAAACGGACAGATTCTTGATAAGTTTAAGCTTTTCTTATTCCTTTTTCTTTGAGTAAAAACTAAAGGCAAAAGAAAAGTGGCGAAGAAGATTTCTCCCACCTTCCTTATCTACCATGAATTTTACATGGATTTCATAAAACGGACGATGTATTCGTGAGGTAGAAAAGAAAATTCAAAGAGATCCGTTTTGGATTACCATTTTAAAATTTGGAAGCACACAAAAAGCCAAGAAACAATGAAGAAGTTCCACATTAAGTATGGAAACAAGTTTAATGCACATACCTGCTTCCAATGCTAGCAAACAGGCTGCAGATTATACTATCCTCATCATCAGTGAAGTCGCCATGTTTAATGTTGGGTCTCAGATAGTTTAGCCATCTTAATCTACAGCTCTTTCCACATCTCTTCAAACCTAGTAAACAAAGACAAACAATCTTTTAAACAAACAACAAGGAAAAACAGAAGCAGGAGAGATCAAACTAGTAGAACAGGGAGAGGAAGATGGGGTATTTTGAGTTTGATCTTACCAGCTTTTTGTGGAAGTGCAATCCAATTCCCACCGGTTCCATTTTTATCGATGTACTCCTTAAGCTTTGCATCTTCTTCTGGTGACCATGGTCCCTTCTTCACATTTGCCTTGTCACAACAAGGAGCTCTTCCCATCTCTCTCCCTCTCTCTTTCTCTGATGTGTGGGTGTGTGTCTGTATATATGTGAGAGAAAAGGCTCTGGTGTTAAGATCTCTTCCTTTGGACTTGGCTACCCTATGAAAACACTAACAAGAACCAAAGTCATAAAACTTCTTTTCGGGGGCTATGGCTTTTAATAAGAAACTTGTGTTTGAACAGTGAAAAAGGAAATATTAAATTATCAACAAGTCAAGACGATAGAAATTTTCAACCAGTTTCTAACTCCTTGCGTCTTTAGTACCCCCTAAATATAAATAACCTTGCCTCCGCTTTCTCTGAAAAAGCATCCAAAAGTCATCAATTAATAGCTAGAGAGGCCTTCCAATTGTGACATTTTCCAAACCCTAGACTTAGAAATTTATAGGTGGATAAACGTAACTAACTGTCTTCAAGCAAGTTCAAGATAGCAATTTCATGCAAATCTAGGCAAAAGTGGATGACTTTATCCCAATTTCCCTACCCACTAATAGACAGCTTTAGGAATAAAATGTTATGTATACGTTCAATTTCATAAACATAAACAACTAGAAGCTCCTTTAGTTTGGAATGGTCTTCCTCTTTTTACCAACAAACTGTTGCCCTCAAGTCTTCTTCAAACAAAAAAGATAATTTACTGTTTTATCTTAAACTTGGTGAAAGTAAACAAATGACTTGTGGTCTACTGTTATCGTTAACCTGGACAGCATAACTATTGTAGGAATCATATCTAAACTTTCCTTACCCTCGAGTCCATGTTCTATGTTATTTGTTATTTTATAGCAGTAGCCGCCAAACTTTGTATAAGATATACTTAAAACATAAGCAGCCACTTTCGGACTAAAATAGATTTATTGCTAGAAGGGTCTTCTGCCTGCAAAACAAAGAAAACTATAAGAGGTTTGAAATGTACATCTCCTGTTTTTTCCAAACCAAAATCCAAATGAGTTTCATTTAATTTCTGGAAATTAGCAACAAAAAAAAAAGGGTACACAGATAGGCTCATATACCTCTACGAGAATCTTTGTCCCTAAACTAGCCCTCAACGGGGTGCTTACCATTGAATAGGTGACTCACCAAAACTGACGCCACATTAAGTAACAAAGTAAAAAGGGGCAACCCAAACTCACAGACACTGTTGAAGTACATAAAGACATTTCCTTATTGGCGATCACTATGTTGCCTAAGTGAGGCAATGAAAATAGTAGCCTAAACGAGATGAAGAGAGCCTATTGGATGTTGTAGGCCACAACAATCAACCTTTCTATGGTCCTAACTGAAACTACAGTTCCTCAAGTTGTAAAAGGCAATTCCAAAAACAGAAATGTTACACATTTATACCGAGCATTCTAAGCAATCAAATGTTCTTCTTCTTCTTCTTCTTCATTTTTTTTTGTTTTTTGATAAGAGTAGCATATGAACCACTTAATGCATAGCATAATTGTTCCTTCCCACGTAAGAGATATATCAGCCATTTATCCCCGTTTCTAGTTACGGTCACTTAGCTGTGTAAATACATGAACCTGTCTATCATTCATTATTCATTAATTAATAATAAAATATTCATTAATTATAATTAGTAATCCAAGACAGTGGCATGGGATTATGAACTGCACAGGACAATTCCTTTTCATTCCAAAAGATGACTTCCCATCCAAAGTGGGCTCTTATAGAGTTGTGTTTGTGTTTAAAAAATATTGTGTAATATATGATTTAAATATTGCACACAGCGATCGTATAACCTAACCAGACATAGGCTGAATCTATCCCTCGTAATAACAAAAACTTGGGTGATCCTTAAAAAGAGATCAATAGTTCCATTTATGCATCCACTTTCCTTTCACCATGTATACCAAAACGCTCATCTTTCTCAAATATTGATACTTTTGCATATCATAAACTTTACTGTGTGAAGATGCCTTCCACCTTTTGTCTTAGAACTTGTATACTTTCAGTTTTTTAGTCATTTACTAAATCGATCTTGATTCAGGAAATGAGTTTTATAGATGTTATTTGAGCTAAGATTTATCAAATATTTGAAACCGGAGAAAACAACAGATTTATGACCCAAAACAGAAGTGTTGGATTTACCGGCTATAAACTTGTTGCATTGACTAAGATAAAAATTAAATAAACTGTACGCCCCGAGCTCGATTAACACTTCTTGGAGACGGATCAGGGAGTAACTTGCTTAGTTTCTATCAAAAGATGTGCCGAAATTTCTCTAGCTAGGTACGTAGCTACATTATGCAAGATTCTGAGTTGAACAAGACATCAGTTTGTTTTTGCATCATTAAAAAGGGTCCCGTATTCGCTTTTTGTTTATACTGAATTGATTTGAGTAATGACTAACGTGACACTACGTAGACTGTTCCACAGAGTCCACCACAACCTGTACCAATCCAGACCTTCATCGCTGTTTTCATTTTAAACAAACACTTCAAGCCATTGTGAAATAATGGCGTGGATCAGAGCTGTATTGTACAAACAAATGATTGTTTTGTCAAGATGTAGTCATACGCCGAAAGGAAATTAGTTTTACACCCTATATACCACGATAAGACAAATCAAACAGAGAGGTGCATTAAAAAATGGAAGCAAGCATAAGAATTAGGTGACAAGCGAGGGAAGGAGACAAGATTTGTTGGCTAGAAAACTACCATTAAGGCCAAGCATATCGAAACAAAGATACGTTCAAGCGAGGCTAGGCTCGTATTATGATCCCACTTCTCACTTACAATGTATGCATGCATTGCTTGTAACCCGATCTCTCTTCAAGAGTTTCGTTATAAATTAAATCGATGGCTCTTCACAATATCTCACTTCACCTACCTGTCTGGTACTTCAACAATTATGGAGACAATGATTGTGAGCTTCTTTCCGATCAAAAGTGGAGTTATTTTAATGAATAAGTTTTACCTTCAACATCCAAATGCTGTCCTAATGTGCGTGATAGTTAGTGAGGCCAGTGTTACTCTTGTTATCCACCCTGAGCACTGGCTGGGAGACGTCTGTAAATGGGGATAATTAATCAAATTCTTAATATTTTGAGATTTTTTTAGTTTAGTATCTAAACTTTCAAAATTTTTAATTAAGTGATCAACTTTTTAAAATTTAAGAACTTAATTCATAATATTAGTTTTTACTTTTTACTGATGTAGTTAATAGATGGACATCTACCTAACATTTAGTTTAAATGTTACAATATCAAAAACAATTTTTTATCTCGGATTTTAAAAGATTCTTTAAATTGAAAACTTTAAAATTTTAGTACTAAATTAAAAAATTAAAAGGTTAGACATTTTTAGATATGTTATCCGATCCATAGGTAAATTACTTGGCAAGTCAAGATTTCAAGTTCGGGTCAACACAACTAATTAATGACAATTTTATATAGAAAAGATTTAAATCTAAAACTAAATATTATTCCAACTAATTGATCCATCCCTATAAAACATCATTTACATATTTGTAAATCACAAATTTGTGATGTGATCATCAAGCATAAGAATCTTGCCTATACAATAATATAAGGCTACGTAAAGCAAATGTGGCCAACGTAACAAAAAATTCATTATTAATTATGTTTATGTGTTATTAATGAGATTCGTCAGCATCCATTAATTCATGCCTACTTTGAAGTTTTTTAATATCTTACATTTGTCTTATTTATTTGTTAGCTAAAACTATGTTTGCTTAGGGAGTGTAATATTATTTCATCGTTTGTGATGAGTATTTATAATGGAATAGAATGAAATAAGAGAGAAGAAGAGAGTTTTATATTACATCTCATTCCATCATAAGCAGTAAAAATTATAAACTTACAATTTTAGAGGTTTAGGATGAAATGTAAAATGATAAACAATTTTTTATACTATATTACATTATAAGCCATTCTTTCAAACAATATTTCACTATATTACAATATGGGTCATTCTATTCATTTCAAACAACAATTTTCTAATATTATATTTATTTATATTTCATTTTATTATAAATCTTTTCATTTCATTAAAAATTGTACGTCTAGCCAAACATAGCCTAATTACTTGGTAAACATGGGTCACATTTTGTTAACAATTACTAGATTCTATCATCCTCATAATCTTAGACGATAAGCCTTGTCTTACATTCTTCTACTTATAAGTAGGATTCAAACTCCCATCTACTTTGATGCAACTTTGCATGCCAATGATCACTTTGCCACCGTTAAAGCTTTCAATTTTTTTTCACTAATACGTTTATTATCATTAACACTAATAAGATTTGGTCAACTAATCAGTCTTTTACATGTCAGCTAATTTATACATCTATTCAATTAGTAGATCTTCTCTGGTAAAAGAAAAGTTAGAATCCCTAACATTATTCTGTGATATTTTTTCAAATGCTTTTACGTCGTGTTTTGAGCATGTAAAGTGCCTCTGATCACTCTTTGGGATAAAATGCAAAACCTTAAAGGTCATTTCACAATAGGACTTATCACCTGATAATTTCATGTGTACGTTGATTGTATATTACACATGAAATTATAAAAAAGGAAAGGGAACGTCAACTGCTTTATATTTAATTAATCGCTTGTTTCTGCTTTCTGGACTGGGGTTTTTCTACCCGGTTGCCTTATTTTAAGATAAGTAGGAATAGTATGACGCCAGCAGCTACGTACAAGTAAATTAATCTTTTTTTAAATTTTTATTAGTAATATACAATTGATCATCATTTATTAATTAGTCATCTTGTGCATGTAAAAAATTACAGACGTGTTTTAAGAAAATCTTTTCATAATTCAATAATTTAATACAAGTTTGATAAAATTGATATGTATATGTCTTTATTCTTTACATGCCATTAATTCTTCTTCAAATAATTAAGGTAAGAAGTAACTCTGAACTATGAATGTAATTTGAAACCTTTGAATTAGTAATTTCATCGTAAATAAACTCTACTGATTACTCCACCCGTTGAAGACAAGTACAAGTACATCTTAGTTCTAATTATGGACATGCATACATAGTTGTAGATGGATGGGAAAGGAATCACTTGGGATGGATTTAGAATGCATTGAAATTTAAAATTTTAATTATTTAACAAAAGAAAAGACCGACTAATTATAAGTTTTCTGTCTTTTTCTCCAGCTACACGGAATCTTCAAGTAGAAATCGATGGAGGGTCGTTGTCTTTCTGTCCAAATGATTAAACAAATTGTCTCTTAGAGAAAGAAAGATTCATACTTCTGCTCCTGATCTTATTTCTCAATGGTAGGCAGACCAAACTAGAGAAAAGATAATTGCAGGCTGTACCCTTAATAATAATCACTTTATTAATATCTTTGTTATGTTTCAATATGGATAAATATATATATTTACTCATGGGGACCAAGTACAGGAACGATCCATTTTATATATCTATTTCAGTACTACTTGTATACTACTGCCTTTCTCTTTTGACTCTTCTCCTTCTCCTTGTATGATTCGAGTTAAGATAGATTAAGACACTGAAAAGTGAAATCCTCCATTACGAAATATATAACAAACCGAAATATTTGGAACTATAGATCCATTCCTCTCCTCAGTTTGTTTGTTTGTTTTTACATGGAATTATGCCCTAGTGAAGTGGTGAGATCAATCAATAATTTTTGCCACATATTAGAAGATTTATAATAAAAATGATAATATCCAAATGAAAGGGTAAATTTTTTTTATGTTATACCTAAAATAGGGAAATCTGAATTAGGTATAAGATTTGTTAAAGATTGAGCCAATCATCATTAATTAATTACAAAGTCTTTGTTCATATGATTAGGCAGTTCTATAAAATAAGGATCCCATGCTAAGAGTCTCCAATCCGACTACGTTGCATGGCTTATTATATTGTTGTAAATTAGGTGAAACGTTGATTGCCCCGTGGTTTGACAGGAATATGCGCACTGACATTTAGAGAGACATGCGGGTTGTGCTTATTACACTAATAGACTATGAAAACTAATTTAAGGGGATTAATCTCACTCGTCTTTCACTGGATTGTGATTTTTTGTTTTGTTCTCTTAATTATTGGTTTATAGTTTTTTTCAACTAATTAAATTTTCACTTCGTTTTTTAAAAATAAAATTGTTGTACGGGAAAGCTTTGAAAATTCACCCTTTGGCATTGCATTGTCAACTACGTTTATGAGCAGAATGGTTCAAAGTGATTGTTATATATACATAAATGCCAAGCTACCTACTCATTATGACATTGTAGCCGAAATCCCTGAATAAGAATGGGGACAATCACCATAAGGAGCTCCAAATGTCTGACCAAATTAAGTAAAAACAATCTTCTTCTCATTATTGAATCTCCAGTAAAACGATATATATATGTTGGCCAAAGGCTAGAACAACTATACTTGTGTCTCATGGTTTCCTCGTTCAGATACCATCTAAGATTTACGTTTAGCTCCTTTTGTTGAAAAAGAAAAAAGGTAGGGAAGATCCATGTGGAGTGAAGAAGGTCCCAATTAACTTTTCATAAAACCAAGAACTTTATTTTAAGAACTAAAAATGTAACATGATTAGATTCAAGTCCCCTGTCAATTAAACATAAAATAACTTACGTATATTACGAACGTAAGTTTTGTTCTTTATAGAATGACATAAATCTTTAATAAATGATAAGCTTTTACATTTAGAAACGAACGAAATTGAAGAAACCGAAATACTTTAGGGATTTTTATATAGTTAAAAAATTAACCAGATGAAAGGTTATTGTTACATTCCATACGAAGGAAAAATGAAGATAGTATATACCATCATTGTTCGTACAAAACGATAACTACCACAAAAAACGCACCTCAACTAAAAATGGAAATAGAACCTAAACAATACAGCAGTATTCTATACAATACAATATCCTACACAATATAGAATAAATATAGATAAATACAATAGATTGTTTCTTAGTTTTTTAAGAAATCATAGCATTACTCAAAAATATACAAAATCCTGTTAAGGATCTCCTACTAAAAGGGCATACAGTCCAATCTGCATCACAAAATGCTTGTAATGAACAAGAATTGTTGTAAGGAAAGAATAAACCTGTAGTTAGAGACTGTTTTAGATACTTGAGTACATGAATGACAACCGTCCAATGTTGTTTAGTAGGAGCTTAGACAAACTAACTCAACTATTGAGTCGCATGTGTGATGTTTGGTCGGGTAATTCCAATATAAAGGAGACACACAACCAGCCTCCGATATCTATCTGAATTTACTAATAAAGGAGAGCTAGTATCATCAAAACGACAATGAGGAGATAAAGGAGTGGCTACCTCTTTTGAACTTGTCAAACCTCTATCTTTAAGGATATCCAACACATTTTTTCTTTGATTCACATATAAGCCATTATCAGACCTAGCAAGTTCCAATCCAAGAAAATATTTTGTAGACCCCATGTCTTTAATAGTAAACTGTTCATGTAAAATCCGTTTTACTTGTTGATTACAATTCTCCGTTGGACCCATAATTAACGCATCATCAACATATACAACAAGAGCAATATAATCAGCCCTTTTTGATTTTTGATTGTGCCAAATGAGATAATTGGATGAGTCTAATTGTATAGTTAAGAAGTTTGTGATTTGGTTGAATGGTAGAGTGGGAGAGGTAAGGTCAGACATTGTGATTGTTGTGGTGAGAGTGTGTTATTTCTGTAGTGTCTGATAGGTATTTGATGAAATGACTTGTAGTGTAGTTTCTGGCTGTGTTGGGTGTTGAATGTGTGAAGTGTGTAATGCAAGTGTCTTGGTTATGGGTGAGTTTGTGATTTGTGTTTGGGTAGGACTAAAACTGGGTGAGGATTAGAGAAGTTTTAGGACGAATGAGGGAGGTGGCTAAAAAAAAAGATGAAAGTGGGCTCTGATATCATGAAAGAATAGGAGACAATTTGCATGTAATTGTTTTGTATTTCTACTATATTTTGCTGAATGTATTTACAGGTATTTATACACATTGTGGTATCTCATAAGATATCGAAGATCATATGAGATCATTGAATATCATATGAGATACATAAAATAAATTCAAATAAGATACAATTAAAGATAAAATCAAATCTATGAGATTACATGAAGATCATTTATCACTTTTTGATTTAATTAAAAGACACAAATCATTAGCATATTGCACAAAATTCTGCTAGCAAAGAGAAACGGTAAGCTCATGATTCCATTGGTGTGAAGCTTGTTTAAGACCATATAAAGACCTCCGCAAACGACACACTTGATTGGGACCAGCCTTGGTATATCCTTGAGGAGGTAACATGTACAACTCCTCATCAATATAACCATGTAAAAAAGTATTGTTTATGTCTAACTGATGTAAAGGTCACCCTTTTTGTAGCAACAATAGCTATAAAATGTCTCACAGTAACCATCTTGGCAACCGGAGAAAAACAGTCAGTGTAATCAACTCCTTAATTTGATTATAGTATTTTGCTACTAATCTAGCCTTATATCTATCAATAGTCCCATCAGGTTTAAGTTTAGCTTTATAAACCCATTTAGAGCCTATAGCCTTTTTACCTTTAGGTAAAGTAGTAAGGTCCCCAGTATAATTGCTATCAAGAGTTGCCAACTCAACCTCTATAGCAGCCAACCAATTTAGATTAGTTTGAGCTTGCTTAAAAGAATTAGGTTCTTCAATATTAGACATATTTGCTAAAAAAGAATGATAAGCTGAGATAAGAATTGGGAGATTAGAAAGGGACACGTGGGAGGTGTATGAGAAGAGGAATTAGGTATATTAGGAAAAGTGCGATGAGCAATATTAGTAACAGATGCATGTGAAACAAAATTATTCAACCAATTTGATCGTTGGGTCACATGAGTACTCCTAAGAATAGGATCTGGACTCTGTGCAATATCAGTAGAGCAAGGTGTATCAGATGAAGGTGGAACTGATGAATCGGAAGGACCAACAGTAAGAATTTCAGGGGGTGATGATTCTTGAAATACAATAGGCGTTAGGACATCTGGATTAGGCAAAGGAACTAATTTTGAATCCGAAGGAATAGACTGAAATGGGAATATATTCTCATTGAAAACAACATCCCTAGAAATGAAAATATGATGACATTGCATATCATAAAGATTGGAAGCCTTTTGTCTTGAAGAATAACCAAGGAAAATGGATTTGAAAGCCCTAGGAGCAAATGTATCTTTATGAGGAAATGTGTTAGAAGCATAACATAAGCAACCAAAACTTTTTAGGAAATTGTAGTCAGGTTCTTTGTGGAAAAGATCATAATAAGGAGATTTCCAGTTAAGAACACGAGTTGGAAGTCTATTGATGATATATGTGGTCGTTAAAATAGAATCTCCCCAAAAATGCTTTGGTAAATAGGACTAAAACATAAGGGCTCTAGCAATTTGTAACAAATTTCTATGTTTTTGTTCAACAACTTCATTTTATTGTTGAGTGTAAGGAGAAGTTTTCTAGTGTATAATTTTATAGTTGACAAATATTTCTTGACAACTATGACTCAGGAATTCTGTCCCTTTTTTATTCTAATGATTTTAATTGTAGAGTGAAATTGATTTTTAACAAGTTTAAGGAATTTTTCTAAGAAGGTAGAGGTCTAACTTTTGTATTTGAGTAAATAGGTCCAGGTTGTTCTAGAAAAGTCATCTACTATGGTGAAAATGTGGTAAGCTCCATTGATTTGCTCCTGCTTATAAGGACCCCAAAAATTCATATGTAACTGCTCAAAACATGCAAATGTACTAATACTGCTCTTAGGAAAAGGAAGTCTGGCTTGTTTAGAGAAATAACATACATCTCATAGTTGTTCAGAAAATTTCATATCATTGAAGGAACATTGCAACTATTTCATTACAGTGAGGGGTGGATAACCCAATCTTTGGTGCCAAAAACCATCAATAACAACACTATGACAGTGTACTGGCTTATTGAAATGATTATCTAAAAGTGTAGTGTAAGACAAAATGGTATTTTTATAAAAAGAATATTTGTCAAGAACATGTAGTCCTGCATTTCCCTTTCCAACTGTTAAGACCTCATCAATCACAAGGTCCTGCAGAACACAAAAAGTTGCATAAAAGGTCGATTTGGTAGGAGATTGACAAGCTAGTTTATTCACAGAAAATAGGTTATAATTGAATGAAGGTATATGTAAAGAGGATGACAGATAAAGATTATCACAAAGAATAATATCCCATGTGAAATCTATTGTCTTAACTGTGCTATCCGATAGGTGAACAGAAGTGAATTTAGCAACTAGTTTAGGTTTATCAAACAAACTAAGATCATGACACATATGGTTTGAAGCACACGTATCTATTATCTAAGAATCACATTCAATTGAACTAACTGAACTAAAAGAATGATTGAGAATTTTACCTGCAAAGTTGTTATAGTGTGCAAAATTGATGACATCTCCTCCCTTGTCTTTCATCTGAACCTACTTGCCTTGGCTTTTCAAAAAATTGTTGATACCTTATTGAATCATTGCAACCATGTCTTGCATCCAAACTGGTTCTTTTGTACCATTCTCTACTGAATAATCCAAAGGTGAATCTATCATATTTACAAATTCCTTATTCGTATCCCCTCTTTTTTTTAATCTTTAGAACTTTTATACCAATTTGGATACCTATGAATCTTGAAGCAGGTATCTCTTATATGTCGTTTCATCTTACAAAAATCATAAAACATATCCTCCTTATTCAACTATTTCTTAGAAATACCTCTACTAGCCCCCTTTTTCACTACCGCTATCAAAATTACGCACCATCATAGCACTAGTTGTATTCTTAGCAAAAGTAATGTTAACCTTCCGTTGTTTTTCAACCCTAACCATCATCACATAAGCCCTATCTACATGAGACAAAGGTTCCATCACAAGTATTTGACTCCGAATTGCATCATACTCTTCATTCAATCCCATAAGAAGTTGTACTAATCGATCATTATCCCCAAAATCAACTAACTATTTTAGGGCTTCGCATAAACACTGTGGGATGGGCCAAACAGTTCAGTTCATCCCACAAATGTTTGAGTTTAGTAAAATACTTGTAAACATACTATTCCCTTAAGAAATCGAACTAATTTCTCTCTCGATTTAATACAACAACGAGCCATTACACTCTTTGTATCGCCGCTCTAGTTTTTTCCAGAGATCCCTAGCTGAATTCGTGTACAGAAAAGACTCCACGATATCTTTGGAGATTGCGCTAAGAATCCATGATGTGGCCATAAAATCGACCCAACACCATCAATCATAGTCTGGTGAACTTTCTTCTGATCTTTCACATTTGTCGTTGATCAAATTAAGCTTCAGCTTTGCGCCTAAAGCGATTCACATCGTACAGTTCCAAGACAAGTAGTTGTTTCCGCTTAACGAAGTAATAACGAGAATCATTCTAGGATGATATGAGTTCTACAGAAACATCAAATTCTCGTCATCATCCACACTTCCAAACGACGATCTTATACCACTCATGCCATCTACTATGATTCAGTTGCGGAGATGTGAGGATCGATCCAGTGGCTCTGATGCCACGAAGAAACCAAAATACTCTAAATGTTTTTATTTAGTAAAGAAATCAGAAACCAAATGAATGGCTATCGTTACATTTCATACGAAGGAAAATTGATGATGGTATATATATCATCACTGTTCATGCAAAACGATAACTACTACTACATAAAACACACCTCAATTAAAAATAGAAATAGAATCTACACAATACAGCAGTATTCTATACAATACAGAACAATATAATATTCTATACAATATAGAATAAATACAGATACAGTAATATTTCTACATAAATTATTTGGAGTTCGAGGGGGTAAAGAGAAATTTACCGAAAAACAAAGGGGCTTCTAAGAAAGAAAGGAAGCAGAGAAAGACAAAAGTCAAACCGAGTCCCGACTGAGATTCGAAAGAGAGAAGAGACAATCGTTGTTAGCCTCGCTGTCCTTAATAGTGGGTGATATCGAGCAATTGTGTGTCATAAAAAGACTGATCCTCAGTCTTCTAGCCTAGGTGGTCCCCATTCGGTGGGATGTCAAATGTCTGCTCGAGCGTGGCTCCACTCGCTTGCCTTGGCTTCTACTCTATTGGGGTTTCAGCCTCCAGGAATTGTTGTGTGTGGTTCGGTCAAGAGGAGGAGGTGAGGGGCTCAGAGAACAACCCCAATCAATCAATCAAAATCACACGCTTGCTTCTTCTTTGTTGATGACCTACCATGTCTCTGCACATGTGATCCCGGTTGGTGAGATCGGTTCTCTGTGTCCTTTTGCATTTATTAATCAGGATTTGGGTCATCCCAAAAGGCTCTTGTTTTTTCAAGTTCTGTTTTGGGCTTTGACAGTTATGGCGTCCAAATACTCGAAAGCACCACTTTTCCAGCTATTTACAAGACAATCGATATGCGCAGACATTGACGGGTCAGATTGAAAGTCAAAACGTTGTTGTTCTGATTAATTAGGCTTTTAACTATTGAATAAATTAAAATAATATTATTTTACTTAAATCGGTTTAAATCAATCTTTCCAATCCGAACCTAATTGGAAGACTATGCAACTAAAACTTGGATTATTGACTTTTAAGCACTGCACCGCTGCGTCTATAACTATCTTATACAAACTTGATGGAATCTCTACATAACCAATAGTTTAAGGTACTACAACGCGATGCAGATACATTTTAACTCCAACTTTGCCTCAAATGCACACAATCTGCATACTTTGGCTACATGGGAATAGTAATTAATGAAAAGGGGCATCGATACAATAGCTAAATTGCAATTAAAACAAAGAAAACTCTATGTTATCTTAACATCGCGCAGAAGTCGAGCAGCCGTCGAGCCATATCTACGTGCTTCCCAGTCAGTCAACGTTCCATTTGGCAATTTTATCGCTACCTCTTCATCTTCTACACTCATACCTCCATCTGGCATATCTATACCGCCACCACTCTTGTCCTCTTTCAGTATCTCATCTTCTGTTTCAGCTCCATCAGTTTGCTGATCAACTGCCCTAGGCAAGTTTCCGTCGCTCACAATTAGAGGCCTTAAAGTCATTATGTAAAGTTGAATACTTGGATGCTGGTACTTACTGTCCATCTGAATTGGATAAAGTGATTAGAATGATTAAACAACAGGAAAGGAGCATTATAATAATCACATAATAGACACAATAGCATCTCTCTTCAGACTGAATCTTCTCTATAAATTATGGAAAACAATAAGTGGATATTAGGTGGCTATGATGGTGGCAGTCCGCCTCTAAGTTGACTAATTTGCAGAGATTTCTTCAGCATTAAAATTAGCGTCTCTAAAGTTGAGCATCAGTTCTACAACAGAGTCCAAAATTCACATGAAAAGTAATCAGTTATTTTTTCAGAACTTCAGAATTGAAAAAGGGCCTTGTATCTTACGCTCTAGGTATACAAGATATTCAACTTCAACAATTTCAAAGCAACTAAAACTTTCAATCAACTATGTACCTTAGTTCTTGGGACAGTTTTCACCTCAAAGTGTCTTTTCCACATATCAAGCATTTGTTCGTGGACACTAGTAGAACGGATTTCATAACCCACCTATGCAGAAGTTTCAGAATCAATAATGCATTAGAAGTCATGCTTTACAAAAAGAATAAGAAATTAATATGTTAAAGTTAAATACCAAGATTGTTGTTTTGGGACCTGATAATGCAAAAAGTGTCCTCAACAGTGGTTCCAAGAGATGCTCTGCATAAACCTTGGAGATAAAGAAGTTAAAAAGAAACTTGTGGCTTACTCAAAACCTTGCTATAGTTTTACGGAAAGTAACTGTAATTTCCAGACTCTGCAATCCATAATGAATAGTCAACCTATTAAGATTACTAAGGCCGTGCTCTTGTGATTACTAAGGTCGTGCTTTAAAATGTTCCAAGGATTGTAACATTGAATATCAATTCATAATATCAAATCAACAGCAATGTCTAAACTAAGAAGAGGATGATAGGATACTGGTAAGGTACTCCATTTGAAACAGAATTCTGGTTGCAGCGCTATGAATGAACAAAAAAATGTTTCAGAATTGAAACAAGTTCTCCAATTCTCATGGAAGTATAACCAAAAAGACTGAGACAAATTACATCACAAAAGGTCATGCGAATTATCACTTCATTGTTTACCATTATAGTAACAACACAATGCCAATATAAAACAAACTTACAACATCAGTTCCAATGATGTAGTCAAATGGTGGTTCAACAGCCCTTATATGATCCTCATTTCCCCAATCCAATTGTTCAACCTGAATAGAACCAAATGAATCTGAAAGGATAATATTTTCTATGTCAGCATGCCCATGATAAGGTTAAAACCTTTGGACATTTAAGTTCCTCGTATCCAAAATGCCATGGATTGGTCCTAGTAAGTATGAGGAAGTCCAGCAAAGATCACAGGAAAATCCTTCACAATATCAATCATAAAATCCATACTCCAAATACAGTATGAATCACAATATATACCTGGACTAGGATCCGTCTGTAAGATTCTGGAAGTATTACGCTCTACATTTCTTACTAGCAATGGCAAAACATCTACTTGATCTGTTGAAACTACATTACAACCCAGCATTGCCATTCCTGGACAAAGAAGTTTATATCAGACTAAGAAACACTACAGCACAGCTAAGATGTCGAGTATGACTAAATATATATCAAGCAAAATTCAGAAGTATCATATATGAATCATCAAATTGTAGGAAAGATGAAAATTACCAAATCCAGCTACTCCACAACCTGCTCCAAGCTCAATTGCCCGCTTACCTTTAAGTTTGGATGGGCAAAACCTTCCTTTTCTGCAGTTCTTTTCCTGTAACAGCCAAATCAATTGAGCTTCATAAGCGAAATTTGTAATAAAGATTGCAACTTAAGGTTATCACACATATGATGAATTCTCTTTCTATAAGCTAATTATAAATTTTGTTTCATCCAAATTCAGTTTCATTTTTAAATTGATTATATGGACAGTAAAACTAATTGAGGCAAAGACCCCTTAGTGCTTTGTATTTCTTCTCTATCATGCGGCTGTAAAAATAATTGACAAAGGAAAATGGTTGAGTAGTTAGAACATCCTCGTTGATTTCATTTTGTATGAAGAACAAGGTGACATAGAGTTGAGATTAAGAATTCCTTGTTCAACTGATTTAGGATCAAGATGAACCAAACGGAATTAATATCTCATGTTGTCTTATCTTTTGTCTGTAATGCAACAAGCACAAAACTTATAAGAGAAACCGGACCAACTAACTCAACCAAGTCCCAATTCAAATAAATTGGAGACACAAAAAAATTAACATAAGGTTTAGAGCCACAATTCAAGACCATTGGTGAAAAGAATATAGCTTACAAGGAACTTGATAAAGACAATTGATGCATCCCAAACTGTAGTTCCTAAATGCTTGGAATTCGGATCCTGCAATTTAAATGCTATTGAAAATTCAAAATACATTCAACCCAAAAAAAAATTAAAGCAACATATCCCACATAAGAAACTATTAACGATCTGAGCCTGAAAAATGATGCCAAACTAAATCATGGACAAACAAAAAAGAAAACGTCTGGTTTAGCTCATTCTAAAAGATCATGCAACTCGGAGTAAATCAAAATCAAATGAAGCAGCTAATACTCACTATGAAGATGACTGACTTGCAGCAAAATGGAAATTTGAAGCTATACCTGAGAGAATTGCAATTGATGACCCAAAACTTCAACAGTAATGGCAGAAGTACTTGGTGAATTTAACCTGATAAAGACCAATTATCAAATTAAACTTCAAGGAAACATCAGAAAGTAGTACAGCAGTTATTGTGGGATGACATGACCATTATAAGCAACATTAAGTTATATTAGAAATAAGTATCTGAGAGCAGTGCTTGGGCATATCCTGAAACTATGTAGCACCAATATATAAGATAGCTAGGCCAGAATATGGTTTGTTTTCCGGTACGAAATCTCCAGTCCACTTACCTAAAAACCTTGATCCGAAACAAGTTTTTCTCTACATCTAACTCGACTTTTTTGTTTTTTTTACCAAACCAACAGTGTGGCCAGAATTATGAAAATCGTAATGGAAAGTTAGGTAGAGTCATCGAAATCTTACATCTAAATTTTCTATTTTTAAGAAAAAAGAGGGCGAATCCATCCCATATGACTGGCAATAAGCTTATTAATCACACTAATGAATTGTTACAAGAAACTCAGAGTCAAAAGCTTATAAATTAATAGATATGATGTTCGAAGAAATGATCACGTAATCTGGTCATAACCAGAACCACGTAAAGATGGAGAGATACCTGTCAGGCTCCATTAATGGCGATGTAAGAAACTTTATATTCTTCGGACATTAACAGTCTGAGTATCAATCAAGAAGCTAAAGACCTTGCGATGGCGGCGAATACAGATCGGTATCGTAAGCTTTTCGGGTTTTTCTTTTTATCTCTTTTCCTTTTTTTCTTTGTTAGGAAGTTGTTCTAAGCAAAATAATAAATGGAAATATAATATGAATAATTAGTTGTTTTAATTTGAATATAAAATTTTTATATCAATAAATATTTAAAAAACTACTATTTAAAAGATAATTACATTGATATTAAATAACTAGGCGGGGCAAGATGCCCCGATGACATCCTCTAGGAGGATAGAAGAACAACCAACGAGCGAGTTTTGATATTAGTGAATGCCAAGTTTAAAGGAACTGGTATAGATAATTATCCGCAATTCTATTTGCCTCACGGTAAACATGCTTAGCTTTCATAACCTCCTGGATTTGATAAACGCAGATAGGACTGCAATTGGTAATCTCGGTAAAGCAGGTTATGGGGGCCTTCTTAGTGACACTGAGGGGCGTTGGCTTGCAAGATTCTCTGACTCTGCTGGCATAGCGACAAACATACTCGCATAATTACAAGGACTCAAACATGGTCTACAATTCACACGGGATTTGGGTACTGTAATGTGATTGCAGAGACCGATTACTTAACTGTGGTTACTATTATTTCAGACTTGCCACAACCTTATCACCCTCACCTTGTCATTATTCAAGATATCCAAGAAATTTTAACTAGACAGTGCCGCTGGTCACTTCATCATGTTCTTTGCGAAGGTAATCATTGTGCAGACTACCTTGCAAAGATTGGATCGTCACAGGCACCTATGTGGTCTTATTGGTCGACTCCACCTCCTGAGCTTCGTCTGCATCTCGAAGTTGATTGTCAATCTATTGTCTTTCTGAGGAACTAATTTCCCCAACCCTTAACCTCCTCACCACAAAAAAAATAAAACCCCTAACCATGTTCCGATTATACACAAACAAAAGAACTTTGAACCCTATCACATTCCCATTAGTTTTTTGCTACTATGGACTTATTAAATATTTGTAGGAAGACCTGTCATCGTCAACTTAGGATAAAAATCCCTAATTCCTAAATTGGGCCATTGAGCATCCACAGAAGATAAGAATGCTGTCATTCCACAGGTAATGGAGAGGAGAAGGTGATGATACTATATTAGAATGTTGAATAAGGTTAGAGAGGGGTCAATCACGAGGTCCTTGAAATGACGCCTTCTACAGTAGTCGGCAATGTTGATAGTGGACTTGGTGGAAGTAATTGGTACCCATTTAACACTCGTAGTACCATGGCTTATCTAAAAACTATCATGACTCAAGATAGCTTAGCCAGGTGAAATCAATTAGGGTTTGAACTTGATTAGCTATGACATAATGTTGGTGCATTGAATCGCTTGGCTATGGTGAGTCAAACCAATAATAGGTGTTTTTGGATGGACCAAGGAACATATTATGCTCAGATAGTGGGTGAACAAAGTAGATTGTGATGTGTATCATCTATACCATGTGTAAATTGGCTTAAAACTTCAATGGCCATTATAGGTAATATGACAAAGTTAGTAGATTGAAGTGTGAAGGGAGTGCGAAGCTACGACAAAGAACATAGAAAGTGGCCGAAATGTCAAAACTTTAATTTTAACACATTCCTTTTAATTAATAGTAAAATTGGCAGTTTAATGTAGTGACTACTCGTTAAAGTAGTATCTAAGTGGTTTGGAATATTGACTACCAAGTTAGTGAATTGTGTAAACCTTTTTTATTTTCGCTTTTAAAGTCTCAAAATGCTTATAAATAGTTCATTTAAACAAATACTTTTGATATAGAAAGTTTGAATATTGTATCTTTGAAACTATTGTGATAATTAATAAAAGTTAGCATTTATTGCATCTTTATCCTTTCTTTCTCTTTTGATGTTGTCTATTATTTTGCTAAAATAAACACATTTATTTTCTTAGACTTTTGTGTGGGGAGAGATCTTCTGTATCCCTTATTCTGTACCCTATGTCTTTTTTTTAAATCTCAATCATCTAATTTATTGCATTAGATAGTTGAGATTAAAAGGGTATTGAGTAGGTACAGAATAAGGGGTACAGAAGATCTACATCCCTTTTGTTTGAAGTACTTTAAGGATTTAATAAAGTTTAATTGAGTTACGTGAATTCAATTGCTTGCGAAGATTACGATTAATCTTAGTATGAACTTAGAGTTTTTGTCAAATTTTTTATGACAACAACCATGAAAATTATAAGGATTGTTTAGTAGAGTTGATGACCGTGGAGCTTTGGAGCTTAAGTACAATGGCAAAACATCTAATAGTTAGTGTAATAGTAATGAGGTTATTAGACAAGGAGCATTCATGAAGTATGTGGATAGTAACACTCTCTTTGATACTCCTAAGAACCAAAAACAAAAGGTAAAATGTTAAGGTTTTTATAAATTTTTGGCATAAACTACTTGTTTATCTTCAGATGAAATATGAGAGATGTAAATTGTTTATGTTCATTTTTTACTTTATTTTTAAAATAGAAAATAAATTGCTTAATATAATGAATGATTATGTAAATTTCATATAAAACAATAGTAGAAAAGATAGATAAAACTAATTTATGGCGAAAGCTGGGTACAAGAATTGGTCAACTCATCAGGCTCGTGACCTCAAGATTGTAGGTTCGGGTAAATAACCCCAGATCCATGTCTACCCTATGCTTTGGTTGGAAGTTTACAATTTCCTTCCTTTAATGGACTTCTTACTTTATTCTTAGAAGTAACAAAGAGATCATTAATGTCTGCATCTACATAATTTTTGACTCAAACTACTTGTTGGTCCTCAGATGACACATAGTGAAAAAAAGTGAACAGCACGATTCACCTTTTTTTTATTAGCTCATTCTAAGAGGGTCCTAATTGTGAGAAGGTGCCTTTAAGCCATCCACTCTCAAACTAATCTCCGCTTAAACCGGAGTAGGTTTCACTTTAGCAAAAAATGAATGAAGCAGCACCAGAAGATTTCAAAAGAGGTAGAATGAACCAGTCGAACACATAGTGAAAGAAGTGAACATCATAACAAAAGAATCGATAACTACAAGTCATAACAGGATTTTTTGTCACATCTCTAGAAAATCTTATGCATCCGTTGGACTAACCTTAGAAAGGGATTTCAAACGGTTTTGGACTGGTTCATATGGAAACAGTCTAATCCTTTTTAATCTCAAGTTTGATGGCATTTGTCCATAAACAGCATGTTTAACCGGAAGTCGAAGATAGGAACTTGGAAGAAAGACCCAAATCTTGCCTTTCCTCGTATAAAAAGCAGAAGATTGTAAGAACCAAGAAAGAATACCCATGCAGATTAATTTAATTGATGAAGTAGTAAAACCATGGAGGGTGTGATATGTACAGTGAACTTTGCTACAGAGCGTGCTCAGAACCCAGTCACCATATACTCTTATGCTATAATAGAAATTGTTTTGAGAATTAAGGTCTTTTTTGTTATTCTTTTTGGTGAGAAAGCCATTTCTTTTTCAAAATTGCTGCTGTTGTATATGTTGGACTGAAGTAAGATGAGTTAAGATTGACTGAGCTCGAGAAAAATGAGATCTTTTATTCCATATATTTGGAGGAGTTGTGGACAATACGTTGAATTATAAGATTTGTGTAGTTGAGGTACTCTAATCGCTTACAACGTTGACTCAACATTGTATGTACTGCTAGTCACGGCAAGCTTTCCTTGCATCCAGCTTGTCAGCATCTGTAGTGCAGCTTTTGGCTGATCCATTGGCACCATGTGACCAGCTTTGTAAACCTGTGATGAATTATAATCTAATCAGTTTCTGAACAGAAGTGAATGAGAGACGATGCGTGACAGGGAACGGGAGGGAAGACCTTGAGGAAACTGAGAGGTCCATGGCTTTTAAGCTGTCCTGCTTCTTTGCCTTCACTGACAAATGGTACTGTAGAAGCTGCTCCAAATTCCTTTTGGCCAGACCAATTCATGACATGGACCCATCTTGAGTTCCCTGCAAGATGCGATTATGCCGTAAGTTTACTTGCATTATGCTTAAATACAAGCATATCATTTATTCCATTGAACTTGTGATCAAAGAAAAGGCTTACCAAGCCAATTGCATATGAGATCCTGATCTCCAGCATATATAAGCACCTTTATACCATCCTCAAGGAGAGCAGGAATTCCTACTTCAAGATTTTTCATCCAGTCCCTTACCAGGGCATCATAAACCTCACTACTGCATGAAACAAAGCCTCTGTTTCCAACCCCTAGAGCATCCCTTACTGTTTTTAGGTTTAGGAAGTCCTCCATGTTTGAGAAGTCATAGCATAAACTGCCCTCACATTGCTTTCTGATATCATAATACTGCACAGTTAAGTAATCACATGTTAAGATGTTATTAGTTAAGAATCGGTTCTGTTTAATCAAAATGCTGTTCTTTATTTTATTATTATTTCGGTACAGGATGATGGGAATATTCCTTACATTTATACTGCCAGCGACGTTCATGACCTCATTGAATATGCTGGTGCAAACATAAAATGCATTTTCACAAGCTTCACCATCATTGCCTGAGAATTTCCAATTCAATAGAGTTAACCACAATGACTTATCAGTCATTTCTGAATTCGTATGCAGCAAAATGAGGCTGAGAGACAAGAGTTACCACAATCTGTTATTGCTTGCTCACAATCTGGGATCTTTATGTTTATCCTATCATAATCGGACTTTTGAATTAATTTGTTCTCTAGAGCATAATCCGTGTATGCTTGGTACTGGATGCTAGGATTAGTTAGACCATTCCCAATGGCGAATCCCTGTTAAATCATTCTTTAGTTGACTTGAGCTATGTTGTGTTTCCAACAGAGCGTGCAGGAAGCAAGTAGATGAAATGAAACTGAATAAAGCGGAGCGATACCTTAAGATTGATGTGAAGGCCTTCTTTATTCTTGTTACCCTGGTGCACCCGAGAAGCAAAGGCAGGGATGTAGTGTCCAGCATAAGATTCTCCAGTTATGTAGAAATCATTTTTGGCAAACTGAGGATGCTGTCTGAAGAAAGCCTAGCATCATCATTGGAAAACTCAGGTTCAGGTTGGGTTGGTGGATACTGGACCAAGGTTTTCTTGTAAGAAACTATCAGAAACTGACCTGCAAGAAGTCGTACAAGTCATTGCTAACCCCTGTTTCATTGTGTCTTATGTCACTTGCATCTGCTGTATAACTGAAGCCAGTTCCGGTGGGTTGGTCAACATATATTAGGTTTGAAGCCTGCAAGTAGGCAAAGGAAAGATGAAAAAAAGCCTTGCAACTGCAATTTCATTTCCATACAAAAAGTTGGCACAAGGCAATCAACAAGTGCATTCATGAGATCATACTCGGATAGGTTCTTTCTATACCTTGTCCCAACCATACTCATTCCATACAAGAGACCGGTTGTTCGTTAATTGGAAAGGACCGTTTTCATAAAACAACGCCAATTCGCTGCTGCAACCTGGTCCTCCGGTCAACCATATTACAACAGGATCATTCTTGTTGTTTCTTGATTCAAAGAAAAAATAGAACATTCTGCGTGACAGTAGGAAACGTTAGCTGCTCGACAGATTACTTTTTATAGAAAATAAAAACTGATGCACAACCTGCCAAACTACAATAATTATCCAAGTCGGAATCTTATATCTCAGTACCATCACATTTTCATAACTGGTCATGGCTAGACAAACGGCCTATGGTCCTCTTACCTCGCAGCTTTAGTATGAGGAAGGCGATAGTAGCCAGCATGGTGACCCAAGTCTTGTACGGAAGCCCCGGGATCGCCAAGAAGATAAAAGCTGAACTGCTTCTCAACTATCGCTGGAGTTTCCACCAAAGATTCATCATCTGAGCCCATGTTGATATTATGTTCTGGGAACAAGTTCAGGTCTCTTATGAGCTTTTCCGCCCTCAATCTGGGTGACTTAATTGTCGAAGAGAATCGGACTTGCCTGTCAGGGGACTTTGCATCTGACAAAAATGAAATAATAAAGACAAAAAAGTAAAAAGAAAGCAGAGCGTAAGGGCAAGTTGACGCCATTTCTTTTGTAACCTTGGTTGTGTCAACAATAGCTAATTAGTTGTTTGAGAACTTGTGATGGAAGTTGTAAGCTAGAGAGCTCAAGGATGAATTCTCCGTTGTTTGAACAATGTATTTATTTATATAGACTGGAAGTGTAACCATCACACCTCTTTTGGAAAGGCAGGTTTCCGTCCGAATACCCTGGCCTGACCTTTATAGCACTCAAGTTGACTTAATCACCCGTAGAAAGAAATCCATTAACAGACGCCAAATGGGAAAGCACAAAAAGTCGTCAATTTTGTACGTACAAAAACAAAATAGCTTCTGTAAATGAAATTACTGAAAGACAAGTGGTCCACTTCTTTGGGTCGTTTTTCTAATCAAGAGTCATCAACCATTAGCCTGGCATCTATGCGGTTTGCTCTGGAGGGCATGTTAAGGAGCATTGTTTGCACTTTCAGCGTAGCCTGGTAAATGCAGATTAAGAGGCTAATCTCCTGATTCCTTGACTAATTATTGACCTGGAGGCCAAAATGAAGGTGTTTATGGATTTAAAATCAGAAATGGATAGGATTTGGTCATCTTAATATTTTATAATGTTCAAATAAATCATTTACCTTATAAAATCATTTCAATTGAGCACCAAATTAATAAACCAAAGTACTTATTCAAGTTGACATTTCATCGATCTAAATCTATGTTTAGTACCAGTTTTTTTAATTGAGGATCATATACTATGAGTATTGTAGTCAAACTGATTTCTAACTCATTCGAAAATATAAAAATATTCGTTTTTGTTTTATATAGACCGGAGACAAAAGACAGTGAGTTAGGCACTTATTGACAAAAGCTTAGGTTATCATAACAATGGCATAAGTTAGTAGTGGTTTCATTAATTTGATTAAGTAAATTGATATATACAACGGAAATGACATAATATAAATACCACATAACATGTATGGTTTACAGATTGTGATTTAAGAGCGCTAGAATTCCGTATGAATATATTAGATGGCTCGTGAACCCCACATGGGATTCCATTAACCACTTGAAGGATCTGTCTCTGTTTCTTTCAATTGATAAGAATTAGGTGACTAGTCTGATTCAAGTCTGATTCCTTTAACCTCATCGAATACTCATTATGAATTACACTATTCTTTAATCATTTCCCATTAAGAAACAAATTGGTAGGGCTAACTAAATTATCTTGTCTTGAAAGGATGGCCACTGGGAGTCTCTAGTTTATGAGGGCGACCTCCAGCCAGCCAAAGAAATTTTCTTACTTTCATTGCCCCCATCCCCAACACATACAAAATTCTCCTTCCTTTTCAGAGAGGTATAGAATTACAAGCTAAGGTTTGTTTGTGGGGATCCGTTATAGCTTTGTTATATATTGACAAGAGAGAGTGATCAGGTCGTTGTAACAAATGAACAAAAGGGATTATCTTGCGTGCAAGATGCCGATATCTTAAAGAGGTTATCCATGGCGGACGCTACGCGTTTTATATAGATTATATTTTTGTGTTGTACACACAAAACAATGGCTTTACTCCAACGTCTTAAAAGGTCCAGGACTTGGAAGAAGCATACTGAGTAAACTCTTGCTTATATTAATACAACAATCTGTAAATGCAAAGAAACAATATTGGTTGTTATGTATCAAGACATTAGTGTTCCTTCTAAGCTACTGGTTTTGGTTAATACAAAACCTTAAAAATATATAACATGTCTTTATTGTGCCTCAATTTGAGTTTGTTCTCCATTAGAAAGTCACGTAATTGTTTAATGACGTATCAGGCTTATCTTGACAAGATAGGACTGGATTGTTTGTGCGGCGGACCAAATCTTCTGTCCCACTTACTCAATATCAACCCTGTCTTATTCATTCACAACTATAAATTTAAGTGGGTCTCACAAAAATTTAAGTAAACCCCACAAAAATTTGTAGTTATAGATAAATGGGACAGAATTAGTTTTGAGTAAGTGGGATAGAAGATTTCAACCCGGCCAGTAGTAGTAGTAGTAGCAGGATGCGACCAACCAAGGATCATCCATCGATGTTAGCTTTCTCAAATATTATCACAAAAAGAAAAAGAAAGAGATATTCCTATTGCCTACTCAAATCATTAACCGAAATTCTCTTCTTCTTTTTTTATAACAAGGGAAAGAAACAAAACGATTACAACCGAAATTCTCTTTCAATCAGGAAAGAAAGCGAAGATTCACCGATGGGTTTGAACGAGTGGCTCTGTAAGGCGTTGGAATTTGGTGAGGAAAGTGCCTTTATGCGCAATTTCCGGGGTTGCCTTTCCTGCTGTTCGGTTATTAGGCAGACTTGACATATTTAGTAGTTGGCATAGGACGACTCTAAGATGTAAGAAGAATGATAGTCGTTATTTTGTTGTACTTGTTCTTCGTTGAGTCAAAAATAAAAAGTATAAAAAAACAACAATACAGAATTAAGATGGGTTATTACTTATTAGATATTTCTATTGTATTACATACGATCCAATCTTTGTTGTATTGTTTTGGTACTTAAAATTAATAAAATAAATTTGATTTAATTAAATTTTAAGGAATATAATTTTATTTTAAAAATTAAAGTTCAAATCAAATTTGAACTTGAAATTGAACTTGAACTTGAACCTTTTAATAAAATCTGAATGATTATAAATAAAATAATGCTATTTTATTATTTTTAAACTAAAATAAATAATTTTAAATAAACAAGAAAAAATACTGTAGTTTATTTAGTTTAAAACCAAAATGACATCGTTTGGTTTAAAATCAAACGACGTCCTTTTCCAATTGAAAGTTTAAACGTTTATAACTTACACCAATGGTTGAGAAGGTTTAAACGTTTATAACCAAACGACGTCGTTTTGGTTCTGTTTTAAACGATGCCCAAAGTTTCCTTCCCTCCCACCCCGCGCCTGCTACTTTGTCTTCCTCCTCAATCTGCTGCGTCTGTCTTCGGCGTCGTCTTCTCCGGTGGTTTAAACTCAAGGTATTCTCCTCTTCTTCGTCCTCTCCTCTTCTTCGTGCGATGAGAGGTCCGTGGTTGAATTTTTTGGTTGATATGGACTTTGTTTTTGGTTTTGGTTGTTAATTATTGATTGTTAATAACAAGATGTATATTTGTTGGAGAATGATAGAAAAAGATTGGGAATTTATCTTGAATTAGGGATGAATCAGTTAATACATACAAGTGTTTGATAAAATACACTCCTTTGATAAAAAATTTATTTAAAGTCATTTTAATTGTTTCCCATTTACATGTGGGTCTACCGGAAACAACCTCTCTACTATGTAGAGGTAAGGCTGCGTACTATCAGATTTCGCTTCATTGCGAAATTTCGGACTAGATGATGAAAATGATTTTAATTGTTCCCCAAAGTTTGTTTAGAGATTACTAGGTTTTCTTTAAAATTCTTTAAAAAAATTCCTCTTGATAATTAAAAGGATTTATATATAAAGGATTTTATACACAATGCCCTACATGTAAAAGATTATCAAATAATTAAGTCCTTATGTAAATGACCAAGATTAGGTATAATAAAAATTACAATGATTGTTACATAAAGAATAACTTCATTCTTTTTTACTCTTACTCTACTCGACTTGGAAACTACAACTCTTAAATCTTTTCATAAATAAAATACACCCTTTTAATAATTTGATTTAAAATAATTCAAAAAATTTCTGAAAGTTCTTTTAAGATTAATTTTTTAAATTTCAAAACAAGTTTTTTCTTGATTATGAAAGGACTATAGCCTTATGTTTTGCATATAAATGGGTATGTAATGATTGAACTTTTAATTTATTTAAATTACCAGGACAAGATTACAATAAAAGTTATAATAATTGTTACACATGCAAATGATTCATTTACAATAAAAATTATAATAATTGTTACACATGCAAATGATTCATTCTTTCATTTGATTAAGAGTTAGAAATATTAAGCTATCAATTATGCAATTATCTATATCAATTTTATATTTTCAATGAAAAAAGAAGGAATGAAGTGATTTATTGTACTTAGCATAAACTATTTAAAAACTAGATTGAGATATTAAACTAAAAAAATGATAATATGAACCAAAGGTCCATCCTTTAACATAAATAAAATTGGAATAAAAAAATTACTTAATAATATTACCTTTACTGTAAAATAAAATAGAAAGATATACTATGTTAGTATCAACAATTAAATGAGCAGCGTATGTTTTACTAAATGATAGGACATATTTTTATTGTGCCATTTCATTTGCTTTAGGTTGCAATATATTTTTCATGATAAACACGTGAATATTCTTTTGAATTAGTAAACTAACATTAATCATTAATTGTTCACATCTAATATGTCGATTAAGTAC
>JAOSBK010000008.1:5252573-5268980 GCA_027568895.1 Erythroxylum shatona
GTTTTGGACTTGGTTTTGGAATAACGTTATAATAATTAAAACTGGCTTTGGAAATCCTAAGTCAGCTTAGGATTTGGCTGAAAACGGCACCTGTGGGTGGGTCCCACATGCGCCTGTCCTCTGTCCATTGCATCTGTCAAATTTTAATGCCAACACGACTCTGCTTGGGCATTAGACACAATAAGACACGGTAGCATTAGACAGAGGATTTGGACTCCTTGTTTCCCTCTGAAAAGTACATACTGAAAACCTAAATCCTCGAGTCCTCGGTTTCCTACTTAGAATCCTTGTTAAAGCTCTAGTTCACCTTTGTTCTTCAGTCTACATGCTTTGTAATCTCAAGTGTCGTTACCTTTGGTGAGAATGGCTCCTCCGAGAGGTAGAAGATGTTGAACAATTTTTTGTACATGCCATAAAGTTGGACAATATTAATTGAGTTTTTTAGTTTTTAAATAAATTATCAGTTAAGTTACGCAATTTGATCAAGATAACGATAATAAAGTAGCTCAATAAATGATTTAGATTAATAGGTTGAAGTCCGAGTAGAAATGAGTCCCTTTCAATGTACACCTGATCCATATCGGTCTTGTGATGGGGAAGCTCGATATGGAAGCTATATAAAGGTTAAGATCACCTACAGTTGGTCAAGGTTTAACCAAACGACATCGTTTTATTGGTCAAGGTTTCAAGGTTTTAAGTTTACCAACATGACGTCGTTTGGTTTAAAACCAAACGACGTCGTTTTCCTGTTGAAGGTTTAAACATTTATGACTTAACCAAAATGATGTCGCTTGGTTTTAAACCAAACGACGTCGTTTTCCAGCTGAAGGTTTAAATGTTTATAACTTAACCAAAACGATGACATTTGGTTTTAAACCAAACGACTTTATTTTGGTTAAGTTATAAACGATGCCTAATGCCCGATGGCCCCCCCACCCCGTACCTGCTGCTTCGTCTTCCTCCTCCATTTACCGCGCCTGTCTTCCATCACAGTCGTGTGGAGCTGCGATGTTGCCGTCGAGCTCCTGCGTCTCCGGTGTCGTCTTCTCTGTCAGTTTAAACTCAAGGTATTCTCCTCTTCTCCGTCCTCTCCTCTTCTCCGTTCGATGAGAGGTCCGTGGTTGAATTTTTTGGTTGATATGGAGTTTGTTTTTGGCTGCATTTATTTTGGTTGTTAATTACTGATTGTTAATGATGGGTTGTGTTATTGTTGGAGAATGATGGAAAAGATTAGGAATTTGTCTTGAAGTAGAGATGAATCGGTTAATGCATACCAAGTGTTTGATGAATTTACCATGTATGCATTTCTCCCGATTTCATGTTATAAGCTAGTACATTCAACTTGCATTCTGTTCCATTTAATTTTTTTAATGAAGTCAAAATTAAAACTAAGAATGGGCTAATTTTATGTAGAAATCTTTAAAACTCTAAACTAAGGTGTATTAAGTTATACACCTTAGTTTATAACACAGGCAAAGTCCTGATGCAAATTAAGGCAGCAGAAAAACTTGGTGACTAATTTAAAAATTGTATGAATATATAGAAAATGTACAATATAAATTATTTAAAAACTAATTAAAAAATTTTAACTCTCGAGACTTTTCCAAGATAAAATACACAACTTTGATAAAAAATTGATTTGAAGTCATTTCAATTGTTGCCCCAAGTTTGTTTGGAGATTACTAGGTTTTCTTTAAAATTCTAAAAAATTTTCCTCTTGATAATTAAAAGGATTTATATATAAAGGATTTTATACATATTGCCCTACATGTAAAAGATTATCAAATGATTAAGTCCTTATTTATCTAAATGACCAAGATAAGGTATAATAAAAATTACAATGATTGTTACATATGGAATAACTTCATTCTTTCGTACTCTTACCTTACTTGACTGGGAATTCATATGAATTGAAACGAATTATAAATAATTCATTAATTTAAAAAATAATATTCATACATTTAATATTCACTTCAATTACTCATATAATTCACTTATTATATAGTCAATCATAAATAGTATTTATAGCTTATTCATCTATACATCTTCATTCCTATTTGTTATATAGACAAATTCTTTATCTATAGATATAAGTTAAGACAAGATGACCAAATCCTATATCCAACTAAATTTACTTTCATCTTCCTTATGTCATTGGGAATTGTTGATTTAAAATGTGTTCTTATGATTATTTAAGTAATACAAAAACACTCTATATATAATTTTGTCTAATTTGTTTAGTTTCTTATTGAAGTCGTTGACATATGTAGACCATGAACTTACCCGTAATTGTCTCCTCATCTTTACTACTTTATTGTCCATGTTAATTATGGTACATATGTCTGGGATATATTATGTGATATGCATTTAGAAGCAACTTCTTAACAAATCTTACTAATCTTTGGATTTATAAGTTAAACATCTATCAAATAATATAATATAATAACATATATATGAAAAAAACATAAGTTAAAAAACACAAGTATAAATTTATGTACCTTTTACTTGTCAAAAATTATTGTCACTTCATCTCCATGTTCCAATTAACTCCAAGTTAACTTATAGGAAAGAAATGAACCAACTCTACGAGCTAGGATTTTCAACTTCAACAACTGGTCATGCTATAAGATGCATGCCTTTAACTGTACTGGTTCCAACCGAATTAATTAGTTGCCTTAAAATTTAGTCTTCAAGCATCTTTCTTTCATAGCTAAAAAAAAATTGAATAACCTCTTAATGAATAAATCCTAACAACTAATTTAATATTCATTCTTAATAATTATCACTTATTAATATAAGAATTACTTCCTAATAAGACCAAATACAAGAAACAAATCAGCGACAATCTTAGAGAGAATAAGTTATTGATGAGAGTCAGGCATATTTTGATGCAGTGGGTAGTAAGGATAGTCGTGGAAGGATCTTCAGGCTAAGCTTATTTGCAAACCCATATTATTTGCACTCCTCGACGTCCAGTACAGCAACATCAACTAGATGGTCGATAATGGAACATATTCATTAGCTTGAGAGCACAATGTAGGCATTGACAAGTCAATTGCAATAGACAATGAAGTACATGACTAAGCTCCAAAATGACATGGAGCAGTTGAAGGAAGGGCTAAAGACTCAAACCATCCGCGCTCACCAAGACAATAGGATTGTTGTAGTTATTTGGTTTGAATTTATGTACAATTTAATGTTTTTATTATCAATTAATGAAGAAAATTTTAACTTTATATGATCAATTAATTTTCTGTTTAAACAAATTAAATATATAAACAAATTAAAAAATTATGCACAGGTTATTTATATATGTTGAAATTATTCATTAATGATAAGATTATGAAATAAAATTTAATGTCAGGATTTTAAAAAAGAAAATTTAATACGCTTCTGGTAGAGTCATTACCGACGGTTTACGATAAATCGTCGCAAAATATTTATCATACTTACTGACAGAATTTTAGTTTCCGTCGGTAAATTGAGTTATGTTTAGCTACAACTGGTCAAGAAATCATCGGGAAAAATGCACATTTTCACCTTAGACTCATTGACGGAATTTTAATTGTCCGTCGGTATACTGAGCCATATTATTTTTATATTTTTACTATAGATTCACCAACGGATTGACATAACTGTCTGCATATATACCGACGGTAATAATTTTTTCCATCAATAAATAAACCGGCGGAAAGTTTTTTCATCGGTATTTTTTCCGACGGATAAGAGTTTTTGTTGGCAAATTTACCAAAAGCCAATTTTACGACGCATTTTTCCATCGATGAATATCGTCGCTAAATTGAATTACCAACGTTTTGTTAACGTTGTCAGTCGGTAATTTCCATTGGTAAACGTCCTTTTTCTTATAGTATCTCCCTACAAGTGAAGTAGATGGTTATAGTAAAAGCTATTTTAATAAGTGTTTCATTTGGTTTGCCTGGCTTGGTCCTGACGATAATCATGTTATGTGTCTCCCTCCATTCGAAAGTAAGCATAGATAGTTGTAGCATACTATGATCTAACTCCAAATTGCTTGAGTGTAGCTACATTCAAAAAATAAATGATTCTGACTAATTGAATTCAATGGTAAGTTACTTTCCATTCTTGAATGCATAAGTTAGTTTAACAAATTTGATTGACTTACTATTTATATGAAAAATATTAGATATTAGTTCGTTTTTATTTGTATTTAGTAAACGTTATCCTATAAAGAAATTGAGAATGTAGTTAAATTAAGTAAATTGGTAGATAATTGAAGAGTTTATATAAGGAATTTAATTAAACACTTGCACAGAAATGTAAAATATAATAAAAAGACATTAATAAAAAAATACTTCCTTCTTCTTATAAATATACGATTATGATATTAATTAGCACTACATTTTTATTAATTGTTTCACTAACGAATCTGTAGCATTGTGCCTGGAAGATGGAAAATGCAGTTCTTGACAACAGTAAATCCACCATTTTTTTTCTCTATTTGAA
Source organism: Erythroxylum shatona (assembly GCA_027568895.1). NCBI lineage: Eukaryota > Viridiplantae > Streptophyta > Magnoliopsida > Malpighiales > Erythroxylaceae > Erythroxylum > Erythroxylum shatona. Next base: position 5,257,059 of record JAOSBK010000008.1, read on the forward strand.
TTTATTTAAAATTTAATCGGACTTAGATTACGCCAAACGCTTCGAACTTGATCTATTTTTTTTTTGGTTGCCCACGAGGTGTCTTAGGAGGGTCCCAATTATGGGAAGGTACCTTTAAGCCATCCACACCCAGACTAATCCCCGTTCAAGCCGGATAAGTCCCTTGTGAGAGACAAAGCTCTGGCCCCAAGTTTTAAACGGCTGCATACATGAGGACGGTTTGAACCCGTGACCTCACTTAAGACAGGGGAGCCCCTTATCAACTCACCTGCGCTATGAGGTTCTTGATCCAATTTTTATGACTTGATCTCCAATTAAAATTTTGGACTTGCAGAAGTTTCAATGACAAAAGGACAAAGGCGCGATAGAAAGTGATAGTATCGTAACATTCTGAAAACGAAGAACAGGTACCTATAACAACTCATTAGTGTTGAAATTGTATTTGGAGTTTTGTCCCGCACAGGTAAGGCTTTTAGCTTTGCTCATCCTCCAGTTGATGTCGTTGCTAATCCCTTGCTTGGGGACCACTGAAATCAAAATCATGCAATGGAAGTTTGTTTGAAAGGAACCCCAAAGCGCAGGTGAGTCGGTAAGGGGCTCTCCTGATTTAAGTGAGGTCATGGGTTCAAACCGTCCTCATGTATGCAGCCGTTTAAAACTTAAGGTCAGAGCTTTGCCTCCCGCAAGGGACTTATCCGGCTCGAACGAGGATTAGTCTGGATGTGGATGACTTAAAGGTGTCTTTCTATAGTTGGAACCCTCCTAGAATACCTCGTGTGCAACAAAAAAAAAGTTTGTTTGATGCAAAGATGCAAAGCGAATAACTCAAGCTAGCAAATGTACAATTTTTAGATTTACAAACCCAAAACTGCAAGGCACTTGGAGATATGGTAAGCCACTAGTTCACAAAAACAACCAAGGAAACATTGAAGGAAAGAGCTGATGGAATATGACATGCATACGTGAATAGGGTAAGTATCAACTTTCATTATTTTTAGTTACATACTTCAAAATTTTGAAAAAGTTGTCATGTTAACTCTTATTAATTTTAGCTATGGGTATACAATATTTGCTAATGAATTGCAAATTCATATTGAGGATGAAATGCGGCTATAGCAATACATCTATTGGTTTATTAGCAAAAAAGACAATAAATGGGTGTTTAGTGATTGACTAGCTCAGCTTGCCCTCCATCCATGTCTTCAGCATCTGTAATGCAGCTTCCGGTTGATCCATTGGCACCAAGTGACCAGCTTTATAGACCTGATTTTGATATAGTAAGCCATATAATTGAAAGAGTTAGATTTATCTTATGATTGGCCTGAGAAAAAAATAAGAAAGGTGATGCTGGTGTGATACACGTAGGTGTAGCTAAAAACCTTGAGGAAGGAGAGAAGGCCATGTTCTTTTAGCTCTCCAGCTTTAGAACCTCCAACATTAAATGGGACTGTAGGAGCTGCTAAATATTGTTTCTGGCCAGACCATTTAATTTCATTAACCCACCAAGAATTTCCTGTGCCAAATATATGTATAATATATATTGTTATGTAAGTAGGAGCTTTCTGATTATGCCACAATGTGGAAGAGAGGCTTACCAAGCCAGTTGCATATCAAATCCTCCTCTCCAGCATATATAAGCACTCTGATACCGCTCTCCAGAAGTGTAGGAATTCCTTTTTCATAATTTTTCATCCAATCCGCTTGCAAGGCCTCATAAACTGCAACGCCACAAGCAACCCAACTTATGTTTCCTACTCCAAGAGCCTTCTTAACTGTATCTCCGTTTAGGAAACTATCAACTCGCGAGAAGTCGTAGCACAGCTGGCCTTGACAGGTCTTTCTAATATCGTAGTACTGCAGATTTAAAACAATGGAGAATTCTCATCATCAATCAATTGAACTAGACGAAATTTGATTGTTTTAAGAATTAGTTTCAGGTTTCTTTCTTCCTTACATTTACGATTCCAGCAATCTTTACAACGGAGTTGAAAATATTTATGCAACTGGAGTAAGCAGACAAGCAAACATCATCGTCGCCTTTAGAATCTGAGAGGCAGAATACAAGGTTGGAGTAATTCGTGACTACTTCTAATCGGACAATATGATTGTCCGACTGACTTATTCAACAGCATCCGACACTAATATAAGACCAGATTTTAGAAATTACCACATGAATTTGCTTGATTTACACAATCCGGAACCAAAGCCTTGATATTGTCATAATCAGATTTCTGAATTAATTTGTTAGCCAAAGCAAAATCAGGGAGTGCTTTAAACTGGATGGCTGCATTAGTTAGGCCATTCCCAATAGCAATTCCCTGAGAAGCAATCGTCCAGTTAAAAAAGATAAAACCACATTATAATAATAAACAAGCGGTAACTATCCTCTGTTTGTAACCAAGTACCTAAGAGACTAACCTTGAGGTTTATATGGATTCCTTCTTTTCTGATGTTTCCCTGGTGGACTCGAGAAGCAAACGCAGGGATGTAGTGACCAGCATAAGATTCTCCGGTTATGTAGAAATCGTTTCTGGAGAACTCAGGATGTGCTTCAAAAAATCCCTATCATTATACAGTCAAGTGCAAGCTCTAGTTAAAACATGAACCACTACTAATTGGTGATGAAGTAGTTAATTCGTAAAACTCACCTGCAAAAAGTCGTACAAGTCATTACTAACACCGGTTTCATTGGTTCTGATATCACCTTCGTTTGTAGAATAACTGAAGCCAGTTCCAGTAGGCTGGTCGACATAAATGAGATTTGATGCCTGCCAATTGAACCACGACACAATTTGCATTTAGTTAGAATGGAGATGCTGAACCTGAGAATAAAATAGGGCCCGACAGTTTTGAGGGAACCGAATTATCTGGAATGTATACCCTGTCCCAACCATAGTCATTCCATTCTAGAGATAGGTTGCCAGTAATCTGGTAAGGACCATTTTCATAAAACAGTGCCAATTCACTGCTACACCCTGGCCCTCCAGTCAACCATATCACAACAGGATCATCTTTACTGTTTCGGGATTCGAAGAAAAAGTAAAACATTCTGTAAATATATAAAAGGAAATTAGCGGCATACATAATAGAGTCAAGTGGATAAAGTAGGAGATAACAGCCACTCATTCATATCACGACTTCAATCAGAATGCAAAACAATCATTTCCTAATCAATGAAAATCCTGTGGCGGCCTTGAATATCTATGAACAGACTTTATCTTCTCTTTTTTTCCCCCTGAACCATTGATTTATATGAAACTAAACTACATATATGACTGAAGTTCATAAATAATCCTACCTAGCATGAGTAAATACATTGCTGGTAAAACTAGGATTGAAAGCTTAAATACCTTGCTCCTACAGTGTGGGGAAGTCGATAGTAACCGGCATGGTGACCCAGGTCTGGAACGGATGAGCCTGGATCACCAAGAATACGAAGTTCCACTTGCTTCTCAACGATTCCTGAAACACTTTGCAAGGACTCATCATCGTCCCTCACCAAGTTGATGCCATGTTTTGGGAACAAATTCAGCCCCCTTATGAGCATTTCTGCCTGCCCTTTTGCAGTGGAGGCACTCGAAGGCCGAAGACTTAGCTCAGGAGGATGTCTTGCACATAACAGTCCTGGTGAAGCACTCAAGAATAGAACGAACATGGACAATAACCAGCAAGAGAAAGGCAATTCCATTTTCTCTTTCTTTACGATTTGATATTGCAATTTGTGTCACTAAAAATGGAATCTGGTAAGATAATTATATTGTTTCTTCCAGAAAAAAAGACAAAACTCAAGACCCGAATGTACTTTGAAGAGACGATTGGCCTTAACTTTACAGCTTTTTCTATTTTCCTTTCCTGAGAAATTAAATTTTCTCCATTGCCATACAATAACCTCTGGACAGAATTTGATACTCCACTTATTTTTTGTCAGCTTATATAGGCCATTTAAATATCCATTTGTTTTCTTTTTAAGGTTATAGATAAGTTTCTGGTTACTATATGTAAGAAGACATTTATTAATCTTTATTCGACAATTAAGACCAAATCTACTATATCTAAGACTATATTGATTTTGGATAGTAGCAAAGTTTAACTAATAAAGTATTCCACAATTTTTTTTTATTTTTTTAGAAATGGAGGAACTCGTAGTCATTATCCTTTGGATACACACTGGGTAAACCTCTGGATTGACGCAATGGCTTGCAAATCACGTTAACCTAGTGCTCCGCACTAAGCAAGTCCTGTACGACAGGTTTGATAGAAGGAACGTAAGTAAGGGGATTCGAACACAGAACTTTTTGACCCTATTCTTCTCCGCTCCATTTCACTCCACCAACTCGACCACCATAATATATAGGCCTTACTTACGATAGCAGTAGACACTGGCGGATCTACAGTGGGGGCAGTGGGGGCACTTTTCCCCACTGCTTCCAACAAATCCTTTATAAAAAAATTATTGTTTTAAGTTTTGCCCCCATAAAAAAAATAAAATTTTACTCTTATTAAAATTTTGCCTCCATTAAAAATAAAATTTTGTCTTTAATAAAATTTTGCCCCCACTCAAAAAAATTTCTGGATCCGCCCCAGCCAATAATCGACTATAAAATATTTCCTTAAAAATGAATTACAGATGGCTGACTTATTTACAAACTCCGAAAATTTAGAAACAGATCATTTGTTTTGATTAACCAATTCTGACAACGTTTTATTAAATTTGATCCATATATTTATGTAAGATTCACCCAAATATATGGACAAAATTAAGTATACTCTAACAGAAAAAGAGTAATCCAACCCTAAATTTGGTCCTGTTCGTTATGCAAATTTAAGGGAAGCAGCATAGTACAGTGACTTTCTATGTGATTCCACTCGTTTTAAAGTATTCCTATGATTTAAAATAATTTAAAGTACTAAGAATTAAAAAAAAAGACTTCATTAATTATTAATTGTATGTTCTTTAGTTTTAATAAAAATTATTAAGTGTTACACACATAACATTATTTATAACGATCTGATCATATATTATAGTTCAATCTGATATTGGTCTAAAAGATTCATATAACATAGAAAGAAGCATTTTCAAGTTATTTGAATTAAGTTATAATATTTTTGAGTTATAATAACTACATATTTATATGATTGCCTTGATGCGATCATATACCATAATTCATCCCAATTTTAATCTAAGAATTTTCTACTTATATTTTTTTCATTTTCTATTTTTTGTTTTATTTTTTAAATAAAAATAAAAACATGTTTGATTTTAATAATATTGTAGGTAATAATAACATATTAGATAAAATTTAAAGATAAATTACTTTTAATTAAATAAATTTATTATAATCTCTTGTATAATATTATTAATAAAATTTTATTAAAATAAAATTTAAAAATAAATATTCATTTTAAATATATTTTAGTTATTAAAAATATATTAATATTTGTTAAATTAGTTTTATTTAATTTAATTATAAAAATTATTTAAATTATAGAATTAAATTAAGTATTTCATAATTTTATTAATAATTAATATATCAAATCATTAACTAATATAAATCAGAATGAAAAAATAGAAACGGAAAGAAAATCACTTTTATATGGTTTTCATAAATTTTGAAAGCTGAAATAAACTAAAAAAAATAGAATTTTTACTGAATTTAAAAATAAATAAAAAGATCCTAAAAAGTTTTATATAACCAAAAAAAAAGAAAGAAACGATTTGTCAAGTTTATTTAAAACAATTTACAATATTATTAAGTCAAATCACAATGTGAATTATTATGTACGTCATGATATTTATTAAAATAATATAAAAAATATATACTTTTTCTTCATCTTTAAGACCTTAACACTTAAATGTATTGATTAAGTTTGACTCAACTAAATGAGCTATGAACGTTTGTTGTTAAAAAATATGAACAGATGAGCAGACAAAGAGTGTTTGTTGTACTTAAATAAGGAATGGGTAGGGTACAATCTATAAGTTGTTGGGTCCTAACAGGAAACCTACCAATTCAATCTCACAACCTGGCTCCCAATAAATCACTCAACAACTTTTTAAGTTAACAATGGCAAATTAGTCAGGTAACCTATAACAATGAGGTGATTTCAAGTTAGAATGCAAATCGTTCTGAAACTTGTACTTGAGGAAACAACAAATCTTTGAACTTGTTCTACTTTTGGGTTCGATCTGACTTATTATCGACTCTAAACCTCATGTAAATTAGAAAAAAAAAGAACCTGTAAAATATGAAGATGATGATCATTAAACATGACAATCACTGTAAAAACACAATCTGCTACAGAACTTTATTTGGAGTGTATAACGACATATCTATGAAGAAGATACATATGTTTACAGTCTGCAGACAGTCCCCATGTGCTATACAGCAGGAGATAAGGTAGGACCAAGGTCTTAAATTCTAGCGTAGAGGATTTGGTGAATATTGGTCACTCAGCACGTTAGATCACCTTTAATCACTACCAATACCTTGTATTGACCTGTGTTAATAGCCTACTCTTTAAAACCATCACTCTCTCTACACATTGCCGGGTTCAATCATCAATTCTATGACCCTTTTTATACCTTTATGATGATAAAGATTATGAGTCACCTACTCCATGCACAGTCACGTATCCCCATAGATCATGCCATAACACAAAGTTCATTAATTCAATCACCAACCCATCTGTACTGTAATCAAAGGGACCGGACCAGCTATTTATGTTCTTGTACATCTCGAACGACTCATTACACATTTTAAACTATCCGATTACGGTATAGATTCCGATCGGGTACACTTTTCTTGTCAAAGAAAGATACAAGTTTAGCATAATAATGTCATGAAAGTTATAAAAAGAATGCATACATGTTCACGAATTATGATTCATTCTTCTTTAATTTTTGTAATATGTTTTGGTCGTAATCAACGATAGTACAACATGAGTATGGATGACCATATAGCATTTACTAACACCTTCTCCTTTTATGCCTACCCAACACAAAACGCCGAGTCAGTAGTCCAGACTACTCGGAGCTACAATGTTTCCCAAATTAAAAAACTTTGATTTAACTAAAACATTCCATGTAAACCATTAGTGTGTAACAAAGCTGAGAACACGTACATGGTCTCTTCCTCGCTGTCATCCAACAACGTCGGGTTCCTTTGCCGCCGGTAACCTCTCGCAACCTCGTCGGACAAAACCTGAGTCCGACAAAGCGGGCATGTCGCAAAACCCTGCTGCAGCCACTTGTCGAGGCAGTCCTTGTGGAAGACATGTCCGCACCTCAGTCCCCGGACGCTCTCACCCTCGTGGAATTCTGATAAACATACAGCGCACTCCGACGCTAGCCGGTGTTGGTGTGTCGAGAAACAGACTGTCGGGTACTTTTGTTCGATGAGATTGACGTACTGGGTGTCGGTGATTATGCGCTTGTCGGAGTTTTTGGAGACAGAACGGCATAGCTTGGCTAGTTCCAGGAAGAGGAGAGTGAAGAAGAGAAGGGTCATGGTGAGTAAGCGGGAGAGGAATTCAGAGAAAGCCGCCATTGACTGTAGTGTGGGGATGTGGAAATGGAGGACTGTTGGGAAATGCCTGTCCGCTCAAGGAAGCAACAGTTTTGTAAGCAGCGGAAAAATAGTGAGAAGTTGATCTTTGTTTCTTGGGGTTACTGTGTATTCATATCGATGATGTCCTACTGGAGAACAAATGAATCGGTGACACGTGGAAAGGCTCTTCGTGGTGGCTATTATTAATATTATAACTTGAGATCAGAGTTTTGCCTGTAACAAGGAACCTATCTAGTCAAAGCAGAGATTAGTCTAAGTATAAATGACTTAAAGGTACCTTCCCAAAGCTAAGACCCTCCTAGGACATCCCATGTGCAACAAAAAATAAATTAATAATAATACTTTGGCCCAAATAAAGTTAACGGGACAGACTTGGTCTAATCGATCCATGGGTCAAATTTTTTAGCCAGACCTATCAAGACTGACAAAATGATGTCATTTTTTAAAATTCTTTTTGAAAATAATAAATCAGACTGAGTCACAAGTAGGGTAATCTACCTCACATATCATGGGTTGAGCTAGGCACGGCTTGACTCATTATCCTCCTTAATTTTCAGATTTAAAGAAATTTCCATTTATTATGAAGTAATGAAAGATAGGTATATAATGTTGCAGGTGCTCAAGCTGTCATCTCATTTTATAAGATTTTCTCTCTTGCACTCAAAAGATGGAATTATTTATCCCCGATGTTTCCACATCTTGGCTCGACAGAATAATGAAAGAGTAAATTACGATTTAATCTTGCTTAGCTTCTCAGAAAAGCGGCCCAGTGTTAAGTGTGCATAAGTAGCTATCACATTAGATGAACTCCTACACTGTTATTACTAGGACTCGAATCTAAGACCTTGTACTTAATTTCCTTTCTGATAATTTGTTGAGCTAGTCGGGCTATAAGAATTTATCTCTAGCATTAGTACAGGTGCATCATGAGATTTTGATGTACGAGGAGGAGGAAAGAATAATACTTTTCATTTTATATTAATTGGGCCATTTTCATACTCATTTCCTGAAGAAAAATGTCATTAAATTGGGACGTCACTACAAAGACATTTTTAGTGGGATGTATAATTTATGAGTGGCTCCAATTCTAGTTGAAAGTAGAATGTGGAACAAGTAAGAAAAGAATATGCATGACTTACGTAATCATGATACAATAACTTGTTGTTTACGATTCTTATTTAAATTGTTACTATTTTAATTGATTTAATTAGTATTTTTAAAATTAAATTTAGATAAATTGATGAATTTATATAATAATTTATAAATCTTAAAGAATCATTTTATTAATTGGATTTTAGTGGTTAGTATAAGGTTCAAAAGGTTCAATTAGATGTCATAAAATCGGCTAACATTATATAAAATTAAAGAATTTGAAAGATGACATAAAGAGATTATCCTTGTAAGAATTTAAATTTTAAATTAATTGATTTATTTTAGTTTATAAGAATTTTTTAATTTATAAAAATCAACCAATTATTTAATAAACTGATCAATTTTAAATATAAAAATTATTGAAGTAAATAGAATTAATATTTTGAAAACCAAATTTAAAAATTAGACGGTTCAAAATTTTTACGACTAAACCGATCAATTCAGTTAGGAAAAATATTATTATTAGACGATATTATTTTAAATATATTGTATTAATATATGGTTTTTTATAATTTAGTCAGCTTTTGTTGGCTAGTTTTGTCTCCTTTCTACACCAGAACTTAACATTAAAAGTGCAGATATGGGCAAACAAAGCTTCAAATATGTGAATAATTAAATACAACAAATTGTCAAAAACCAATTAAATTCCACCCACCGTTTCATTTAATAATAATAATAAGAAAAAAAAACAATAGCAGATTTAAACTAAAGTGATATATTAAATCAAAATTACCTAAAGTTGGTTTGATTTTAATTTTGTCAAAACAAGAAAAATAATTAAAGAACTTCATTTTAAGTAAGATTAATTGCAAATTTCCAAAACTAACATTAATTACAATTGAATAAATAATTTAATATAATTTCAATTGTATAAAAATATTCTTTTTATTTTAAATACTATGTCATAGAAATATATCCAATCAAAGAAATACTAAACATATTTATTTTTACTCTCTTACATAAATTGTAACTGGCTTATCACTACACCAACCTTAAGTAGCTTTTGTATATTTATCTAATGTGTATAAGGTACTTGTTCTTTTGCTTTTTGTATTGAAACGGCAATAATTGTTTAATTGTTATGAATATAATTAGTACAATCTACAATTTAGATCTTTAACCTTAAAAGAAGAACCTAATGTTTTAAAAACTAAACCAGTATGATCAGCCTAACAATGAAAATCTTGAATCGTCCAAATTTTCAGTTCAATTTTTAATTTTTTGGTTTAATTTAGTTTAATAATTTTTGTTGTTAAAATAATTAATTAGCTAAAATTTGAAAATTAATTAATGTTTATAAATTAAAATTAATTAATTAATTTTTATTTAATTGTCTCTTTTAAATTAAACTTTAAAATTTTAACAAGTAAGCATAAGCATTTTCAATTATTTTTTAAATTCTTCAATTTTATTTATTGGTCTAATATAGATTGATTCTTTTAAACCTTAAACTTCTTATCTTATCAGTTTAATTTTCGATATATTTTTGAAAATATCGGGAGAACTCAACACTTAATAAGACCCTTATCCATTAAAACCCACATTTAAAGGTGATCACTAACGATCAACTCAAAATAAAGAAAACAAATATTTTAGCCAAAGTTGAATAAAACATCTCTATCGAGCATTTTCTACACTCCACTTTTGACAATTAGCTAGCGTAGCATAAGAGAAGAGAATAACCCAGTTGCGTTTGAGTCTGCTGTCAATTCATTTCATCCTCATCTTTCTTCCATAAACCAATCCACATTTGAATTCCATGTTCGAACAATTAGTAGCACACAGAATTTGGAGAACCTACCTATTGAAACCTCGTCAATTTCTAGCGTAACATGATAAATTTAGAAAGAAATGTTAGTACGTAGTGGATTACAGGGTTCCATAAAAGGATAAAAAATGAAGGTAGTGCGAAATATCTGAATTTCGGTTTCATCTCTAATTCCGATGTCGATTCCGAGCTTCAAACGTTTCCGAATCTCCGGGAACCTTTAGTGGAAAGCGCTCACCGACTCACGGACAAAGCCTTTCTACAGTTTCCTCAAATCACGAGCTCTCTTAACGGATCAGAGAATCTTATGCTCGTGAATGAATTCTTGAGTAACTGCAGGAGACCTTATCTTTATATAGCTTCCATATCGGGCTTCTCCATCACAAGATCGATATGGACCCGGTCTACACTGATCGGGACCCATTTTTTACCCGGACTTCGACTTATTAATCTAGATTATTTATTGGGTCACTTTATTATTTTTATCATGATCAAATGACGCAACATAACCTGTAATTTATTTAAAAACCAAAATTGCAATTAATGTTATTCTAACTTTAAGAGACATTGACAAAATGTCTTACAAGAAATACTAAAATCCTTTTACTAGTAGCTACTGAACTAAGATGTTTCTTAAATTCTAAGGAAATAAAATTTTAAATGAATTTAAATTTATGATAAAATAGAGTTTGAGCGTTTACTAATTATTTATAGAGAAGAAATTTTTTTTTTTTTTTGGTGAGAATAGAGAAGAAATTTTAGTTACTTCATAATTCATGACCTTCTCCTGGCTCTCTTAAAAGCGAGGAGTATTGTGTACCGGAGTTTGTCTTTATATAGATTATTGTATTCTTGTATTTTGTACTTTTCATTTGCTTTACAATTAAATATCATATTAGGGTTGGACCCAATGTTACGAATATTGTACTGAACTTAGTATTAGATTGGATTCTAATACGATATTGTACCAATATCGGTTAATATCAGATATAGTTTCAGGTAATTTTTTAAATTTATGAAATAGTTCCTGAATTTTTTTAAAATTATAAAAAATTTATTGTCATATTGTACAATTGTACTGTATATTTTTAACCATATCTTTAAAAATCATAATAATAAATAATAATTTTAATTTAATTTAATTTATAAAATTAATTTAATAATTATTAATAAATATAATTAAATTTAAAATATATTTTTAAATATATAAATTTCATATAAATTTTGATTTAATAATTAAAATTTTATAAAATAAATATTAGTTTATAAATAATTATTTTTAGCTTATTTATTATAAAAATAAAATATTTTTATTAATACTGGTTGGGTCGGTCGTGCTAAGCCCGAACCCAATCATAACGGCCCATGGACCGATCGGTCCACCTCTCAAGGATTTGTCTAATTCCTATCGGCTATGCCAGGCCCAGGCCCGGT
>JAOSBK010000008.1:5276680-5287293 GCA_027568895.1 Erythroxylum shatona
TAATTTTGGAAATAAAATTATAAATATGCATGAAAAATCGTGAACGATACTTATTTTGAATAATTAAAATTTCTCTAAAACGACACTTATTTTGAATAGGAGGGAGTATTATTCTTAAAATGAGATGTATCAACTAGCTCCCTACCATATATATGTTTAATTGACATTTCTTTTTTATCAAAAAGAAAAGAAGAAGCGAAATGATACTGTAGTTTCAATAAAGGTCCAATTTCGGGACTCTCCAAATACATATACACGTGAAGGTGCTGCATCTTCCATCAAATATTAGTTAATCTCTTTAGACGCCCCTTATTTTTTAAAAAAATTATATATCTATCATGTTTTTGGGGTCCTACGGTCACTTTCTATCGAATACTTGCATTACATGACACCAAATAATGACTGGTTTGTAACATACTCATCAAACAACTTTGGCATTATCCAAATCGGTGGAACATAATAGAGCAAGATCAAAATATTTAATGGTATTGTCAAATCGATGTATGATGTTTGACTTGTGCCAAATTGGAGAAAGAATCTACATTTTTTATCACTTTACATGTGAATGATTTTGGCCATAAATTTAATGAAGATAACATTAAGGTGGTAAAACGGGTATTGATTGTGATGAAAAGGTAAAAACGGACAGGAAACATCTATAGTTTGACAAGGCAAGTATAGGGGAAGAGATTGATACAATAGAGTCTAAAGATGAACTACTACATTATGACACGTGACTGAATTATTTGAGATTTCATAAACGGAACCTATTAAAGGATATTAAATTCTATATGCTAGATTTTTGTAAATTTTATGTATATAGTAAACAGTCTAAATCAACCAATTTTTTTCGAGGCTTATTGGGATTTTAGTGGGAGTTCGATTACGGCCATAGTGCAACAGGCCTCTGCCAGTGGTGATATCAATAAGAAGCTTGCTGAAACTCTTATTGTGTTGATCCCGAAAGAGGTGACCCCGGATAGAATCACGAAATTTTTCCCAATTAGTCTCTGTAATGTTATCTATAAGCTCATCGCCAAGGTGTTAGTTACTCGATTGAGACTGTTCATGAATGAGTTAATTCATCCCTGCGAAAACAACTTTATACCGGGACAGAGCACCACAGATAATATTATAATGGCTAGGGAACTTATGCATTATTTGTGTAGGGCCAAAGGCCGCACTGGTTCAATGTTGATTAAGCTAGACTTTGAGAAAGCTTACGATCGGGTTAATTGGAACTTCTTGGAGACTATTTTATAGGATTTTCTTTTCCCACACCGTATATGTTCTTTGATTTTGAATTGTATTCGCTGGCAACTATGACTGTAGTATGGAATGGGGAGTGTTTTCAAAGTTTTAAACCTAGTCGTGATTTTAAACAAGGTGATCCGCTTTCACCTTATTTATTTGTGTTGTGTATGGAGAAGTTAGCTGCTTTAATTTCTCAAAAAGTCCATGATGACCTTTGGAAACCGATCTTAGTTAGCAGGGGCAGGCTTAAGATTTCTCATTTATTTTTTGCCGATGATGTTCTGGTTTCCTCAAAGGCAACAATCTCCCAAGCTCGTCTTCTTTCATCGATTCTTCATGAATTTTGTGAGGCGTCAGGGCTGCAAGTTAGTCTGGCCAAGTCCAAATTTTTTTCTTCTCCAGGAGTTACTAAAAATACTCGCACTCGGCTTGGGCAAATTTTGGGTTTCAACTACTCTACTAATATGGACACATACTTGGGGTTTCCTCTTGGACATGGTACTCTTAATAAAACTTCGTTTGATGCGCTTGTGTCTCGAGTGGAGCAAAAGTTGGCAGGTTGGAAGACTAAATTGCTAAATTTTGCTAGTCGTACAACATTGGCCAAGGCTTCTACTAACGCTATTCCCAGTTATCTTATGCAAACTACTTGGTTACCGACGTCGGTGTGTGAAAATTGGATAAAGTAACAAGATCCTTTATTTGGAGTGCAATGGCAACTCTCATGGTGTTCATCATATAGCTTGGTCTGTCGTTACAAAGCACAAGAGGTTAGGTGGTTTAGGCTTGCGGGACTCCCGCACTTTTAACACGGCCATGCTTGGTAAGGCTATATAAGCACTGCTTAATAACTCTGAGAAGCCCTAGGTCCAGATGCTTAAAAAGAAATATATTAGAGGAGGGGACGTTCTCAGTATGTGTACTTCTACTGGTGGCTCAAAGTGTTGGTAGTCGCTTGCTAAAGCTGCTCGTGACCTTCTCAAGGGTTTCCGGTATCCTCGATCTGTTTTTCGTGGGACAACTTCTTAAGCTTTGGGCCTTTGCAGGATTTTGTTCTTTCAATAGTAGATGAGGATGCAGACTTAATGGTTAGTGACGTGTTGACAGTTGACAGACAGTGGGATTGGGGCATAGTGACTTCGGAAATCCCGAACGAAGTTAAAACTATCTTTTCCACGATCTTTCACCCTCATTTCTCCATAGGCAGGGACACAATATTTTGAGGTAATTCTACAAATGGGGTTTATACGGTTAAATCTGCTGTTGACATAGAAGGAGGCAGATGAGGCCCAGTGGTGCACTGGGCCACCCAAGATTTAAAAAATTAAAAAACTTTTATTTTTAATATATATATATATAAGGATGGAGTTATTTGAAGCCCAATGGTGCATTGAGCCCCCCAAAATTAAAAAAAAAATTAAATATTTGGGCCCTCCTATCTTACAGTTCTTCCAAGATCTAATTGGATGTGGATTTGAAAGCTTCGTTATCCTGAAAAGGTTCGGTTCCTAGCTTGGCTCATTGTTCTTGAGAGAGTCCACACCCAAGAGTTTCGTTGCCATCACCACTTGGACGCATTTAGTGTGTGTCGTCGATGTAATTCAGGTGTAGAGTCAATGGAATATCTGTTTCGTGATTGTTTGAAGGCACGTCAGGTATGGTTTCATGTCTTTAATGGTGTCTTGCCTTCTCACTTCTATTATGGATCTTGTGTTTTTTGGTTTGGAAAATGGAGTCAGGATTCCTCTTTTCTAGGGGATGGTCGTTGGATTGATATTGTTTTCTTAACTGGTATATGGTTTATTTGGCTCATAAGAAACCATGATCTCTTCGGCAATCAAGATGTTACCTGCTCTTTACTGTCTCAATTATATTGTGCACTCGTTGATTGGAATACCTTATTGGGCAGTTTGGGTACTAGTGCTAGTCATGAGAAGCATTGGGTTGGCTGAACTTTTCCTATAGCTGATGAAATCTATGTAAATGTTGATGGAAGTTCCCGGGCCAATCTGGGTGAGGTTGGCTTTGGGGGGATTCTTCGTGATTCTAATGGTACTTGGTTAGGGGGTTTTTATGGCAGTATTGGCACTGCGACTAATATGATTGCCGAGTTATCTGCAATCTTCGTTGACCTTTTCTTGGCTTGGTAACGAGGTTATCGGCATATTGTCCTTTGTTCAGATTCTCAAGAAGCAATACGCTTGGTTAGAGATGGGAATGTTTCAGTTCATCCTCATGCTAATTTGTTGAGTGATATTTCAACAATGCTACACTGAGAGTGGAATGTTAAGATAACCTACTATTTGCGAGAAGGAAATCAAATAGCCGATGAGCTTGCGAAATTGGGAAGTAGATCTTCTATCTCATTTCATTTCTTGGCAACTCCTCCTATGAAGGTTGGGTGTGCTTTGTTAGCTTATATATTTGGCGTTCTTTTTGAACATCATTAGTTGCCTTGTATTTATTGCTGGTTTTTCTTAGTTTCATTTGCATCAAAACAAAAAATGTAATCAGTCTAAGGTGATATTCAAGATAGGTAAGAATAAAACTAAGAAAATTCTAATCTTTATGCATACCAACATATAAGGTCTTATTAGAGAGTTGTTGTTGGGTGAATCTTTGTACTCTATGACATTCATTGATGGCTTTTCAAGAAAATTCTATGTATACTTCATGATGTATAAGTCACAAGTCTTTCTAAAGTTTAAGGTATGGAAAGTTGAGGTAAAAAAAAAACAGATAGGTAGAAAAAAATCAAATACTTGAGATTAGAAAATGGCATTGAGTACACATATTCATAATTCTAGAAATTTTTTTAGGAACATAAGCTTTAAAGATACAATAAAATTCGAGAAATACCATAGCAGAATAATGTTTAATTATTTCTATATTCAATACTTAGAAAGCATAATAACTTCTCTCTAATTGATAAAACTTTTTTTTTTGTTACCCACCAGGTGTTTTTGGAGGATTTCAATTATGGGAAGACACCTTTAAGCCACCCACTCTCAAATTAATCCCCGCTCGAACCCGGTAGATCCCTTGCGGGAGGCATAGATCTAGCCTCAAGTTTTAAACGGTTGCATATATGAGGATGGTTCAAACCCGCGACATTACTTAAATTAGGAGAGCTCCTTATCAACTCATCTGCGCTCTGAAGTTAGAAAACATATTCTTAATAGTTATTGTGTCAATTTTTGTATGACTTGAATTACTATATGACATATGTAAACGTGAGCATGGATCATATCTGGATGGTTTAAGCCCAAGCTTAAGTAAACGAGACAAAATTGAAACCTGATCTAATAAAAATTGATTAAAAAAAGGTTAGGCTCGGCCTAAATATAAGATTTTATTGCATCAAATCATCTCGTGCATAGAATTGGGAGGTTTAAACTGAAGTTCGGTCTGATGGACCTTCTTGAGTTTGGGTCAGAAAGTCCAGTAAACCCATCTTAATGGGCCCAGGGTGGTCTATGGTCATTTCCATATTCTAATCCTATGACTAAGGTAGTTCTGTCTATCATGTGGTGTTTATTGTTTATTCCCTGATAGCTCTCTCCCATGCAATCATTAAAAAATTTAATTTGTTCCACCGGTTCAATTTTAAGTAACCTATTTTTATTTTTTATTTTTAATAACTCTTATTATTAGTAATTAATCAATTTATAAATTAATCAATCAAAATTTTATATATTAAAATAAATTAAATAAATTTTATTTAATTAATTAAAATGTGAAAATGATATCGTTTATCTTATTAGAAGCCTAACATAAAAAAAAAGAACTTTATAGTATGATCTTTTTGAAGCTGACCGTTGATGTCAAATAGAACAAGGTAGGGTAGACCTTGGCCTATTGCTACCTCTATCTTTTTTTTTATTATTCACAATGTATTTTAAGAAGATCTTAATTATAAAAAGGTCGCTTTAAGTTATCTACTTATAGGCTTATTCTTCCTTACTTTTACTTTTGAAAAATTTTTGTAGTGGTCCGAACAATAAATCACAAGAATAGGATATACAATAATTAAGCAAAAGTGAAGCGATTGCTTTGTGGTCCACGATCAAAATTCACGTGTGGGACACTAAAAACTCTTCTCAGGAAGGACACACTGTAGTCACAGGTGACCATGACCAATTGCTTTCATTCATAACATGCCTAAAATCAAATACAGACATACACACCCATCTCACAGGCTTAGCATTCTTAGCATCTCTCTGAGACACTCTCGCAATTATATACATACAACTTTTCACATCCAAATAGTACAACATAGGAAGGGTTTGGACGCTCAACGACTCTTGCACCTGTTCTTGGCAAGTGGGAAACCATCTCAGACCCCTTCAAGTCTTTTCAAACTGTTCATAACTGAAACAACAACTGAAAACACAACTTTCCTGACACCTCAAAACGTAACCAAGCCATTTTCTTCACATAACATGACATCAAACGTTTGATACCCACAATTAGCATTCTGGTGTTTGAGTATGATCCCTCTGTGGGTCACTACAGTAGTCATAAACCTTATAGTTCCTCTGGACCCATAACATAGACGACAACTGCTGTTGGCTCAGGCCGGTGCCAGACGGCGAGGAAGAGGGTGACCGACAAGAGGCGGGACCACCTGTAGTACAGTCGCCAATTTTAAAATTCTGGTACCTACCGATGAAGGGTTGGTATTGGTAGTCGGCTTTGTATTTTCCTCCCTCTGTGGCCCATGATGATGCATCCCATATTGACCCATATACCCACATTGGCCTCTGTGGGAATATAGCGTCACTTTTCCTTGGATACCTTCTGATTGGAACATCGTCTACGTAAAATCTGTAGTCCAAATCAAGCAAGCAGTGTATATAATTAATGAACAATTCCAAAATTCACAGCCATAAATTTTAATACGGCTTGGTTTTCAAGATAGCAATAGAATAATTTTATGACCCGAAACACCATAAGAGGACGATTAAGTGGTACGAACATGATCTCGTTCGGTTCCCACAAAATAGCATAGTTGTGGAAGTCTTGAGTTGGATCAAACCAGAGATGAAACCTCATTTCTCTTCCAATGACGTTTCTATCACCACTTCCTCTGACGAAAACATTGGTCTGCAAAGTATATGGTTTGTCTGATGTTGTTCCCAGGAACTCAATATCGACTTCGTCGTGATTCCCTGGATAGTCTTCGTTGTTCGAAAGCTGTCATATCCAGTGGAAAACAATGATCACACAAATCTACCGGCAAGCAAAGTGTTTTACTGATTTCCTTATAAAATAAACATGATTTTTCTCACGTAGAAAGATGTGATCACTCCGGCAGTGTAACCAGGTTGAAGCTTAATAGCAGCACCAAAGTAGCCGGACCTGTACGGACTAAGTGACTTGTACCCACTTCCTGTTCACATCATTGTAGCAAACAATGGGTAAGATGTAACTTAATATAAAGTTAGAAGATAAAAAGCAGTAACTAAAGAGAGGCATGGATGCTGCATTATTGTCAAGAAGGTGAGAAAGTACAAAGCAGTAGGACCTGAGCTGGAATCAAGCCAAATAGTCAACGTGTCATGGACCAGTTTTTGATGCTGAGGACCCCAAAGGTTTCTAAACCCCCGATCGAAGCTTACCGAGCTGACTTTGGAACTGGGGTAGTAGCCAGGAGAAGGTGGGTTTTGAGCAGTAGTAGTGCTCGAAGCCACCATTAGAATGAGCAAAAAATAGAAAAGAGAAGCCATTAAGAGAGAATTGGAATGACAGGACAAGATAGAATTAAACTGCTGAATGGAATAAGGGTGAATGTATGTGTGTGTGTGTGCGTGCTTATATAAGTTGGAGGGCATATAAATGTGTATGGAGGAGTATGGCTACACATTTGGTATAAATACGGATGTTTGAGACCCCACACCAGAAGAAAGGTGATAAGTTGGTTGATGGGAAGTTATAGAAAGTGACAAAGAATAGAAAGATTTGTAATAAAAGGAGCAAGGGATGGCTCAATCAACTTGTGTGTAATTCTTTTTCCCCTTTCATTAGAATTTCTTGCAATGCTCTAAAAGTTCCTATTGATATTGATGGGAATACTTGTTTGTTATGATTGCTTTCTTGGACAAGCAATTGCGAAGTTTCCAAACTCTTTCATCTAAAACCGATGAACACGAATCACTAATTTTCAGAACCTATTTTGTTATAGGCTTATAGCGATGCATATAGTAGAACTTCTTTTGTTTTCATAAGGATCGTTACTTGGAGGCTGAGGAAGCCACGTCAGACTTCCACCATAACAGTGTTCATAGAACTCTCTGACGAGTGACGAGCAAATCTCTTCATACATGTCATTGTTAGCCACAACATACTGATAAAAAGCTTGACATGGCAGTCTTAGCTGATGTTTTAATGGTAAAGTTCTTAACATAGCCTTGTATTCATCCGCTGCTGTCTCTTCAAGAGACCCGATTCAGCTTCTTCACGTAACCAATTCGACGAAATGATTCTTGGTATCATTAGTGGTTCTTATCACTGTTTTTATTTTAGTAATTGCAATTTTTTTTATAAAAGGACACAAAATTACAAAAAGAGCCGAGGGAACCAAGTTCCTGACATATCCTCTTGAAGAAGAAAAAGCCACCCGGATGTTGTGGTATCAAAATATGTAACTCCGACATTAAACTGTTCGGCGTAGATCGCAAGCCAATCAGCACATCTGTTACTCTCTCAATAAATATGTCGATGAGCAACAGTTCACTTCCTAGTAAACAATTCATGAATCTCCCTCAAGTTCAATTCTTCGATATCCCAAATCCCACACGAGAGTAAGACCGATAAACACCCCCTAGAGTTCCTCCGTCACCGACAAACACCAGCCGAGGTTCTGTGTGAACCCTCCAATCCAATATCCTATATTGTCTCGTAGGAATTCACTTGCTGAAGCTAACAATTGAAAACGTTTGCGTGCTCCGTCTGTGTTTAAATAATCAGGAGGTCTTCGTTAAAGATCATAATTGTCAAGAAACTAATTATTTGCCTTTTGCATGTCTCTTCAAGGGACCATGTAAAAGGGTCAAAGGGAAGTTAGCAAAATTCAGTTCAGTTATCAGGTTCTACCTACATTCGTTAAACTGCTTCCTCGTCGTGTTTGACATCGTTGAAGTCGTTGCGTTTTATTACTTACTCTAACTAATATGGCACGTATTTCTAGGTTAACTGTTTCTAACGGAGCGCTCCTCCTTAAACACAAAAAAATTAAGCAACTGCAAGATGAGATGAGGATGATTTAAATTGAAGTCAGCTCCCAGACTGCTCAGATCATGGAATCCTGTTATTTGTAGCTTTGCTGGGAACCGAGAGTTACTTGGAAGCATGCACAATCAATAATTTCAAAGAGCAAATTATTATTTTAGTGATTATGGTCTACAAACGTGAAGTTACGTTCTTGGTGACCTAATTTGTATAATAATAATTATTATTATGTAACTTATAAGACTTGTATTGTTCCTTCTGTCTCATTATTTTGATTAGATTTCATAGAGATCTTGGCAGATAAATTTAAACTTTACGCGATGCAAGTTTCTACTAAATTGCTTCTGTCATGCAATCTCAGTACAAAAGAGAATAGAAGAATTAGTAACCTAATAATTACCTTGGTTAGTGTAATTAATATTATTAACAACAACAACAAAAAAACACTTTGTTGCATAAATAATCATTAAGCGTGGGAGTGGAATATTTCAAACATCAATTCTGTTTGTGCAAATAGCAGCAATATGTGTAATGTCTTAGATGATTAAGAGTTCAATTTCGGCTGATGAGATGCCTGCAATAGCTAGTGGTTTCGAAAATATTAATTTGATTGCTTACTTTGTTGCAAGGTTGAGTAATGTCTGAAACTTAGAAGCAGTTATGGTCTGGGTGAGTTGCCACACCTCCGATTGTCACAAACAACACATTTCATTTGATGCAATTGCACAACTAGAATTGATTCAAACGATCTTGGTGGTCTTGTCAAATGCCATAATTTCTTACCGAAAAGTTGGCCGTTTGAATTTCACTTGAGCGAAAGTGATTTGGATAAGCATAATCTCAGGCCGAATCCTACCATTTGCCCAGAAGTCAGGTTTGATCACTGTTGCTTGATGCTACCGGTCTGAAAGTAAAGCTGAAGATGGACAAATATTTTCCTTTCTATGGGACATCATTTCATTAGTTCATTCTTAGCCGGCCATTGTGTATTATATGGGACCACTTGACCGACAGGTCAAGAAGCTTTAACATTGGTTTCGTAGCACATCAATCTGAAATGCTTGAACAAAGCAATATGTATTCGAATTATGTGATGAAAAAATGAATATGTGGTACTAATTTAGGTTAAAATGGAAATATCTCCTTAAAACTACTTCTTCCTCTTTGCCATTTTTGAAGAACCTGATCAATTTATTATCAATACATGCATGTATTCATTTGGCTGAGGGTTTTTTTTTTTTTTTTCTGGTAGTAGATCACAATCCTCTAGAAAGTAGAAACCCTTTTCCACAATAATTTTCTATATTTGGAGATATTTGGTTTCGTTCATCATTTAATTCTTATGACTTTCTTGTATAATATGATTATGAAGGATGGATTTTTCCCATCACGTCAACCTCCACGAGAGTGATATAATATAAAACTGTATACACATTTACAGTGTACTGATTGAATTATCACAAATTCTTAAACTTTCTTTCTAATATAGGCTCGAGATCGAAGAATATATCTTGAAAGGAAAAATAACAAATAGCTGATGTAGAAGCTCAAAGTAGGCTGATCATTAATTTGTTAAGGATAATCAACAAAAAGACAGACTTAAAATGGCTTGAAGATAAATTGCTCATTAAAAACTATTTCAAGAACTAAAATTATAAAAAGAATATTTAGAGCAGGCCAGGCGTGATTCCTTACATGTTGTAGTTTGATTGTATGCGAGTTCTCCTCGTCACGAGCATCTCCACTACTTAACAATTACAATCCAAAGCATATTGAGACCTCTCAAGACATTTTAAATTTTAATATAATAATGAATTACACACACACACACACACACACACACACATATTATTAAATAAACATAAAAATTATAAAATGTATATTTTAAATAAATTACTAGAACTAAATAAGAGCCTTCACTACAAGGAAATTGTTAAATAGCGACGGAACTATACCGATGGAATGTGGATCGTATGTGAATTGCGACGGGACTCCGTAATCCGTCAGTGAAAGAAAGAAAATTTGCAACGGTTACGAAATCCGTTGCCAACATTGGAGGGAAAATTTCGCGGGGAATTATAGCGACGGAAATATGCCGATGAATATAGTTCCGTCTGTAAATAGGGACG
>JAOSBK010000008.1:5287393-5300881 GCA_027568895.1 Erythroxylum shatona
GGAGAACGTGAGTTTTCTTGTAGTGCTTGATCTAATAAATGTTTATAAAATCTATTGAAAGTTTATAAAATCTAATATATTTTTATTCTTTCAAATCACTACAATTAAAAATGAAGAGACCAAATTATGGGAAAAAGAAATAATAAAATGTAAAAAAATTCATGAAAAGTATCTGATATTCATAAACTTGTTATGTGTGTGTGTATATATATATATATATATATATAGATTTCTTACAATGGCGTCTTATGAAAATTAGGGATATATATATATATATATATTAGGGATGCTCAAATCTATCCGAATACTAGGTGATAACATCATGCACAAGAACAAATTTACTTAATTTAACTAGTCAATTCTTCACCTTCACGCTAGCTCATTCTTATTTTTGAATATGTTTTGATGCTCTTTGCACTCAACTAGCCCCTCACGTATGACACAAAAGTGGCTTTTCATGTTCTTTTATATAGCATATGCACAAATTTAGGCTAAAAAACTGGCATTCCTATAACAGCTCACGCCAGCAACGGATGTATAGACTAAGCACCTTTGAGACATGCAATATTGGGTAGTAGTTGTTAGAACGAAGTCTTCCTTAAAATTAAAGCATTAACTATCAGAAGATAGCGTTCGAAATGCTTTTCTTCCTCTCCAACTGCATATAAACCCTACTTACTTATGTTATGCCCCACCGACACTTAGGGTGCCCTTAAGACGATTACCAGCGAAAGTGAAAGCTGAATGTCCCTTTCCACACCTTTGATTTTCGGGGTAGTTCTCAATTTACTTTTATGGCTGCGTTGATGCTCCTTTTTCTTGTCTTGTTTCCGATGAACAAGTAATACAAATTCCATATATGTTAAGCACGTGATCTTATATTTTACTTTCATTTTCTTCCTTCAATCTCATCGTATTTACAACTTTACTCATACAACGATATGAATGAAACTGTAATGTAGCTCTTACGTGTGGTTGAAATGGCGGAGCAAATCTGTTAAAGAGTATTTAACCAGCGGATCCGGCCCGATCATAATCATACTTTTACATGTTGTCCCTCTAAAACTTGCCGGATACTGATCATATAGTTAACAGGCCCACTCCATGTTTTGGTAAATAATTCGACGATGTAATGTTTCAACTTCCAATCGAATAGATCAGTTTCAATTAAGCTTCAATCGGCTTTGGTCATCGAAATTATTGAAAAAGGAAAGCAAATGACAATGACAAAAGGCGTGATGATAAAGCCTAATCTAATATCCCATCAGCAACTGTGGTCCAACTGGTACAAGGGAACTCCCCCAGTTACTTCCAAGTGAGCTCATATTATCATGTGGTTCGCGTCCTGTTTGTAATTTTTCAGGCAGGGGTATTTGAGAAGTTTGTTGATGAAGACACATAGAAGTGAAGATTGAGGAAGAGCTGTTGAGAAAGTGAAGCAATGTCCTCAGACAGCCGGAGAGCAGTGGAGAGATCAGGTTCAGCCATGCATTTGGTTTCATTTCATGTCACTTACCATTTGTGCTTTCTGCAGGTTGAAGCGAGTTTCAGTTCCAAGTTAGAAGGAAAAAAAAAGAGTTCTAGTTGCCAAAGTTAGGTCATATATTTGGGATTTGCAGGGAAAGCTGCAACAGAGTCAAGAGTTACATGTATGAACGCAATCCGCTTTTGAAAAAAACAGTGTGTCTTTGGTCAAATGCGTGGATTTGAAGTCCATGTTCAAAAGCTGAGGGAAGCTAACGGTGGGAAACTTCCAGTTATGTTATAGCCACAAGAAGTGGGCTCCTCCAAGTTCTACTAATTCAACCTTCGGAACGACGATCACATAATAAATTTAGACTTTGCTATCAGCATATGTTACGTTTCAAGGTCACGGGTACGAGTGCTTTTGACGGGGAAATTCCACCAATAATTCCATTGGCGAAAGGGAAATCAAGTATTCATGTCTTAAGAGTAATAAGGACAAACCAATTGACTTGCACTATCGACCACATACGCAGTTCCAAAGAAAATTCTGATAGCATAAATTCAGATTGAAAGCATGGAAATGTAGAACTAAGACCGTAGAGTTAGTTCTGTATCTCTCCTGTCACCATGAGATTTGGTTCATGGGTAGTTGTGACAGTAATTTGTGCAGCTTTTACACAAATGTGCAGGACAGTAGGTGAATACTCATCTTTCCAAGACGACAAAATCCTGAGATTACCTGGGCAACCGCAAATCATTTTCGATCAGTATGCTGGGTACATAACCATCGAGGAAACGCAGCAGCAGAGATCTCTTTTCTATTACTTCGTGGAAGCAGAATATGAACCAGCTTCAAGGCCTCTAGTTCTTTGGCTTAATGGAGGTAATTTCGTTCTACTTAAGTGTAGCTTCACAGCCGTGGTATTCTCGTGGTAACGTAATTCTTTGGGTCGAGTCGGTAACCGTTTGGTTTGATTGCAAATAGGCCCTGGATGTTCTTCTCTTGGAGCTGGAGCTTTCAGAGAGAATGGTCCCTTCAGGCCCAGAGATGGAGCCACTCTGGTCAAGAATAACTATAGCTGGAATAAAGGTACGACCTGCCATTTGCTGTTGCCCTTCACAATAACTCGGCAGCCGTTGCCGATTTAGGAAACAGACGAAGGGGACGTGACAAATCCTTTTCTCAAAACCATGGATGAATAATTAACTAAACATTTAGTATAAGAATGCATTCAAATTCTTTAAAATCAATATATAAACCTTGCAATTATCTCCTGCTAACTTTCATAGAATGAGAATTTATCGATTCCTGACTCCTGAGTAACTTGTGTCAGTTGACTTCTTTTAAGATGTTGCTTTAGAAAATTAGCTAAAGGAAACATTGTTTCTAATCTTCAGTGGCCAACATGCTATACTTGGAATCACCTGCTGGCGTCGGTTTCTCTCACTCTGCCAACATATCTTTCTACAGCCACGTTAATGATACTGTTACAGGTTGTGCTTTAAGTTTGTTTAGAAGTTTCAACAGTTTGGTGTAATTTATCAGCAATACGACCTGCAGATTGTTACAGGACTTGTGACATTTCTTACTAGGAATTGACATTCTGCTTCTTATTTCCGTTTAGCGCAAGACAATCTTACATTTCTGCGGAAGTGGTTTATTAAATTTCCCAAGTACAAGAATAGAGATCTTTTCATGACTGGAGAAAGTTATGCAGGTTTTCTGATCATTCCTTCCTAGCACGATTCACTGTAACATGATTTTCCTGAACAGTTATGTTCTAGAATAGATTTTAACTTTATTTTTTGCTAGGTCACTATATTCCACAGCTTGCCCAACTAATCATAGAAGCAGGGTCAGAATTCAAGTTGAAGGGCATTGCTGTGAGTTCAACAAAGAAACATAACTCTTAGGACTGCCATTTTTCTTTTATTTGAACAATCTATAACCAGTTTTTTAATGTTTCAGATTGGAAATCCTTTATTGAATTTTGAAACAGACATCAATTCAGAGGGTTTTTTCTACTGGTCTCGTGGATTAATATCGGATCATACTTACCAACACCTATCTGCAACTTGTAACACGTCCCAAATTCGAAGAGAGCTACAGGTAATACGCAATTTGTCAGCAGCATGTCAGCAGGTACAGGACCTGCTTGCAGCAGAAATTCCTTACAAGTCCCTTGACCAGTACGATGTATCTTCAGATGTTTGTTTATATTCTGGTGAATCTCAACTAGCATTTCAGAATCATCCGTTAAGAACATTCCTATCAAGGAGACAATTGGTGCAGGAATCTTCCGATCAACCTGCGATGAACTCTGCAAATGTAAGTATCCTTTGTGATATCAATAGTTTTGCCTTTGAATTCAACTTGCCATATAGCATCTACAATTTCTACTTGCAGCAGGACACGGAGAATGTAGATCTTTGTATAGAGAAAAAGGTTTTTGATTATTTGAACCGAAAAGCTGTGCAAGAAGCTCTTCACTCCAAACTGGTTGGTGTTACAAACTGGACCATCTGTAGCAGGTAGTCACTCTTTGCTAACTCTGTATGGTGCAAACATATGATCACTGTATTTTCGTTGGTTATTCAAACTTCTAACTGATCAAAGATTAGTAGCCAGACGGGATTCTAACTTGGTTCGAATTATACTTCTTCTTCTATCGACATTAACCTCTGCAATATTCCTGATTATGGCAGTGTTTTGCACTACGATTTAAAAAATCTACTGATACCAACAACTGATATTCTGGGTTCCCTGGCTACCTCAGGCATCAGGGTTCTTATTTTTAGGTAAGTTAATTCTTGAGCTCTTCTGCGTTAAGAAGTTAGGGACCTTGTTATGTATAAGTAATTGACTATATAATGCAGTGGAGATCAAGATGCATCTATCCCATTCATCGGGACAAGGACATTGATACAAGGTTTGGCAGAAAAGATGGAGTTGAACACAACAAGCTCTTACAGAGCCTGGTTTCATGATAAACAGGTTGCTGGATGGACACAAACATATGGGGACAATCTAACATTTGCCACCATTAGAGGAGCTTCACACATGGCACCATTTTCATCGCCCGTGAGATCACTTGCTTTATTCACAACATTTTTAGCTGGGGAAAACTTAGCTTAGGTATCATCCCACTGAAAAAAGTGTGATGAACAGAAGTCATTTGTTATTTTTAAGAACTCGTCTTTGCGTTCTTTTTCTTTCTACTTTGAGAGTAGAATGTTAAAGGTGTCTAATTTCTGCTCTATACCACGCGTCCCAAACACCTCGTATTAGATTATACCAAATAAAACCCTTAGATGTTTCCTAAATGAAAAATTAGTATCTATATGCATTGAATCAAAAAGCTGAACAAACTCGTGAAACATCGGCCGGGCCTCTCGAATGATACGGATATTGTGAAACATGTAATTCTCTCTTCCGTGCCTTTTTAAGTGGTTGTTTAGATAGGTTTATATTAGTAAAGTTTTTTAGAAGAGTTTTTTTTAAAAGTCAGTTTACTATTTTGTTGTTAATTAAAAAATAATTTTTTTTGAAAGAGTTTCATGTATTAAATTATTTGGTAATATAAAAATAGAAAATATTTTTATTAATTTTAAGTATATTTTATTTTGTAATAAAATTATTTATGCATATAAATATTATTTAAAGTATATTAAAAAAATAATATATTAATTATTATATAATTTTAAATCATATAAAACATGAATGAAAATATATCTAGCCAAATCTTTTATATGATTATAACATAAGTAAAACTAAAAATTAAAAATAAATATTAAAAAATATATAAAAGTCAAATAATATTATATAAATTTCAAAATAAATATGAAGATAAGTTTGTGAGTATTGTGAAAATTATGTGTAAAACATCATGACAAAAGGAACTAAAAAATAGGCTCATTAATTAATCTGAAAAATCTACACAAAAAAAAGTAATTTTTTTAGAATCTCCAAATTTGATCTTCTTAAAAAGTTATATTTTGATTGTCAAAAAAACTATACCTAATTAAAAAATACTTTTTTATTTTATAACCAAGTAATTATTTTTTAAAAAAAATTACAATAAAAAAAGTACTTATTCCTTCCCTAAAAACTCAACCAATCAAACAATAAGTCATATTTAAAGGATGAATATATCAAAAGTTCCACTATGTAGACACTTCTAATGAATAGAATCTGTGGCTTATTCTTTATATGTGTAAAAGTCTTACTCGTATTAAACCTTTTTAAAAAATTCCATATTTAAATGAAACTTAGATGGCTAGATTAGATTATAATACGTTAACTGAAAAAACCGACCTTAGCTCAGTTGGCAGAGCGGAGGACTGTAGTGGGCATTCCAACAGCATATCCTTAGGTCGCTGGTTCGAATCCGGCAGGTCGGATCATGGTTTTGGAAATCCACAAGTTCTGGAGAGTTAAAATTTCCCCTGTTTTTGGTTTTTTTAAATTTAGTAAAATTTTGTTTTTCTGTTTTTAAGTTTAATTTTTTATAATTTATAAAAACTACAGTTTGATAATCTGATTTATTATAAATTAAATATATATATCATTTAATTATTTATTGTATTAATTATTAATAAGAATTGTTAATAATTTAATTTAATATTATATATTTAGTTAATAAAATTAAAAATATATTTAATTTTGTAATTAAATCAAATATAATTAAATTTTAAATAAATTTGAGTCTAATAGTTAGAATATATTTAATATAGATACTAATTTATAAATAAAACTAAAAATAGTACCTAAATTAAAAAGAGAGAGAGAAGGACAGTAAAACCAAACGATACGTAGTTTTCACTTTTCACCCCATTACCATTTTCAAAATTTAACAAGAAGCATAGAATAGTCATTCAGGAAGAGTGTGGGCGTGTCCTTGTAGCTTTGTCAGATACCCCAATTCCGCATCCGCGACCACTCTGTCCCATTAAAGGCTCTGACACGCCCTACTCCCGTCCTCTGCATTCCAAGTCTGTCTTTTCAGTGCCCATACCATTCAAATATAGCCTTCGTCTCTTCCCCAAAACAGCACATATTTCTTTCCCCAACGTCTTAAAATCATCGCTCTTCTACAGTTCTCACCGTCTCATTTCACTAATCACTACTCTCTTTTCCCTTGCATCCCACTTCCACTCAATTAAAAAGTACCCAATACCTAAAGCAACTTAAACTTGAAAAGTTGAACCCGGCTTACATTTTATTCATTTCAAAAAACTGTACTAACTAGTAATAATATGTACACCCAACTCATTTACAAATTGAAACCCACAAGTGTGTGTGTGTAGACCATTATTTTCCACAAAAGAATGTCTTCATCTTCCTATTTATATAAAATCCAAGAACCCATCTTAAAATCTCCAAAAATCTTTAAATGCTTATGGCCCCACCACCAGCTTATGACATTCCCAAATCCCTGAAGCTGACGCAATTCCAAGATGAAAAATCCCAGCTGGCCTCCATTAGTCCATTACGCCTTTTTTATTACGAGACAGAGTGCGTCCACGTTAAAAGGACAGCATCAACGCTTGTACCTGCGACCTCCAACGTGTCGCATTATGAATGGCTCAAAACCCTGACCGTCCTACGCGACCTGTCCAGCCTTTGTGCCAAGGCATAAAGCACTTGCCACATCGCATCGCCTTCCTGTATTTGATCTTGGAATAGAAGTGCCCGCCTGACATCGGGGTCCCACAGTTTCCTCTGAATGGTCGACAAGTTGGTCGATGCCACGTTTTCAAGAATCATTCCAAGCTTTTCCACGTCCTTTTCAGCCACCGTGAGCGATATCTCCGGCCAAGGGACGGCCGCCGGAAACGGTAGACGAATATCGTCTGCTATTATAACAGGTACGCATCCCAACGTGACGGATTCGACTAGTCTTGGGCTCCACGGGGCCCACCCAAGTGGGCACAGGCAAAACACCGACCGTACGATCTCCGACTGGTAACCACCAAATCTATGCCTCTGCAAGTAAAACCTCCGGTCACCGTTGAACTTCTTCCATATAACCGTCCTCACTTTCCTGTAATAATACAAATAAAGTATAAGCAATCACCGTCAAAAAAATAAATTAAGTCTTTTTGGTCTTTTGCATTCTATGCGTGATCGAAGTTAAAGCTTTGATATTTGATTAATTACTTGCTATAAAATCGTCCACTAATGTTCTTGGGATGCACTTCCATTTTGCCTCTAAAGAAGACAAAGATGTCTCTATGGCCGATCAACGGAGCTTTCTGAAGAGTTTTCCGAACACTTTCCGGAGGGACATAAGGTGGTATCACCACATTTTCAACATCCTGGCATGGGTGGTGATGTTTTACACCAAACGTCTGTAATATGATCGAGTTCTTCAAAAAGTCTGGGATCCCATCTTCAACAGCCCTCTCCTCCTAAACAAAACCATACAAAAAAGTTTATCACTACAAAGTTGTAATCTTCGATGAAATATGTGGACAAGAAGCGCTATGCAAAGGCTAACCATGGCGTGAAAACAGGCGCCATAATCGTGAGAGGCAACGAAGACATGGTCGGACCCTTGGGACCGGTTCCAAAAGGGATAAGTAGAGGAAATGAGGTGCACAGCCGAGGACAAGAGGGACCTCGCGTGACCTATAGCAGGGAAGCCATTAACGGTGCTGAAATTGCAGGACACGTAAACTGGTACAAAGAAGAAGTCCGCTTCGTACGGATCAAACGTCCGTACACCATCGCTATTTGACAATGCTCTGTGAATAGCCACCTCGGAAGCAAATAAGTGGTTGCTGCATCTCTCGTTGGCCAGCCAGTCCGTGTTATATTTCGATGGCAAATCGTAGACGTATATTTTCAAATCCTTCAATGAATCTAAAGGTAAATACAGGCAAACACAATAGAGTTATAAGAGTGATATGAACGATATAATAAGTGACGATTTAATGAATGCTCCATGGATAGTAATGCCACCTTGTTTAGTCCAGGGTTGTTGCAGGAATGTGGAATTGGTGGATTCAAAGAGTGCACGAGACACAACGTCATTGGATTTGGAGAAAATGGTTTTAGAGAGAGGGATGGGTTTATGGGTGATGAAGAAGGAGCTAAAGAAGTAGAGAGTTAGAGAGAGCCAGAGAACCCATTTGTAGTATCTGAAACAGATGTTGTTCTTGTCTTGTTGTACTGGTCTCCCATGTTTGTTGTTCAAGAGTTTCATTCTCACATAGAACCCCCTGTTCTTGGCGGGTCTTTTGAGCTCCATCATATCCTCCTCTCATTTAAAAACACACTCTCTAACCAGAAAACAATATCCGGAACAGGAAGGCTTGATTTTCCAGCAGCTGAGAAGGGGCTTTCGCTTGTGGTTGGAAGAAGAAGTAGAGATGAAGGGATTGTGAGTGGACACAGCGTTTGTTGGAACTTCGCTTTTAGCACCTAAAATAAAACCAAGCACATTAAAAAAAAATGCAAATAGCATGAATTGGTATCAAGATCGCTCCTAAACAATAGTTTAAAGGGTTTGGTTACGTTCTGGTTCTCGAACAAATTTAGAAATATGAGAAAAGAGATTGGAGTTTGAGAAAGAGGAGGGTGCAGAGCCAGAGAGTCACATGGTGATGGAGCAGAAAGAAACCCGGCGTAGGTCTCGGTTTCTATGCTTGTTTCTGTAGTTCTCGGTATTATAAAAGAGCAAATGACGTAAATGACCTAATTGAAAGTCAAAAACTTATCGATCGAGTTTTTTGTCAGAACAGTGTTTTAAACATAAGCTTATCTTAACAACATCAGTTATAATCAATGCCGCTATCATTACCAAACATTGTTTCTTTCGTTAAACATGAGGTACAAGTGGGTCCATAAGGGTGCCAACTGTTGATCTGCCCAGTGAACGACCCCGATTGGGGTATGGTGGTATTAGCAGTCGGTGAATGCTCAATTGCTTAAAAAAAGGTTTCAAATAATTAATGATGAAAAGGGTCAAAACTCAAAAGAAGATAATATAGTAATTAAAAGCAAGTGGGCATTGAAGAGTCCTTAGAAAAGCACAGCCTTTTTTGATAGGAACAAAAGGCCAGGTAATAGTTTGAAAGACTTGTACTTGCATCTAGGTTACAATTATGGGTATCTTGACATTATTATATATTATATAAGCAAAGTTAACTAGGAGGGAGGGACCAAAGGTTGTCTGATATAAAATCTTCCATTAGAAGAGTCAATTTCAGGGTGAGATAGAGACTGCGCCAGAGCAGAAATGACATTATGACTCTTCAGTTCTTCAGGGAAAAACTCTCAATTCAAATACGTGAATAGGTGGGGCCGATTCTGGAACTACAAAATTGAATACCGATTGAGAGACCCAACGGTTTTGCAATTCCTTGCACGAGCAATGAATTTTCACACCTACAAAACACAAGGAAGTAATTGAGTAGCTCGTGACTCTTTCAAACTCTCTCTTTCTATACGACGGTCCTCTTGAAATGTCACAAGATGGGGCAGTTGCCATTTCTGTGGCCAAGAGGAGTCTACCTTACATGCTGTTTGGGATTGTCCTAGGGTGACCTCTGTCTGGCGGTAATTCCCTCCTCACCTTATCGATCGGGCTTTTTTCACTCTTGATGCGGAGAGTTAACTCGGATCCTACCTTAGCAAGCATCTCCAGTTTCGTCACTTTAACTGGGCTCTCCTATTTGGCATTGTCTGCTGGTTCATTTGGAAGTGGCGGAACGCTAGCATTTTTTATCCTGATTTTACCTTGCCCCCCGACGGTGTGCGCATTGTCCTGGACTATAGCGATTGGATTGTCAAAGCTCTTTCGCTGACTGATCGGGTCTTTCCCGACCCGAGACTTCCAAGGGGTACTCTGGTAGACTGGGCGAAACCCCGAGAGGGATGGATCAAACTGAACGCCGATGGCACTGCCAGCGTTAGGTTGCTCCAGACCCCTGCAGGGGGTCTCTTGAGAATTTGCCATGGTCTTTGATGTGGCGGTTTTCTTCATTATCTTGGACGCGGTTCTCCCCTTGAGGCCGAATTATGGGGGGTCCACACAGGGCTCAGCTTGGCGTGGGATAGTGGCTATCGCCGCGTGGTTATCGAAGTGGATTCGCTTGAGGTAATCAACATCCTCTCTCCATCCACTACCAACTTGACTAATATCTCCTTTTTGTTGATAAGTATACGAGGGTTGCTACGCCGCCCGTGGGAGGTTCACTTCCAGCATATCCATCGCGAGGGTAACCAGTGTGCTGATCTCCTCGCCTCTTTAGCAGCTGCTTCCAGGTCGGGCCTTCGATACTTACGGGACACGCCGTCGCTTATTCACGAAGCTTTATTACAAGATTCGTCTGGACTGTGCCATCCTCGCGGACGCCGCTCAGGCATCCCCAATCCTGTGAATCTATTTTGCGAGTCTTAATGGTTTAGCTTCCCGTGTTAAAAAAAAAAGAAAAAAGCCTACATATGTACAACTTAGGATAAAGAATCACTTTGTTGACTCTTGTCTTCAGCGAAGCCTCTCCGGTCTTTTTTACAAAGAGTGTCTGAATTTGAAACACTTACTTTCTCGCCTTTCCTTACTTTTGTTCATATTATTATCGTGGTCATGACGCGTAATTGAATTAGAGAGACGTCTAAGTCGTCGATTAATAGGTTTCGTGCACGACAAGGTTTTAGTTACTGTTAATGAGCTCTGGAAAGTAATCTTCTCGCTTGGCCGATTGCGACCACCATTATATCCAGAATACGTCAAGTTCCACTAGCTAGGTACATCACACCCAAATCCAATTAATAATAATAACATCATTTTTATTACCGGTCGTCGTCAAAGGAGGTGTCCCTAGCTTTAACATAACACCTTTTGTGGTGGTCTAAGAGTCGTGGAATTAGGATAATGTTGTTGAATGAGCTGTGAATTTGGCTAATCCTTAGATGAGAAGTTGCTTGTTGAAGTCGTCGCCAAGTCACCCCCCGAAACCGAAAGTCCTGTCCTGTTTATCTTAGTGCGTTTCATCTACGTTATCTTCATCTTTGTGGGAGCATTAGGGCCAGTTTAACTAATCTGTACCAGAATAACTGTCACAGACAAAGAATGGGCATTCTGACAAGCTCGATCTAATGAACGGACCGACCAATCTAGCCTTTACCTAGGTCTGGCCTGTACATGTTCCAGAATTTGTTATACTTTAATGAAATTGGCGTATCCTTTCTTTTGCCTAACTGGGGAATAACGTGGGTACTCCAAGAACAAGAATATAGAGAGAAAGTCAAGCAGTAAAGCGTCTACACTGCTAAATTCGAAGTGGCGATGATCCATATATTCGATACTACGTATGCTAGATCTCGAGGAGCTCCCACGTAATCGGAAATTTGGTCATCTTTATGTTTTTTTCAATCGGTAAAATTCATAATTAATTATTTTAAACATATAATAAATTAATTATTAGGTATACATAACAACTTATTGATTATATAATTTATAATAGATTAATATATATTAATATAATATATTTTAAGTTTTAAAATTATTAAAATAAAAAATCTTCGTTTATAAGTTAAGCATAGTAGGCCAAAAGTCTATTAAAAGGTGGATGAGTTAGCAGATTAGAGAGCATGAGATCAAAAGATCTTGTGTTCAATTTCTTATTTCTACACTAATTCGATCGAGTCTGTTATATAATATTTGCTTAATACGGAATACTCGATTAATGTGATTTGTAGATTGTTATGTCAATTCAAAGATTTACTTATTGTGGCATTTAAAAATAACGACTATAAATTTCTCCGTTTTTTAAAAAACGATCAGCAAAAATTATTAAAAAATCTATGAACTTGGCCTAATTTGTAAAGCGGTTAAACATATTAATTCACCTGATAAAACTTGAGAATGTAAACATTAGTTAAGATTTGATACAAGTAAATTCGATAAATCGTCCTAATTAATTAAGATGACCCACCACGAAATTTCCCGGACCAAAACAACTCTCAATTATTATTGTTTTCTTACAAGACAACCAATGTGGGGGGGATTTTGTTATCATGGGTATCATCATTCATGCAATCTATCTTTGCCTTATCATGTCTCTGCAGTAATAGTATCTCATCTACAGATTTATTCATTTTAACATCATAAGAACTGAAAAATAAAAAATGTAAAAATAGCTTGTAAACAACCACGAGGAGAAATTATTGGTTGAGTTGAGTGCGGTATAAAGGAAGCGAATGGAATGGAGTTGTGTTACGGAAGTGAGGCAACCAATTATTGTCAGGTCATACAGGGTAGAAGCATTTAGCAGGCAAAAGTTGCTTTCTTTGCTTTGCTTTTGTTGTACTGGCACTGATGCCCATCCCTGGACTTGCAAGAACAAGAAGCTTTTTGAGGTTCAAGTCAAATCATTTCAGATTTTTTCACGGACCATTTCTAATCAGAACATGATCTGAAGTAACACACGAAATCAGAATCTATTACTGTAGCACATGACCGCACAGAAAATTACGCCCATATCCAATACTTGGAGTAGTTGCCGCTGTGATTGTACCTTAGAACTTACAGAAGCGTTGAAGAAAGGGGAAATGAGGGACCCCTTTCAGAGGGCCTTCAATGTGCAGCGAAACGGCTGACAGTTTTGCAGAATGGGCCAGCGTCCCTGCCGCTTTCAAGTATGAGCTGTCTTGGCACATGCTGCCACTGCTTCCCAACAGATCTGTGTGTTGGATATAAAAAGAGTTTGAATTATTGGTTAAAAAAGGAATGGTGCAGGAGCTCTAATTAAAAGTTCCCAAACCTTGCGCATATCGAAACGTAACATAAATTCGAAGACCGAACGAAATAAAAATTAAAGATAATAAAATGTTTGATTATAGTGGACAAAGTAAAGAAATTATCTCCTTCTCAAAAATAGAATATATTTGATTGTAGTGGACAGAACGAAAAATTGTGCCAATAATGAAAACACTCTTGGTTCTTAATATGATTAGAAATATGTAATTCATTGATAATTTTATTACGAATGATTTGTATTGATTAAAAAATT
>JAOSBK010000008.1:5328111-5345814 GCA_027568895.1 Erythroxylum shatona
GGTAGGGAGAAATACTATATTTCTCTACGATAGTGGTGTATACACCATAGTTATACTGCAATAATATAGTAATACTCCGTTATTCTAAGGGCTGATTCCTAACAGAAGATTGGATGTACTTTGGTTGTAAGTGGAAGTTGTAGCTTGTAGGCAGCCTGTCCAACCATTCCCAGAATCTTAAAAGGTCCATAATACCTGGCAGCTAGCTTGGGACAGATGTTCCTTGCTAAAGTGAGCTGTTTATGGGGTCGAAGCTTGACATAGACTAGGTCCCCCTCCAGAAATTGTACCTCCCTCCTGTGAACATCTGCAAACTTCTTCATTGTTGACTGAGCACGAAGCAAATTGTGCTTAAGTTGGCGCAAAGCCTCATCTCTATCAGTCAAGGCTGCTGCCACTGATGCAACTTGAGTCTCTCCTTGAATGAAATGTAGAATAGATGGTGGTAAGCGGCCATAAACCACTTTGAAGGGAGTCTTTCCTATTGAAACATGAAAGTTAGTATTGTACCAATACTCAGCCCAAGATATCCAATGAGACCAATGTTTTGGCTGTTCAGAGGCAAAACAACGAAGATAGGTTTCCAAACCCCTATTAACCACCTCCGTCTGGCCATCCGTTTGGGGGTGATACGAAGAGCTCATCTTCAACATTGTTCCTTGCAACCTAAAGATTTCTTTCCAGAAATTGCTAGTGAAGAGAGGATCTCTATCACTCAATATTGAACTAGGAATTCCGTGCAACTTAACCACATCCCTAATGAACGCCTCAGCCACCGTTTTGGCTATG
The DNA here is from genome assembly GCA_027568895.1 of Erythroxylum shatona. Lineage (NCBI taxonomy): Eukaryota > Viridiplantae > Streptophyta > Magnoliopsida > Malpighiales > Erythroxylaceae > Erythroxylum > Erythroxylum shatona. The sequence continues at coordinate 5,328,901 of JAOSBK010000008.1, forward strand.
AAAGGGTGCTTCAGAAGTGTGAAATGGGCATATTTTGACAGCCTATCCACGACCACCATTATAACTTCATAACCACGGGATTTAGGTAACTTTGTGATGAAATCCATGGAGACTTCATCCCAAACTAGCTTAGGAATGGGCAAAGGCTGAAGAAGACCAGCAGGGCTCATAGCCAAATATTTATTCTTTTGATAGACAGAACACTCCCGTACAAATTTCTGGATAGAGGACTTCATGCCGGGCCAAAATATCCCACTAGCCAGCCTTTTATAGGTTTTAAGAAAACCAGAGTGTCTTCCTAGAGGGGTAGAGTGATATTCCTGCAGTAATTTAGGAATTAATGCTGAAGTGGGTGAGAGGACTAACCTATTCTTATAAAACAACAGGTTTCCCCTCGCAAGGTAATCTTGTTTTGACTCCGGATTATGTTGCAAAGTCTCTAGAAGCTTACTAAGTTCAGCATCTTCCTGTACTTCCCTTCAGATTAGCTCCATGTCTGCCCAGAAAGGAGCAGAGAGGGTTTCACATAAAAACTTATCTTCTCACATTCTAGACAAGGAGTCTGCTGCCCCATTCTGCCTTCCTGATTTATAGATCACCTCAAAATTCAGCCCCAACAACTTAGCTTGCCAACACTGCTGATCTATCGATGGTATCCTTTGGTTCAAAAGATGCTTAAGGCTTTTATGGTCAGTATAGACCTTAAAATGCCTTCCCAACAAGAAGTGTCGCCAATGTTGAACAGCTAGGACTAATGCCATCATCTCTTTTTCATAGATTGGTTTAGAATAAGTTGATTCCGCCAATGCTTTGCTAAAATACGCTAAGGGACGTCCCTCTTGCATCAAGACATCCCCAATTCCCTTTCCAGATGCATCACATTCCACTGAATATTCTTTGGAAAAGTTTGGTAAGGCTAAGACCGGAGAGGTGGTCATTCTCTTTTTAAGCTCCTTAAAAGCCTCCCGGGCCTCCTTCCCCCAGTTAAAACTATTCTTCTTGGTCAATTCTGTAAGAGGCTTCGCAATTCTCCCATAATCTTTGACAAATTTTCTGTAGTAACCCGTAAGTCCCAGAAATCCTCTTACTCCCTTCACGTTTTTTGGTTTAGGCCATTCCAAGACACTCTTGACTTTCATCGGTTCCATAGCTATTCCCTCAGCTGAAAGTACATGGCCAAGATATTCTATGGACTGCTGTCCAAATAAACATTTCTTCTTATTTGCATGTAAGTGATTATCCGACAGTAGCTGTAACACCCGAGCTATATGATGCAAATGTTGGTCCCAACTTGAACTGTAGATTAAGATATCATAAAAAAAATTAAAACAAACCTACGCAGCTGTGGTTTGAAGATTGAATTCATAGTTGATTGGAATGTAGCAGGCGCATTCATGAGTCCGAAAGGCATTACCAAATACTCATAATGTCCTTCATGAGTACGAAACCCCGTCTTATGAACATCCTCCTCTCTAACTCTAATTTGATGAAATCCAGATTTCAGATCCACTTTAGAGAAAAATTTGGCCCCGTGCAACTCCTCCATCAACTCGTCGATAATAGGAATAGGAAATTTGTGAGGCACCGTGAGCTTATTCAAAGCTCTATAGTCCACACACATTCGCCAAGCACCGTCCTTCTTAGCAAGGATCACCGGGCTCGAAAAAGGTCCAACACAAGGTCTGATCACTCCAGTTTCCAACAACTCCTTAATCTGCCTTTCAATCTCATTTTTGTGGTGATGTGCATGTCTATAGGGTCGGACACTTACTGGTTCGACCCCCTCTTTCAAAACAATAGCATGATCACTGATCCTCTTGGGTGGTAACCCCTTAATAGGCTGAAACACTGCATCAAATCTGGATAAAATAGCCTGTAATGCCTACTGCTGGTTTGACTCCAAGGTTCCTCTCCCTTCGGCTACAACCTCTCTCACACCCATGGACCAGAGTACTCCTTCAATCTCTACTTCCTCGCGTTTAAACATCTGTTGTAAAGCATATGGAATAGGGTCCTGCCATGTAACTCCTTGTAGAGTGACTTCTGTTCCCCTTTGGTCGAATGACATAGTCATTCTCTTCCAATCCACCCTGACCACACCTAAAGTCTCAAGCCAAGCGATTCCCAAAATTAAATCAGGCCCTCCGGTGTTAAAAACATAAGCATCCACCGTAAACTCTGCTCCATTCACTTCCAGCTGGACTCCTTTACAGACCCCTTGTGAGAGGGTTCGGTGTCCATCCCCTAGTCTGACACCAAAAGTTCGAGTTTGGGTGGTAGGAATTCCCATAGCCTTAACCAATGTGCTTGACACAAAATTGTGACTAGCTCCGCTGTCTATCATAATCAAGATCGGCATTTCATTCAGCTTGCCCATCATCACCATGATTTTCGAAGATGAAGATGGCTCTCTGCCCATTTCCCTGTACTCGACCAGATTACAGACCAGCTCCCAATCCTCCTGATGCTCCTCTTCTCCCTCTGCGACTACTTCTTCCACGGTTTCTACTTCAACTTCGACTTCCCCTTCCCAAATAGTCAGCTTGTATTCCTTATCTGGGCATTGATGGAGTGGGCCATAAGTTTGGCCACACTTGAAGCACAGCCCCTTTGCCCTCCTCTCCATCAGCTGCTCATACGACAAGCTTCGGGTTCCCTTCCACCTTGAGCTATTCTGTCGACCGTCTCCAGCTGCTGCTGTTCGGGCCTTGTTGGTGAACTCCCTTCCCTCTCCCTTGGCATTTGCCGAGGTGTTTCCAGTTGGCCCTTGTCGTTGAAAACTAGCAACTCCCGTCCGGAATCTGTGCCCTGCAGGAGGAACCCCGGGTCGGTGCTTTGGCTCAGTTGGTCGGATGACGCCCTCTCCGATCAACTCTCTCTCCACCTTACTCGCCACCGACAGGAGGCGGGTTCTGTTCGTCTGGTCGTGGGTCCTGACCCGGTTCCGTATCTCCTCACGAAGGCCACCCATAAAACAGCTCATAAACCATTCTTCGGGAAGGTGAGTTATTGAAGTTACCTTCTCAAAATCTTCGATATAACTATCCATCGATCCACGTTGAACCATCGACTTCATCAGCTCTATCGGATGGCCTTCATCCTTTTCACCGTAACGATCAAACAATGAATGCTTGAAACGCTCCCATGTCATGCACGGTTCCAACTCGCGTATCGACTTGAACCAGTATAACGGCCCCCTCCATGCAGATCTGCACCATCGACAGCCTCAACTCATCGGGGATGTCGTGAATCGAAAAGTAAGATTCAGCCCGGACGACCCACGCAAATGGGTCCACGCCATGGAATGAAGGGAGCTCAACTCTCCGTGCCGCATTGCGGAACTCTTCCCAGGCTCGCTCTCCGACCGTGGAGAAGGGGCGGCTCTCCTGTCGGTTGGGTTCGACCCTGTGGTCTGGGTGTTCTCCCGATGAGGAAGAAGCGAGGTGAGTCAACCCCAGTGACCCCTCTCTGCCATCACCCATGCTCTGTTTTCCCGTGTTCCTAGTCTTGAGAGCTTGAAATCCTTCTCTCAACTCCAACTGAAGTTGGCTCTGGGATTTCGCTAAGGTTTCAACGCCAGCCATCAAAGTGCTAAGCTGCGACCCAAGGTCCTTCAGTGCAGCGTCATGTGATTTCACCATCACCTCCTGGGCTAACAACAATGACTCCTGTCTCCTAAGATACGCTTCCAAAGCAGATACTGTAGACTCCATTCTTGTTTGCATACAATCTCTATCCTTCTCTCCTCTCAATGAAAGTACCAATTTGTTAGGAACCTCTATAGAGATTGCTTGTATTGATGATATTTCGATACAACTAGACTGAATACTCCTGGAGCAAGCTCCCCCTCCTGGTAGACCAGGCCAATTTCCTAACAATACCGATAGATAATCATTCTCCACTCATTTCCCTGCTAATATTCCCTTCCCTACATTCTCTTTCCATAACTACCTCACTCCCTCCTAACAACCTTGCCTACATGGCAGTACCTTTCTCACTCCCCTGTCCCAACTTATTTCTACGGGTATACATTTTAATGGGCTTGATCGGAATGGGCTGAAGAGAGGGTGGAGTGTTAACAACCTTAGGCAGCAACATTTGTAATTTTCTCACATAATAAATAGATTCATAACAAATTTTTATATTTCTTTCAAATTTCTCATTTTCCATTCTTCCGTAATAGTTGGAATCATCAAAAGAGAATATCTTTTTTATTGTAATTAAATCTGGGAGCGAGGTTGAATGTTGTTGGTGTAGTATGGTCAGAGCTATAGCATGTAATGATTCTTTTAACATCAAATTGGGGTTTAAGGGTTTCCAATTTTGATTGTCCCAAATGGCCGAAAGCTCCCGCCCCACTCCTCCGGAAAACCTCCCTGCCATCTTCCTTATTGGTTCCTCCAACGTCGGCAAACGAACCATCCTCTCTCGTAACTCTACTCTCTTTTTTCACTCTTTCGTTTGTATTTCAATTCCTAACAAAACGTTCGAGTTGATTAAAAGCGTAATATTTCCGTTCCAGGATTACTTTCAGTGGATTTCCGGGACACTAGTGATGATGCATCATCCTCTTCTCAGATTCTTTTTCATGGGTTCGTTTGTTTTCTTCTGTTTGTTTGATGGTTTCCTTCTTTCTGTCAATCTATTTGTTAAAAAAAAAGGTAAAATTTTTGAACGCAGGTGGACAATTGATACCAAGTACTATACAGCAGATGTTTGTGTATGGATGGGGGATCTGAATGATGAACTATTAATAGCTAATCTCCCTTTTTACGACCGATTAGCTGCCGTGGTCTTGGTTTTTGACTTGACTGATGTAACTCCTCTTCTCTTTTCTGTTTTGCTTGTTTTTTTCCCCCTATTTTCTGCATCTCTCTGTTACGTTATGTTATGTGATTTGCAGCTATCAACTCTCACAGCACTCAAGGATTGGGTGTCTCGCAACGATGTTTGCAAGTTTGATGTTCTTTTATGCATTGGAAACAAAGTTGATCTCGTTCCAGGTCATCCAGTTCATTCCGAGTACCGAAGACGACGACTTCAAAGAAATGGAGAGTCTTCTGATGAGATCACCGACTTTGAATCTGAAGGAGCTAGTCTACTTGGGTACGAACAAGAACAACAAGCATGGGATGTTAGGAGATCATGTCTTGAATGGTGCACCGACAACAACATTGAATATATTGAAGCTTGTGCTTCCAATCCCGATTTTGACAAATGTATGTAAAGCCCCAGCTTGGTGAACATTTTCACATTTAGTTCTAGAATTAGATGGCTAGCCTCTTTGTTTCAGTTTATGATCACGATAATGCTGCATTCCAAGTCATTCTACCAATCTTTCTGCTTATAAATATCTTAGGATCATTACATCTCTAATGCTTTCCAGCGAAGTGGTTTTTGGTATATTGGAAACTATAAATTACATAAATCCCTTGCAAACCCTTCCTCCATGCATTTATTAGGAATTGAAAATGGAGAGGTACTCCTACTTGTCAAACTCCTGATGTTAAGGCCGACGAGTTATTTTATAATTAGGTTAGTTATATAGTTACCTCTAATGGGACATTCTTCAATCATAGTTCACCTCCATTGGGTTGATTTTTGCCATTAGGAAGTGAAATAAAATTGAGCCATGAATTAACAAGCTGAATAAACTTGAATTAGTCTCTACTAGGAAGTGAAATAAAATTGAGCCATGAATTAACAAGCTGAATAAACTTGAATTAGTCTCTACTAAAACCTTTTCTTTTCCAGGTTTGTCAGTTAATGGCGATTCCCAAGGAGTTGAGCGTCTGTTTGGTGCACTTTCTGCTTATATGTGGCCTGGAATGATTTTGAAATCTGGCGATAAGATACCTAAACCATCGTTACCTGCAAATGAAGGTCTTTTTTGTAAACATAATTTATCTATAGTCTTACTTTGCCAATTAGAATACTGAAATGTTTCCCTTGATTCCATACAGAATTGTCAGAAGAAGAATCTGAGTACGAGTTCGAGTATGAAGTGTTATCTGCAGGTTTAGCTGAACCATGGGATGACACGTTTGAAGGATGGGTTTCGACAAGTAGTGCTAGTACCATGGAGAATCTAAGAGAATCATCTACTCAGAAGAATTTGGAGGCAGAATGTGAACATGAGAACAGAGAAAAGTTCGACAAAGAAGAGCTTCAGCCCTCAACATCAATGTCTGAATTACAGAGTAACGGGGAAGTGATATCCAGTGTAGAAGAACCTGAAAAATGCCCAGAAACAGATGGGGTTACACCTTTTGACTTTGATGACTTGGAGCAGTTGATGTCTGAGATAGGGAACATGCGTGACAGCTTGAGATTGATGCCTGATTTTCAGAGGAGAGAAATGGCTGCAAATCTGGCAATGAAAATGGCTGCTATGTTTGGAGGTGGTAGCGATGATGAACAAGAATTACATTGATTAATTTGATGCCTGTTTCGCATTACAGTTTTCTGCAATCTTGAATTTCGTCTGTAGGTTTTGAATGGTAATATATTGGCCAACCATCAAACAGAACTGATGATATTCCAGAAATTTTCTGGAGTCACTGCTTCGCCACATAGAACTCTATTTGGGGCGTACTTTAGATCAAAATTTGCATAGATTATTAGTACACCAGTTTGAGTTTGTGTTAGAAATTATGTAATTTTTTTGCAATAGAAGAGCTTAAACTGAAATTGATTCCTTTCCTTTTTCTTGTACGACTTCAAATTTAATGAAAACCCAAGTTTGGTAGTTTATTCATGCTAAGCAACGCCATTCCAATTGCTGTTATCAACGTTCAAATATGGGCGTTGTGAAGCAAAAACGTTCAAACAAGTTGAGTGTTACGACAATGAGATAGCTTAATCAGAAAGAGTGAAGGTGCAAAAGAAAGCAAACGTAATTTGCCCAGTGGATGTACTTTGTATACAGCTGTTGGGTAGAAGGGCTGTCAACTTTCAGGCGGACAGAAGCAACAGGCTGTCATTGCTTTAGAACTGCTATTTGAAGAAGAAACAAGTGCCTTAGATGCTGAATCTGAGAGGCTCCGGAATCAATATGTACTCAGCAGGGCTTCGCATAACAGATGATTGTGCTCGAACAAAATTTTTGTAATAGAGAAGGTAAAATGCTGAGTTAAATTCCCACTCTACTCTTATTCCATCATCTCAAGAAATGCATTCAAAATTATATCACACTTCGACTCTGAACGATAGTCAACATATCAATTCCTTTCGGATATTTAAAATTATATCACGCCTCGACTCTGTACGATAGTCAATATATCAATTCCTTTCGGATATCCCTGTCGGCCTTGAGAAATCAATTGCAGCAATGAAAATGACTATGATGCTTCTGTAAGGGTCTAATAAATAGAATAGTTTTCTGATCATGGTCAACTATGCAAATCATTGATAACCCGAAGAAAAAGCATAGAAGAGAAGCAATAATATCCAGCCATTTAGAATTCAATGAGAACACTATCTAAGGTCTTCAGCTGTTCCATCTCCTCCTGTCTTGTTGCTATTCCAGGTTCTACATAACACAACTGATGAAAAAACACATCAGGCCTTCTCATCAGATAACATTGCCATCAACAATTTTTTTTCAACTAAGGTTGTCTAACCTGGTATTGGGGCTTTTTCAGGGTGTGAACTCCTCTTTTTATAAGCTTTTCCCAACCAACATTGTCTTTCAATGCTATTTCTAAGGCTTCTGTTCTCTGTAATTACACCACACAACAAATTCAACAAATATATGGTAAAACAGAATCAAGAACATTATATCTGAAACATCTAAAGCTTTAACCAATTCAAAAGTTGTCACGGAAGTGGAAACCTGAAGCCTTGCATCTACCTACCAAACATAGCAGCAACCCATGAACTGGAGGCCTACAACTACAAGCCTACAATCCTATTCTGCAGTTCACTAGTGTTCCAGGCCAAAAAGGAGGAGACATGATATATATCTTAGAGAAACCGTCAATAGTGTTCGTAATGGAATCAATTTACTGTTTTCATTAACGTGAAAATAATTTAGAAAGACTTTAGTATAATCCATGTCTGGAAGGAGATGTCATACATATTCCACGGATTTAGTTAAGAATTGATGGCTTTCAATCTCATTCAACCTCAGAAATACCCTCTACAGGCATCCCTGATGTAGTTTAACACCTACTTAGAAACAAATAAACTGAAATTTTAACAGATATTGAAATGTCACGATAAGAGTTACATATGCACTCTTCGCATTTGATTCTACAAACAATGACAATACAAAAGACCCTCAATGCTTCTTAGGCTTAGGTGCAAAAATTTTCTTTTACAACTTTAGTGAAGCTGCTAGATGATGCTCCATGTCATGGTAGAAGATTTGCACCTTACTAAATACAAAATTGGAAATTGCTGGAAAAATATTGCAAATGGTAGGCATCGTTCAACCACAAAATGCTAGATATTTCAGGACAACCGATTTTGTGCAAAGAAAAAAAACTTAACGCACAGGAGTATGCATTGCAGATGCCTATAGTTAATATTTTAATATATAATCTTGAACAAAAATGAAAGCTTTTAGTACTTACATGAGCAGGATCCAAAATCAACAGATTGTATTTTGAGGTGCCATTTTGTTGCCGTTTGACTTCAATCCCAACAATGGTTCTCGAATGTCCATCATGTTGAAAGTATAAGGGCCTGTTAATACTCGAAACAAACCGAAATATACTCAGGATAAATGTCTTGTATGCAAAAACCAATGAAGAACGTGAAAAAGGAAAAGCAATCAAAAGGAGAAAGTCCGCTATCCAAATTTCAAACGTTAGAAAATCTTCAAGAGAAGAGTGAAGCTAACAATAAAGAGATTAACTTTTACATTCTGTCAGTGGCAATGACACTTGAACTACGGGAAAATGGGATTTTTATGCCATCTGAGAAGTAATTCCACACCCAATCAACAAGAGCATGAGAGAAATCATTCTTGCTTGAAAAGTGGGATTTGTCGTGTGCAAGTGCATCAGTCTCTGGTGCAGAAATACTGGAAGTATCACGTTGCAGATATCGGTCCATAGGTCCATAAACCTGAAAGGTGGCTTTCCCCTTGTTCCCTCCGGTGGTTCTACTAGTGATTGTTTTGGTAGAATTCAAATTGGGAGCAGAGTCAAAATCAACAATCTTAGCTCGAAGGCCAAAGGAACGGAAGAGGGCAGCGCATTCAGTAGTTCCAATCCAGTGTTGAGAGCCATGGATGGAGTGGTTAAAATGAAGAGAGCCAGGGGCATCAAACCCCTTTTGCCAAGCAATCTCAAGCCATCTTTGGAGAGAGGGAATATCAGGAACATATCCACATCCCCCAAACAACACCTCCCTAGCACTTTCACGCCTAAGCAAATGGGAAGAAAGCATTTGAATGTTACGCCAACCGCAACCCCATCCCAGGTCCTCCGAGGGCATACAATGGAAGTGGTCAACATAACCACACAGTAACACAGTATTGGATTTAGTTTTCTTGTGCATTAAGTTTACATCTAATTCGAAACACTTGAACAACAAGGCCATCAAACCACCTTCATCATTGACAGGGTGATGGGAACTGGTGCTTTGCAAACCAATCAAGCTCGAAATCTTCTCATCCATGGCGTTACTATAGTTACTTCTATGAGTTTCGGAAAGGGAAAGGCTTTGGGACATGGCGAGATATTCGTCGACACAGCTCGCTATATCATCATCATCATCTTCAAAGTGGCTGTTTGCATGCCTGTATAATCATCGTCCACAGTGTTATCAACAAAATCAATATTTTTAAGAATCACTGCCGATTCTGAGATGAAAGGCTTCAAATTAAAACAAAAAACAAAAAGAAAAGGACAATTGAACAGGATGCAGACAGCGAGAGCGAGAGAGCTACCTTTGGAGTAGATATGAAGGAATGGTGAGATTACAGATGGGACAACTTCCAAAGCAATCCATAGCATAATCGTACACTTCGCTACTCATTCTAAATCCTAATCCTAACAAACCAACTAAGCACGACCAATCCTGTTCCTCCCTCCTCAATTATTTAAAATGAAAAAAATCATTAAAAATAATTAAACCGACTCGGAATGTTTTTAAATTTAATAATTTTTATTATTAAAATTGGTCAATTTCGTTTACAATAAATATTTATTTAATTTTTAATTAAAATTTAAATTATCCTAACAATTTCTTTCAAACTGAAAATTTATTTTTTATTTGTTATTATTCTTTATTTTATGTTTTTTCAACTGAAAATTATCTGAAACTAAAAAAGAAAAAGAAAAAGAAAATCAGGTCAAAAGGAAGAAAAGCCTTAACGAGCACGAAGCCCAAATTCCGTACTGGTCTGCCTCTCTCGTCAACTCCCTCGTAACTCCAACTCCGATCTTCTGAAACACAAATTAGGAATTGTGGAGAAACTAAGCAAGTGGAAAAATGGACGCGGCAGCAAAAAAGAAGGCTTTGTTCCGTGCTAGATTGAACGCCCAGAAGAAGGATAAGCAGCGAATTGATTCTCCTCTTGTTAGGTATTATCTCTTCTTCTTTTTACTGTTTTTATTGTTGAAGAGGTGCTTTTCTGATATTCATTCATTTACTACTAACGCAGGTACAACGAGTTCGATCAACCTGTTTGTAGGGTTTGCAACATTGTTTTGAAATCTGAATCCCTCTGGGATGCTCACCAAGCTTCTCGTAAGCATCACGAGGTCATTCCATTCTTACCCTTCTCTTGTTCTCCCAATTATGATTGATGACCAAAGTGAGGATTGATTTATTTATACTGCCCTTTTGTTTTCTCAGGCAATAAGTAATTTCAAAGCTAATGCAACTGGGCATACACAATCTGCTAAACCTAAACTTCCAGTTAAGGTGGACCTGCCTGATACAAAGGATCAACCCTCTGTCAAATTGTCCAAGCCTTCCTCATCATCTGTGCTTCCTCCTGATTTTTTTGATACTCGTGACTCAAAGAAGCAAAGACTTGGTATGGATTCTTTTCCTTTTCGGGATGTGAATTCTGTAGATTCAAACTAGAATGGCTGTGTGCTTGTAGATGAAGAATGAGGAGTTTTTTCGGTTTCCGCTAAAAATAGAAAGGGATTCTTCAGCGGTTACTTCTTGAAGTTGCCAATTGAATGCATTGATGTCTTTTATTATTCAATGATATTGGCACTTATCTAGTTGTGTTTTATTATTCAATGATCTTTGGTAGTGATGGTCATAGAGTTAATGTGAACAAGATCGCAGAGAGGGAAAAGATTACTTGTTGAAAAGAGCAATAGGTTCTTACCTCTGTTTGAGATGGTTCCTAATAGGTTCTTCCCATTTTTCCTCGTTTTCCTGGAGTATAGTTTGTTAGCAACTGGTTTTTGGGCAAAATTGAATATAAATCATGAATGAAAACCAGTTCATCTTCTGTATCATAAAACCTGAAAGACATATGACCTGCCTCGAGTGGATAACCATTTGTAAAGTTTATAATTGGAGGTGGGACTCCGGCTGAAAAGGAATTACATCGTTGATAGGAGTCAAAGCAGCCTAATTCTTGTTGTCTGGCTAATGATCAGTTACCTTTAAGTGGAAGAAAAAGAACGACAATATTTCTTTTTTTTTTTTTGGGGCCACCATCACCCTTTCCGATGTTCTTGAAGAGTTCGCATTTCAATATTTCTAGATAAGGCCTTCCTGTCTAACAACAAAGGAAATGCATTTTCAACCAAGGCTTTACAGATTATGGTAATTTATGTTCTTAAAAATGTGCTTTTAGGTTCAGATGCTGTCAAGTCTTCGGATCTAGATGCATCTGAAACGGTGGAAACTTCAACTCATGCTACAACCAAAGAGTCTTCCTTTGAAAACAAGAGAAATGAACCACCCAATGAGATTAATAACCAGACTACAAGTTTTAAACAAATCAGCGATTCTTTATCTGCCCCAGAACAATCTACTGGTTTAGAATCCAAGCAAGTGAAAGGAGCTCTTCCTGAAGGATTCTTTGACAACAAGGAAGCTGATTTACGTGCTCGTGGCATTAAGACTGTGAAGCCAGATGTCAAGTAAGGTCTTTGCTTCCCGTTCCACTCTTCTTATAGTTAATGATTGATATTAGCTTCCTTTTCTCTGAAATGAAGATCTCTGTGTTCCTTTAATTTGATTTCTTTGGGGAGAGTTACTTTTGTTAAGCTTCAAAAAGCTAAAATTTTCCTAATCTACCCTATGATCATCATCTGGTTTTCTGGTTTGCTAATTTTTTATGTTAAGCGTTGGATTGCATTGTTGAATTCACTACAATCATCTGTACATAAGGAGAAGTACATCTCCTGCTACCTCAATAAGGGTTTCTTTATATGGGCCTTTGAGATCGTTATTACTTTTAAAAAGCTTGTATTTTGAAACAATTGCTCGTTTAAGTATTGATTGATTGTGCATCCTAGTCTTTAAACACCTTGTACTGCAGTGGACATTCTATCTACTTAATCAAATAATTGATTATAACTATCACAATTTAATGGGTGGAGCAGAATCCATAAACTTTTTCAGTTTGTGTTGAAAGATGTACATTTTGTATCATTTTAACATGTGGATTTTGATGCATACCAATTTTAAATTTATTTTAAATCCTGATTAGAGACGAGTACAAGGAATTTGAGAAGTTGATACAAGAGGACTTGCGGGAGGTTGATGACCGTTTGGAAGAAGAGGAGGTCAGAGATAAATATGTAGGTTTTACTTAATTACATCTCGAATTGATGTTACTAATATGTAGTATGGTGATTGCAGATTGATGCAGCTGAAATGATTCAAGAATTCGAATCTTTGGAACAGAGGTAAGTTCGTGCTAGCTAGCAGTTGGGATACTGCCATTTATTCAGGAATTTCTTTAGTTTGATTTATTGGATGGTTTAGGATTCTTATTCTCTTTGACCTGTGAATCACCAGTGCCTATAGGGAAAAAGTTGAATTATTGAAACGGAGGAAAATAGAGCTGATGGCTGCTAGGTCTTCCAAACGTGGCACAGATACAAAATTGGTTGGAAAAGAATCTATAGTAGAAGAATCATCCAGTGATGATGATGAAAATAACAATAATTTTGCGGTCGATTGGAGAGCTCAACACCTATGAATAGGATGGAGATGGAGAAAAGATGTTTTTGCTACCGGGCCAAATTAGGTGCCATTTTTGCCTAAATATGCTAATGTCTCTGCCTCTTATCCTGATTTGACCACCACGTTGAAGAGCCTGAATTATTTGGAATATTTGTGGCACGATGGAAAGCAGAATTTTGGAAACATTCAGAGGGGAGATCAGTTAGAGAGATTAAAGGTCGAGCTCTCAGGAATGTTATGATTTGCTGTTCTAATACTCGCAGACTGATGTCTGATATGTTGGCATAAACTTGTTACGCCTTTGGTCACCGATAATGTTAAAACTTGGAAGGTATGTCAATCGATTCGTACTTCTTTTCCCCCAACTTCTAACTGTTAACGTGGATGGTGGAAGAAGATTTTTAGCTTTACATATTAAGATATAGGGATTATGCATCAGAAGCTTAGGAATAACAAATAATGGAGATAGTTGTATACATTAAAAGCAGGGGGATCAAATTTCTTAAACATTATTCTTTTTTCACCGAAAGTGGGCTTATTTCCGCCGTATTTTGTCCTTGTATATCAAATTGCGAAGTTGCCACTAATTCAATGGTAGAGGAGGTCAAAGCCTAGCCTTGACCAAGAGTTGACTTTGTGTGGAACAATTACTATACTTCCAAATGTCAAACAAACAATTAAGTAATGTCACCTCGTCTGGAACATGAATTCAACTGGTTGCATTATCCTTTCCAAAATATACAAACAATTCACACTAGTTTAACCATATCTGTGATACATGGGAGTTTATTTCGAGGTAAATACCACCAAATATTATTTTATCAATTCACTACTCTTCAGATTAAAAGAACACTAGTCATCCAATCGCACAGCGTTATATCTTCTAAAACTTGAACAAATTCTTATGAACCTTCAAAACCAATCGACAAGTGAGTGAAATTCTTGTCGCCTTCCGGTGGATAAGCTTCATGTCTCCACCCTTGTTTGAATCACCATCTTTCTCAGAATCTAAAAGGGAATCATCGAGTCCACGTTGTAGCAAAGTTTCTGCTCCATTCACGACCTAAAAATGGAAAACCAGTGCGATTGTCTCATATAGGAACATGTCCTTGTAGTTAATATCTACGTCAAAATTTGCCACATACCTCACCATATGGCTGCACCTCTCTACCTTCTATACCATGCAAGTAATCTGAAAGGAAAATTTTCTAGTGTAATTAGGATACTATAGAGCATAAGTCAAAAGTATTTTCACTCCGCAGAACCTGCTTAGAGAACAACCAAGAAAAGCTTTGTGTTTTGCAACGACAATAGGCATTCACCTGTATAGGCATCATCCTTGAATATCAGTAGGCTTCGAGGCATCAATAACACAGAAAAAGGTTGGTGACCGAGCCCCGTTTTGTCCGCCTCAGTATCTAAAGCTTCACCAGCTGAGAACAATTTATTTTCATCATCACACCTCCATGCGTTTGTGCATGTTTTTAATCTTGAATGTGGTGTAAAGTCCATTATAACAGTTGAACCAAGAGAAAGGATGGCTACAACTGGGAAATAGGCAGGCCCATCCTGGTGTGGCTGCAAATAGTGAAAATAAAGACAATAAATACCAACTAATACTAAATACTGTGGCTGACATTAGTTGCAGGCGTTGAGTGAACATTTAATCTGTCTTTAAAATGGTACAAGAACAAATGTGCATGATGGGACATGTTGCCTTGTGGTCAAAATCCTAGTCAATAAATAGGGGCAATACCAGACACCAAGAGGCAATTACGATGCAGACTCAAATTCAACTATTTTGCTTATGAACAAGGTCAAAAAGAAAAAAAAGTTGGGGCATATGATAGGTAAAAATCAGATTATTGCAAACCAAAAAAAGAGACTGCTATCATGTGGAAATGTTCAGCACAAACCATTATCCCCTGGTCTGGAAGGTACTCATTGATGAGAACATGATTAATTGCTGCAGGAAAAAGTCCTGATTCGTTGTATATTTTTTGCGTTATCTTCGTTAACCAAGGCGGCACTGTAAGAGAGGTTGCTCAGCAGATTCTAAAAACAATATGTAACAATAAGAATCTATATTTGCAAAAACAAGAAAGTTAATGTTAAGCCTTAAGTTGATTCCGAACTAAAGAGGAACAACAATTGGCTTCGCAATAATAGAATTAAAAAGGGCATCATTACATTTCTCAACAACTAGCTATAGTTCATCCTCCAAAAAAAAACAACTAGCTATATTTTGCTAAATGACAAAGACATTTCATTCAAATGCAACTCCATGACTGAATGGTACATAATTGATCTCTAATTTGTAACGTGCACTAACTACTGGTGCACTAACACAAGTAAACTCCAGACCCAAGAATGTGTGCATTGTTATTGTATCACCTAGTTTAGACTTTTTGTCATATTCTTCAAGTATAAATTAATAACGAAACTTCATAGAATAGACGGGCCCTTCTTCCACTTAAAAAAAAATTAATTTCCATTAGAAGGTCTAAATTGATTCCAGTCAGAAGTCACTGATGAGCATTATTTAGCATATCTGCTCTCTTAAGAGCCTTTTAACTAGCAACTTGAGTAGCCAAATTAGAAAAGAATTAAAAAAGAAGAAAGATTTAAAACAATTATAAAAAATTTAACTATAAACTAACATTTGCATAATAAGCATTGTAGAAAGTAACAAGATCAAGATGAATTACTTAAATCTCCATACAAATGAAAATAAAACTGTGTTAAGTTTGTGTTCCCACTTACAGTCTTGGGGCAGAAGACCCTTTTCATGGACGACTCCACCTGTCAGTTCGCAAACATTTAGGGAGGTGGTTTGAATTTGACATAAAAAAAGAAGGCAAGAAAGTTCATTCTTTACTCTTGTCTTATGTATGCTCAATCTTCTTGTGATTTCAATTTAACTCTGGAGCTTCTTCACCGAAAAATTTTAATAAAGTACATTTACTGCAAAACTCTTAACTGCTTGAACTGAAAAGTTTTTAGAAGGAAAGTTACTTTTGAAATAAAAGTTCAGATAATACCCTATAAGCGTGGTAGTAATACATGGAGTACTTCTTAAACTGATATGGATAAGGATGCATTTGTAGCAAGAAGAGGATCAGCCCTTTAAAATAGGAGAGGTGATAGGAGATTTGCAACATCCTTTAAAATAGGAGATCTTACCTTAGCAGGAGTCTATTTAAATATTTAGTAAGATAACTAGTTGGTCTATTCTTGTTAGAAGTCTTATCCTACATAAACTAGTAGGTCTATTCTTGTTAGAAATCTTATCCTAAATAAACTAATGTAACCAGCCCAGTGATATGAATACCGTTCCGGCCAAAAATCGGAACGGAACGGCCACCATCGGTACCGGCCAAAAATACCGGTCGGTACCGGTGGTTTCCGGTTGGTACTGGCAGTATCGGACCGTACCGGTCCGGTATCGTAAAATTGAAAAATCCTAAGGACCTAATAGCAATTTAAAAAAATTCTTAACCTAAAATTTTCCTAACCTCTCATCCCCGCCGACTCTCCTCTTTCGGTCTTCACTCTTCATCTTCTACTCTTCTCTCATCTAAAACTTTCCTCCTCTTCTCTCATCTCTCCACCGCACTTGGTCCTTGCCGCCGCCGTTGCCTCTGGTCTTCTTCTCACCATCGTTGTCGCTCATCTCCTCGTGGAGCCGTGGATTAGCTTTTTGCACACGGCCCCGCGACTCATGAAATCTACACACAACTCCTGCTCCAGTGCTTTCGAGACAACGATGTGGAGCAAGCCAAGAGATTGCAGTCTCAC
>JAOSBK010000008.1:5349318-5366151 GCA_027568895.1 Erythroxylum shatona
TTCGTTTAAGCGATTCGATTTGCTTCGATTCGTTTGCTTTGATTTGTCCGCCTTCGATTCGTTTCGATTTCATATTCACTTCCGATTTACATTCGCTTTGTTTCGCTATATGATCCGATTCGAGTTTTCGTTAGTTCCGTTTACTTCACTTTCGATTCTTCCGATGTTTTTTTTTACGTCAGTTGGGATCCGGTTTTCAGATCGAGTCCCAACAAAGAAAGAAGGCATGAAGCCTTAGAAGCAAAACTTTAAAAAGAAGAACATAAGCAAAAAACGTAGATTCATGAGGTTCTTCAAAAAGTCATCACATTGACAGAAGCAGAAGCCTCGACGTTTTGTCTGTGGAAGCTTGGAACATTTCGCGAATAACTGTCCTAAAGCAACCAGGAAAGATGTCAAGTTCCTAAAGAAACTTGAAAAACTTATGCCTATTCATCCTTAAAGTCACATTGAGGAATTAATCTAGTGAGAATAGTGAAACATAGTTTGTTGTCTCTGTGTTAACAGATGAAGAAGAATCGTCACAATCATCTGCCTCTACTAGTGGTGATTCACTATACATATTACAACAGACATGTATAAAGATAGATCGTACCCCAGTTCAACGACCACATGTCGACACAGGGAAACTATGACCTTTTTCTAGTTAACCCTTCTGGCTAACTCCTATTCTAAACCACCATACTGGTTGAACACATTGACTAACCAAAGTCGGATTGGAAGTGTGTATCACTACGTAGTTGTTCCAGTTGTTGGAGACTTACACCCATTCAACGCCTGTCCTTCTACTTAACACAGGACTAACTGCTCTCGCCTCTTAGGAACCCTACTTCACTTATACAATCTTACTCATCATTCCCCGTTAATGCTTCTGACAACAAGGCAGCAGATAATTTAGAAGCAACAGTTCTTCCAGACTGTCATAGATTTTCTGATACACAAGATTCTTATACAAAGCGAGCATAGAGCATACTTATCTCTGCAATCCTAAGCATAGAGGAGATATGATTTTAGGGTTTAAAGGTTTCAGAGAAGAGAAGAGATTTAGAGAGAGAGAAACTAACTTCTCCATTTTTTTGATATCTTCCAAATGTAAAGCTTGTGTAAAAACTAAGACAAACCCTACTTTTATAAGCGAAGTGAGGGATAGAAATGTAAACTATCCTAGAGACATAATGATAAAAGCTTTAACAAAAGCAAACCTAACCTTATCTCTAAGGAATCTACTTTACAAAAGTAAAGCTAATAATTCACCTAACTTTGAAAAAGTAAACTAATTTATCACAAAGTTTTAAAACCAACAGTAGTAAATAGTACTACTTTACAAAAGGTGAACAAGAAGATGATAAGATGGAATCTTCAATAGTTGTTGAAGGTGACGTGTGGAACCCATCTTTGATCATGTCATTTGTCTCGTTCTTACTTTACAAGGTGTAAAGTAAGATTGTCATCGTCTGTCAACTCCATGTCTTGTTCAATTTGTTCAATAAGTTCATGGATGTTGGTTTGAGCCCATTTAATAGACCATGGGCCTGTAACAAAGGTACCAGCAGGACTAATATCTTCTGATTGTGGGCTTGCTTCCACAGTAGGCCTGTAAGTTGGACAGGGAACAGATCCTCCACGAATATTGATATAGAGATCATTGAAAGTGGCCCATTCATTGACTAGAGGAGTTCTAGAGGCTGTCTTAAAGCTGTTTCTCCAAAATATGGTCCTTGGGATGTGTAGATAGGAGAAATATCAGACTGTGGATGCTACTTGTATTGATCCAGAAGTGCATATAATTCTTGAGTTGCAAAATCTTCTTTTTGAGACCAATTTACAAATGTGTGCCAATAATGGATATGACTAATAGTGCAGACCATATTGGTGTTAGTCATACAATATGGTCGATGCAACAGATAAAAGACATAAGTATCTTTGTCAACCAATGTTGCATTCCAAAGATGATGTCGTGATAGTTCAAGAGACATGTCAATATGTCATTTAGAGAGAGGTTAGAAAAATTCAAGGAATGTCCATAGAAGGGATTTTGAATTTTTTGGATCGGTCAAATGGTGATATAAGGAGAGAGGGCGATCGTACATGTATACAAAGCAGATAAAGATTAGAGGTGCCAAAGTACATCTTCATCAAGAGAATCATAAAGAAAATAAATGTATTTATAAAGAGTAAGCATGTCAAAATGACTTGGCTTAGCAATAATATCATGGTTGAGGAGGATGTTGTGCATGTAGTAGAAAATACTCTGCTAGAGAATAGGAGAAAGACTTTCAACAGTATTGTGAGTACGAGAGAACCAAGGAGGGAAGTCTTTCTTGTATCGAGCAAACCTGGGAAACTCCATGAGCCAATAAAGAGGAATGGGGAGTTTTAGTGAAGAGGAAATAAAGAAGAGTGGTTTGGAAGGTCTAGAAAGATAATCAACTAGGATATTCTTATGACCTTTGAGATGTTGGACAGTGAATTTATAAGCAGAGAACCACTCTTGCTAGTGTAAGAGCTAACCGTTTAACTATTGGGATTTTTTTTCCCAGCTTGTTCTAAAATCTTGGGAAAATCCATTTCAATGATGAAACGATAAGGAGTGAGGTGGATAGTGAACTTTTCTATACCTCTTTTAACTGCAAGAATCTCCTTATATGAGATGTGATAGTGGCATTCAGCTGTATTGAAAGCTCCGCTAGCATGTCCACATTAATTGCGTCGGTCATTGAGTTCTTCGATAAGTACAGCACCCCAGTGCGTGTCACTAGCATCAGTTTTCAAGGAGACGTTATCCTTGTTTATGAATCTTTAAAGGAGGAGGATCCTGACAAATATGCTTAAGATACTTGACAGCTATAGTTTGTTCTTTTCCCCACTTTGGTGGATTCTTGCATAAGAGCTTGGATAAGCTTGATGTGAAGGCTTCCACATGTGGTATGAAATCTCTGATATAATTTATAATCCCGAGGAATTGTTGAATCTGTTTTACAGTGAGATTTTCATTAGGAAATTGCAATAATTCTTTTGCAATATATAGGCCTGGCTGATAGAATCCATCCTTGAATTGCATTCCAAGAAATTCAATTTCTGTTGTACCAATAGTGATTTTCAAGGCTGAAAGCATTATACCATACTGCTGTGTAAGGTCCAAAAATCTTCAAAGAAGGCCTGATGTTCCTCATGGGTATTTGAGAATAGTAGAATATCATCGATGTAGATCGCGGCACTGTTAAGGATAGGCTCGTAGACTTTTGTAACGGACTTTTGAAATAGTGATGGAGCAACTTTGAGTCCAAAGGGCATCACAGTCCATTGGTACTAAGCATTAGGAATGTAGAATGCCATCTTGTAACTTTCTTCAGGGTGAATACCCAATTGCCAAAAACCTGCTTTAAGATCAAGAAGATAACAACTTCCTTAAGAAATAGTACCTGTGTACTAATTTTAGGCAAAGGAAACTTATCATCCTGTAGGAATGCATTCAGAGGCTTATAGTCTATTACTAGACATTTCTTTCCATGTTTCTGCTCTGAACGTTTATTGACATAGAACGCTTGGCAAGCCCAATCCGACTTTGTGGGCTCAATTAATCCTTGCTGCAATAATACGACATACTAATCTTATGTAAGCTTCAAATCATCAGGGTTCATCCCTGGATGTGTGGCTTTTGTAGGATTGATATCCTCATTCTTTTTTAATGGTAGACTTATGAAAAAGTCTGAAAATTTTCATAGAGGATTAGGATGAGTAAACTGTGTATGAGACTCTGGATAATAGCTCAATAGTTTATCTCAAAGTAGAGTGTAACATGTAGGAACCTGTGTAAGTTCAAACACGTGTTTTAGATCAGTGTACAGACTCAAAAAATTTCGATACCTGAGGCCTATGGGTAGGATTTTTAGACCTTTGGCTTTACAGTAAACATCCATTCCAATGAGAATATCTAGGCCTGGTAGATTGTTTCCAAGTACTTTAGTCCAAAATGTACACTGAGGAAAGAAGCAAATGCCAATTCTGTTTCTTGTTTTTAACCTAATTTTGAAAGAATTTCCATCAGTTGCAGTAAAATAGTCTTCATGAGATGTCCATACTTCTGCTGATAGAATATTAGGCTTTATGATTATACAACTAGAACCAGTATCCATAAACCCAATAGCTTTAATGGGCCTATCATATTTATCTTGCTGAAAAATCTGGATCTGGACATATGGTCGTTGAACTGGATCTGGACATATGGTCGTTGAATTGGAGTACGATCTATCTTCATACATATCTACTGTAATATGTATAGTGAATCATCACTAGTAGAGGCAGATGATTGTGATGATTCTTCTTCATCTATTGACATAGAGACAACAAACTGTGTTTCACTGTCCTCACTACATTGTTCTTCTAGTAATTCCTCAATGTGACTTTGAAGATGAATAGGCATAAGTTTTTCAAGTTTCTCCTAGAACTTGGCATCTTTTCTGGTTTCCTTAGGACAGTTATTCGCGAAGTGTTCCAAGCTTCCACAAACAAAACATTGAGGCTTCTACTTCTGTCGATGTGATGACTTTTTGAAGAACCTCATGAATCTGTGTTTTCTACTTATGTTCTTCTTTTTAAAGTTTTTCTTCCAAGACTTCATGCCTTCTTTCTTCCTATGGAACTTTCTCCTTTCATAGTAGACTTGAGATTGATGAGCTTTGTTGCTACTATGGCACTTACAAGTCTATTTATCTTTGCATTTGATTTGGAGATATGGGTTCTTGCAAGCTTGTTTCAAAACTATACCTCCTTTAAGAATATTCTTGAACAAAGTACGCTGATCACATAATTTGTCAAGAGAAGCTATAGCAAGCTAGTAGATCTCTCCAAGAGAGATTGTAGACATTTCTCTTTGTATAGAAGCTATGGTCCATTGAAGTTCTGGCTTTATTTCAACTGGAAGGGATGATATAAAAGTATAACGAAGGTTAACATCATTCCATCCATTCAAAAGACAATACCTTTCCGTCATGCATTTAAAATGTTTTTGAAGATTACACTTATCAAGAGAACATTATTTCATCTTGACATATTCCTGACAGATCTGCTTGTCAATCAACTGGAAGTCACCAATAAATTCTTTGTGAATTATGCCAAGTAGTGTTCTAGCAGTTCTTACTTGTATATACTAAAGATGTTGATACTCACTAACACTTTGCCACCATTCTTGCAAAGTACCAGTAAATCTGGATGTAAATTTAGACAAAATATCTGAAAGAGGATGATTAGGTCTGGTCATTTGTAGATTAATCCATGCATCGAACTCATGAAGTCTCTCTCGCCATTTCTTTGGAGGTAGATCATCAAAAGTGAATCAAGATCCTAAAGTAGGCTTGGTTATCTGCGGCTGTGCAGTTGCCATAGCTGATGTTTCTTAAGGTGTCGATTCTGGTCTGAAGGATTCAGTCCTAACAGATTCAGCTTCATTGATTTCTGGTTCTTCAGTATATTGAGGCATAGTCATCAGAACATTAGATAATTATGAAAGATTAGCAAAGTTAGCTGAATCATCAGTCGATGGTGAAGTGACTGGTTCATATGATGACTCTAATGAGTGTTCTGATAGATCAGAAGATTGTTCAACTGAACACTTTAGATGTATTGCTTTCTGCATCAGTTTTCTTTGAAAGAGAACTGGAATTATCTACAAGAGATTTAGAGGTCAGAGTAGCTATATACTCTATCTGCTTAGCTTTGTCCTTCCCAAGAGAAGAGGTGAAAGGTTGTACTGGTAGTGGAGATTCTGGAGGAGTTCGAATCCTTAAGGGCTTTCTCCACTATTCTTCTGGTTCAAAAGGTGTATAAGAAGATGATGCTTCTGGAACCTTTAAAACTTGCTCAAAAACTCGAGGCTTAGGCATACGATTAGATGTTGGCTTGGGCTTTGATCGTTGAGATTTCTCATGAGTTGTCTGAGGATGTATATACTGTCTCATCAAAGGGTAGTTGAACTTGAATATCTTTGAATAGTCAGCTTCTTCTGGATATCGATGATACGAAGGTGAGGGATATGATGGCTGAAGAGTTGAGAACTCTGAAGAAGATAAGCCATATATCTGTTGTGATTAAGAAGCATGCATATCTGCTTCCATTTATTATACAGTCCTTTGTATATCCTATATCTTTCGAACTTTAGAGTCAAATTCTGGCCCCATATATCAGGTTGAGATGTATTGTCGGATTTTAGCATCAAGGTGCTGAATCTGGGCTTTGTAAGATCTATACATCTTTTGTTTCTGTTTCGCAACATAATTGAATTTTCGAAGAGTAGTAGTATTTTGTTGACTAATTCCATCCAACTTGGAATCAATCCTTTTCAGAACTCTATTCTGTGCTATTGCATTGGATGTCTGCCAGTTAAACACTTTATTAGTTGGATTAGATGAAAGTGTTCCTTGTGAAGTAATTCTTGACGCTCTGATATATGGGTCAAAGATAATCCACTGTAATTCATCAATACTCGTGGATAATTGAGGAAAGTTATCCTCATCTGGTAATACCATAATGCAAGGCATAGGAGTAGCAGTTGTAATAGGAATTGTTGGTATAGGTTTGTATAATCCACCAGTAGATCTGCAGGGATCTGACTTAATAAACATAGACAACTGGAGCATCTCCCTTAGAGACTTTGGTCTAGATCTTTCTATCATAGATAGACCATTATGATCATCTTGATCTAGATCCTCTCTAAGAGGAGGATACTATCGAGAAGGTTTGCACCGAGACTTGGGCTTTGACTTCTTCTTCCTTCTCCATTGATATCTCGAATCGTCGTCATGTATGTCTAACTCTGGGTTGAGACAGATCTCATAATCTGGTTCGCACATGGATGGACATCCCATACAAAGTGTCCACGATGATGATTTACATAAATTGGATCTCCATTGGATTTGAAATAATGGATAGGAGGACTATCTTTACCTTCCGTATAAGAATATACAGGCTGGATGTTAACGCTTATTACCCCAGATGATAGATCTAGTAGATCTGGTTGGTTAGTGGGCTGGATCATCAGGATTGACCCTGATGTTGATGGACTAAGCGTGTCGTCACTGGGTCTGTTGTAGATGGATTTGACTAAGCCATCTCTTAGTGTCTTTAAAATTGAAGAAGTTGTTGTATGAAAAGAGTGTCAATGAGGTGCGTGGAATACCTTCTGGTAGTTGGAAATCCATTCCGTAGGCATCAACTTTTCAAGCTCCTGTGCAGGTAACTGCTTCGGGATCTAAATGATTATTGTCTGATTATTTGCAGCATCAGCAACCATGTAAAGAGCATCCGAAGTAGAGTTGGGAAAGTTTATATCCAACGCATGATTTTGCAGACAATAGATCATCTGGTGATGTAGAGTAGCCATAATGGCTGTAGGATCTTGATATGCTCCAGTGATCTAGATTTGAACTTGTAGATGTTCAGACAAAGTAGGATCATCTAACTTGATATTGAAAACAAGTGCTACGGTCAAGATGACAATTCCTCTATCAAGAGTAGTCAGTAAGGTACCAATAAGAGCATTTTTGGTATGTTATGTAGGCAGTGTCTAAAAGGGATATATTGGCTGTTGCAGGAATACCTTTTCTTCCATGTAAGGTAAGAACAAGTCGTATAGCTCCAACATGAAGATGTGTATGGCTTTGCTGTCTCCATAAGGTGATCAGCTCCTTAGGGATCTCAAGCTTTACATATTATTCTGCTATTGTAGATTTGAGACCACACTGTTCCAATCTGAAACTTTGGATGATTTCTTTCACTCGAGGTCTAGAAGTAGATAACACACTCCTAATACTTCTCGTCCAAGAACGATTATGAGAATATATACTGTACGGGCTTAACAATGGTAAAGAAGACTCACAAACATGATTTTCTACAGGTACATGAGTAATTTCAACAAGATTTTCTATTTTGTTGGATAAAACACAGTTCACACTATTAGGTAAACTAGCTAAAGACAAATTGGAAGATAAATGAACTGGATCTGGAGAAGTTTCCATAACTCTTATGAGACTCTCTTCTTTCTCCCTTTCTAACCTGAATCAAGATGTTCCCCTCAGCTAAAGATGCGAAGATTAGCTATGTTTCCAAGTAAACCACAAGTAGTAGTGGAATACTAAGCGAGAAGTAGAAAACTCCAAAGGGTACGCAGGTTTATTCGGTTGAACCGACTCTACCTAACCACAAACTAGACAAAGATACCACGTTAGGTATGGGAAAGATTTCCTGGACTTTGTTTTGTTCTAGCTCTAAAACTTCAAAGCACTTTGAAACTTCGTAGCTAGTCTTGTATTAATGCGTTCATCACCTATTGCTACCCTCTTTCTACTATGATTGTCCAACTTGAACACTAGACTTTGGTTTAGTCGAGGGTTGCACCATTAGAGCCACTGTTTCAATATGTTCTTCTTACCCTCGAATAATTGATCTATGACATTATTCTCTATTAATCAAGGCATAATCCTTGCTGATGGTAGGTGAAGGATCGATGCTCTAATACCATGTAAAATTAAAGGAAAATTAAAGAGAAAATATTCCCTTTGATTTATCAAAAATTATATGCACTACAAAAGGTCCCTAATGTGTATATATCCAACACTACTCCTAAATAAGGTAAAACATTGTGTCCTAGTTAAGATATAGTAACTCCTATGTACAATTGTATTTTCAATACTAATAAGGTAAATCACTAAGTCCTAATTAAGATATAGTAACTCTTATTTATAGTTGGATTTCAAATATCTCCTTTAACACTTACCCCTAATAAGACCTAATCATCTCTTGACATATTTTCATTGTCTAATATTTCTACATCTACTCACTAAATGATAACCTAAAGCAGGCACATAATCTTTAAATAAAAAGCTATTTTTTTCACTTAATGCTCCTCCATCTCCTCTTATCTCCCTTATTCCTAAAACATATATGCCCTTAAAGGTCCAAACTGGTACAATGCCATGCTTTAATTAAAAATAGATATTGGGACATTTTGCTTTATCCCCCCAATGTGAATATTTTTACAAGTTAATGGATATACAGACATAAGTTTTAAACTGATGGTTCCCTTGAGCACCACAAGGTAGGTTGGGTTGTTTGTGGTTTCACCCAACAGGCATTGATTATGATGAGGCATTTATCTTTGTGGTCAAGCCTATCATAGTTCGAAACATTCTTAGTCTGACTCTATCATGTTCTTGACCCATTCATCAAACTGTATGTTAAGAATATCTTTCTTTATGATTATCTAGATGAGATAGTTTATTATAAGAATAATCATATTTTTGTTAATCCTTAACATCCTAATCATACTTATTGCCTTAAAAAAGCTTTATATGGCTTTAAACAGACTCCCCGAGCATAGTATCAATGGTTTGTTAGTTACATCTATACATTGCATTTTCATAGCTGGAAGTTTGATATTCCTTGTTTTTATATCATCGTGGCAATGACTTTGCCATTCTTCTACTCATGTGGATGACATAGTTATCACAATCTCTATTACTGGGTTACTTCAGCGTATCATTCTAGCTCTCACTGTTGAATTTTCTATGTATGATTTAGGCCCTCTTTATTACTTATTAGATATCTCTATAAATCGAACCAAAAGGGGTCTTTTTCTCTCACAAAATAATTATGCACAAGAGATCGTCTATAAAGTCAAGATGTCATTATGCAATCCATCAACCACTCTTATTAACACTCGAGCCACGTAGCCACTGATGGTATACCAATTGTAGATCTTGCGCTCTATCGCAGCCTAGTTGTGGCATTGTAATACTTAAGATTCACTTAACCTAACATCATATATGTTGTATAACAAATATGTCTTTTTATGCATGATCCATGAGAAACCTCATTTTCACACTGTAAAGTGTATCTTACGCTATCTCTTAGGCACTTGGACCCTGGCTTATAACTTTGTCCCTCCACTACTAATCGTTTTGTAGCATACGATGTTGAATAAGTGAGTCCTAATTCTTGTTGATCCATATCGAGCTATCGTGTCTTTCTTAGAGATAATTTGATTTCTTGGACTTTTAAGTGCCAAGGCAACACCTCTTATTTTAGCGTCAAGCTAAGTATCTAGTTGTTGCTAATGCAATTACAAAGAATTTCTTACTTTATAATCTATTTATTGAGCTTCACTAACCTCTCCCTAAACACTACAAGAAAATTACCGATTGCAGATGGAAAATTACTGCTGGAAATAATACCATTGAAAATTAGCGACAAAAAATCACATTCTGTCAGTAAAATTATCGTAATATATGGTAATTTGCGACAGACAAAATATTCATCAGTAAAGATGGATGGGAAATTATCTCACTAATTTTTCAGATGGAATATAATGACAGAATATGAATCACCATTGGTAAAAGAGGTGCGAATGATAGGCAATAAAACAAGCAGCATCGTTTACCAATAGAAGTGTATTCTATTAGTAAAGTTGAAAGTTAAAAATCTTTGTTTGCTTCAAATGCAACGTATTTAATAAAATGTAAACAAATAAGGGTGTATCGATGGAACTGGATTTTGTCGATGATTTACCAATGGAATGGATATTCCATTGGTAAATTTAAAATTTAAATGCCACCATTAGCTTCGTTTTCAACATTTTTGATAAATCAAAAAAGACGTCATTACCCCTCCCCCCATCCATCAATGTTCATTTTCTCCTTGCTTTATTTTTCTCTACTATTGTTGGTATTATGTTGCTGTGTGGGGGCTTCGATTCCCTTCTCGCCATCCATCTTCTTCCTTTGTGTGCTTTGGTTCCCTTCTGCATTTTCGTTATGCATCTTCGTTGTGCTGTGGTTCCCTTTATCCTTCCTGTACTTTTATTCCCTTCTTCCTTCTGCGTCTTCATTTTTTCATTAAATAAGGTAAGTGGTTTTTGTTTTGTACTAAGTTTTGTGTACTACTTTCATCATTTTTGAACTATGTTTGTGGTTTGATTTTGTAAGTAATTATCGGTTTGGAATGAAAGTGTATCAGTATTATGTAAAGGGGATGTCTTTCAAATATGATTCCTTTGAGTGTGATTAGTTTGGCATAAATTCTTTACTTGTTTATTTCTCCATGTGTAAACGTTTCCTGCATATGGAAAATCAGTGACTTATATATATGTCATTTAGGCAATTTCCCAAGTTTTCACAGAAAGTTCTGGATGAGTTATTTCGTTTAGCTTCATCTGGATGTATGGTTAAATTGAAATCCCTCATAAAGAGCTAGGGTGCTTTCATATTCATAGATATCTCTTTAAGTTTTGACCATAGAGTAGTTCTTTGAAAAAGGTGTAGTTGCGAGAATAAATGATGGAGATGTTCACAATGAGATTCAGTCCCTTGCACATGACCCTCAAGTGAATTATCTTATTTGTAACTAAGGAATCAAGTTTTTTAATTTTTTTTCTTTAATGAATAGCACTAAGATTATGCCATTAGAATAAGGAATGTATTTGTTAATTAGATTCTAATAGTTTGGCAAATAACTGAGTATGTTGCACTTGATTCCAAAATTCCTATAAGATAAACTTAATTTCCAAAATGAACTCTTTAAGAATGAGCTTTTTGGAAAGGGAATTCAATTCCATCACATTTTATGCAATGACTATCATATGTTTTAAACAGAAGAAGAACTCTTCTTATTTCTATTAGAATTTTTTTAACTTATAGATGTTAAAAACCAAAAGGGTAATTTGAAGCTATCTATTTGCAAATATGACATTTATGAACATAACATCCGAAATGAACCCTAACAATGTAAACTATTCACCTCTTTCACCTAAAGATTTGCTCGGATGATATTACCTTATTGGTTACTCTTAATTAGTTGACTTGGTTTAATTGGTTAACTGTTTTTGAACTTATTAGGTTTGTCATATTTAATAAGTCCTCTTATTATATCCGTATTGTTTGCAAAACTTGTATGCCACTTAAAGTTCCCTTTTTGTCAATTTGTGTTAACTTGTTCCTTCGTTTTCTTCCCTCATTATGGCCTTATTGGGTATACTAATACTTTTTTATGAATCACAAAAATTCTAGTACCTCCTTATGCCTCCTATTTGCAGTTAGCCAATGATGCTCATCCATAATTGATAATCATTTGGATAATATTACAAATAGTTAGTAAATGAAATAAACAACTAAATGGGAATATAGAAAGTGAAGCTTACTCAAAATAGGGCCCAATCAGCAACCATATGCTTATAAAAAAATTCCTTATGATGCATCATATTTTTAGATTCCTTCAACTTACCTCTATCATATCTAATATAGCACATGTATGCTAACAAGTAATTCTTGTAATTTATCACTTCATACAAGTACAAGTCATCTTCTCCAAACCAACTATATTTTGCCAAAAGTATATGTGCTTAAATTCGAACAACCTCCCATTACTGAAATAAGAAATCTAGTTATTAGCATACTTCTTTGGCTTTTTTAAAATTGCTTGGATTTATAGGTAAATATATCATATCTACTTTTCATCTCCTTTCCTTTCTTATTGAATCTATTCATGATAGCCCTCCGTATTACCTTAAGCATCGTCAAGATAGGTTTGTCTTGAGCCTTTTTAATGTAAGCATTGAAGCTCTTTAAATGATTGTTCAGTAGCATATCATATTTTACTCTCACAAATATATGTGCTCCTATACCACTTGACTAATAGAATCAAAGTGATCCAATCATATGCTTGCTTGATAACACTCTTCAATTTCTTTATGTACATATTATATTAATTATATGCATATTCCCTTGTTTCATTCCATATCATATCCTTTACAACCTTTTTCATTTTAAGTTGCCTTTGTAAGTTAGTATGGACTTGGCTCACAATATATATGCTTAACTCCTAATATATTCTTTATTGAATACTTGCCCAAAACCTTGTTACCATAAGTAGAAACCTATTTACATACATATTTTAGTAAATTGAAATATATTCAAACTTAAAATGTAATAAAAATATTATCCATTGTCTATTAGATATGAATACCTAACCAATCTCCTAAAAACACTCAATATCTTGCTGTAAGCACTTGAAAAATCATCTCCAAGAAACTATGTTCTTTATAGGAACAACCTTCCAAGTAATGGAAAACATATCATTGTTGGCATCTACACCACTAATTATGGCAAGTTATGCTATATATTTATACTTTAAATGATAGACATCTAAATAAATTATTGGCTTATAAACTACTAAGAATCCCTTTTTGCATACACCTAGGAACGTGTATAAGTACATAAATGCTCTAACTACTATAAACTTGACCATATCTCCCACTATATCAAAGCTTTCATTTAAGCTCAGAATTGGAATCTCTTCTGAAAAATGTGCTTGCGAATCTTGTCATGCAAACAATTAATATATTTTGCCCTTTTTTCATCATCATTATTGAAAGAATGATTAAATGAAATAGGAGTCAAATCTAGTAGACTAATAGGATTAGAGCCATACATGACTTTTAATGGACTTTTACTCATGGTTTTGCTTTGAAACAAATTATAGGCATTTACTTAGGGTAATTCAATATCCTAATTAAATGAAATAGGAGTCAAATCTAGTATACTAATAGGATTAGAGCCATACATGACTTTTAATGGACTTTTACTCATAGTTTTGCTTTGAAACAAATTATAGGCATTTACTTAGGGTAATTGAAGATCCTATTATCGAATGTTCCCTTTTATTAAGATATAGTGCATTCCCTCCATATGTGTAAGTGGCCTCGGTTTCTTAAATGTTCAATGTTGGATTGCTTTGTTTGTGTGTTAATATCTTAAAGATTTATGTTTTCACATTGCAACTTATAGCATGGAACAAGAGTTAGGTCTTGTATAGGATAGATTTATAATTTTACTGGGTAAGATCTTATTGATTATTACTTGGTTGTAGGAACTCATTTGTTAGCGGTATTTCTATTTTCAAGGAGATTGAAGAGAAGTTTTAATAGGTATTCATTTTTTAGATTCATTTCCTTTGCTTGTTGATAATCTCAACAATGATTTTCCACACATTTTAATTGAATTTGTATCTATTTCTATATTCTGCAGCGTAGTCATTTTGCATCTTTTTACTTCTTTGAAAAGAGAACTTTTATCATCCTTTTTATGTTTTAAAAAGCAAATGACTGAATTTTCTTACATGGCATGGCGATAATCAAATACTATAACTAAAACTTCTGAACATGAATTTATATCAATTTGTGTATTGCTTCGAAAGTCATTATCTTCTTTGCTTTGTTTTGGTTATCTTCTTTGGTTGTCTACTCACTCTAGCTCCGTCATCTTCTTCCTTTACATGCTTCAGTGACTTCTTTTGTGTGTCGATTGAGGTAAATGAGTTTTGTTATTTACTAGGTTTTTATGTACTTGGTTTAATTTGGGTTGCTTGTGGTTTGAACCTCCCATTTGAACTTTCTACATTTTTAATGTAAATGGCCTGCACCAACTGAAACTTGTTTGTGGTATAAACTTCCGTTTATCAATGAATTTATATAGGATGGGCTTAACTTATAATTCCAAATATCTAAATTTTATCAATGGGTTATTTCATTGATGCTCTCTAAAATGATTAGGATCTCTTTACTTTTTATGTGTGAATCTTTACATGTATCTTTTTTAATATAATAATAATTTTCTTCTAAACATATTAGATAATTTGTATATGTTACAATCACTTTAAAGTATTCATTTTTTATCTTTACTAATTATATTTGTTACTAGTGTAACATCCAATTACCTGCGGGGAGGTTAGAATAGTAAATCTGAGTGATTAATGAGAGATTGGAAATGCATTTTTGATGCTCATGCATAAAATGTCATACATGTACACATGAATAGTAAAATTTTTGCACATGCATTCATGGATAATTCTGGGTATAATTGGATCGAGTTGTTATTTTCGAGAATTTTGAAATTTATTCTTATTGGAAATTTTATTGATTAGTGGTATAGTAGTATTTGTGAGTTTAGGAATAATTTTCAGAAATTATAGATTATTATGGAAAATAGGAAAAGGAATCAAAAGGATATTGGAGATAATTGGATTGCAAAGATGAGAATTGAAGGAATTAGTTCAAAAGGAACATGGTTAGAGCTTAGACGTTAGGAAAGTGACAAGTGTTAAGTTGTTTATTATAATTTGTCAATGTACTTCAAACAATTTTCCTAAGCTTCCTTCTTTGTAGTCACCTTCTTCAACTTTTCTCCCAATACAAAGAGTTTTTCATCAAATACCTCCCGAGAGATTACTTTGCTTTTCCTTATCCCACACCACTTCCCCACAGCTAATTGTTTCTTCTGCCCTAAGAAAAACCAGAAGCTGGTCATTTTACACAGTTGAATAAGTGAATTTGCATGGAGTTTAAGGCTTGAAGATAATTGAAGATTTTGGAGTTTTCAACAAGTAAGTAGTGAATAAATCCTTTAAAGTTGGGGATTTATGAAATAAATTTGATAAATTACTGTCAGCTGCATAATCATGACATTTACGTGTGTATATTCATGAACACAGTGTTAATGGGATGGAAAATATAAATATAGTGTTATTTAGTATTTGATGGATTGTTAGTGATTAGGTGACATAGAAATGATTTTTGGAGTTAGATAGAGAAATAAAATGGTGTATGAGGTTAGTGTAGAAGATTATATATGAAAAGGGGTCTGTTTCTTCATTGTATATATATATATGTGTGTGTGTGAGTAGATGGAAGCTTTAGAGATGATTAAGAAAATGATTTGTGAGTTAAAGAGTAGTTGTAAAATAATGGTCTGAGTTGGGAATGAATGTATAAATAAAAGTTGGAAAGAAGATAGACAATATGGACAACAGTTAAAAATGCAGAGAATGGTGGCGGTACATGAATAGGATAAACCATTGACTTTTGGCTTTTGATAATTTTTGACTAAATTTGTATATTTAGGGGTAGTGTGAAATAGTGGCAAATGAGTTGAATGAAATCGAGTAGAAAGACTAGAAATAAAAATTTGAAATGTTGGATTTTAGAAAATGAAAGTCTGGAATTTTTCTGGGAATGAATAGTTGAGAGTTGAATCTTCGATCTGAATTTTCCTTGAATTTAATGTATTGATTTAGGCAGATTTTGACAAAGATGTCTTCTAGAAAGTTGTAGTTTAGCTTTCTGGCTTTTCAACGGTTTATAGTATGAAATTTTTGGATATCAAAGTCAAAAGTTATGGTCCTTATAAGTGGAGATGCTCAAGAGTAAAGGACGCTTCGTTTGATGACGTCAGATCATCTGGTGGTGACATCATATCGTCTGGTGCATTGTTCATCTAATCCTATTGTTTGGTCCCATTTTTGGCCCTTTAGAAGATAAAATTTGCCTTCAAGGTCTTCATAAAAGTTGTAGATCTAGAAGTCCTCTTCGAAACCATTCAAAGAAACCTTAATCCAAAATCTCTAGTGAAAGTTACGCAAATTGTTCTGAGATAGGTACAATGTGATTGAGGACATGAGCATGGTTGATTCTTTTGGCCATAACTTCATAACCCGACTTCCAAATGAAGTGATTCTTAAACCAATAGATTCCTAACACTATCTCTCCACAAAACAATTGGTGGCATTCTGAATCGAATTGAAAAAGGTCGATCAAATGAAAATGTGGAATTTGTTGGAACAGTGAAATAGGATTATCTTACTGAACACATTTCAGTATTTTGATTATATTTGGATCTATAGGATTCCAAATGTTGGCCCCTGAAATTTTTTTTAAAAATTAGGCATGTCTAAATTATTTTGAGGTTTTAGCTCTTAAGAAATTGCAAATTTAATGAGGGATTAAGTTTAAAT
>JAOSBK010000008.1:5366251-5385492 GCA_027568895.1 Erythroxylum shatona
AAATATATCTAACCAAATCTTTTATATGGATTATAATATAAGTAAAACTAATATCAAAAATAAATATTAAAATATATAAAAGAGTCAAATAATAATATATAAATCTGAAAATAAACGTAAAGATGTGTTTGTGGGTATTGTGGGAATTATGTGTAAAAACATAAGGGTAAAGGGAGCTAAAAAATAGGTTCATTAATTGTTCTGAAAAATCTACCTAAAAAAGCGCTTTTTTGAAAAGCTCCAAATTTGAGCTTTTTAAAAAGCTATATTTTAGCTTCCAAAAAAGCCACTTCTATGAAAAAAATACTTTTAGATTTTACAGTCAAACACTCATTTTTCTTAAAAACAGCTTTTGCGGTGGTAAAAAGTGCTTATTCACCCTTCAAAAGCTAAAACAAACAGGCACTTAGTATGATAACTAGTAGGTCTATTCCTGTTAGAAGTCTTGTCCTACAAAAACTAGTAGGTCTATTCTTGTTAGATGTCTTATTCTAAATAAACTGATGTAACCAGCCTCTAGGCTACTTTATTTATGAATAAAATATCAGAAAAATTATTAGAGAAATATTTCTTGGAGGAAGAGACCTTGTCACGGACAAGTCTCCCTCTTGGGTGAAAAAATAGGGTCTTCTAGAAAAGGGAAAAACTCCAACAAGGGAAATCCAGAGGATTCCCTAGTGGACTGTCCAGCCTTGATCCTACTTTCAGGACCATATCATAAACCTTCACTGAATACCAGTTTTTAATAGTTCAAATAGAAAATTTTAAAGCAAAGGAATCTCTCTCACAAAGATAACATCAAGTGTAAAAAAGTGTTATGGATGCTCTTCCGGTGATTATGCTTTCAAAAAGTTTTACACTTATAGAAATTGATTTAATTTATTCAATATCATAAGAAGAAGATCCAGAACGAGATTAAGTAACAAAAATTTTTCAAACCACTCAAACAAAATGCGTAATTTGATGCTTCCGAGAACAAAACATGAAAAATAATACCAACATACCCCAGTTCTGAAGTCTTCTGTTCTTCAAAGATTTCCATTTTGACAATGGGGCTTCATATATCTGCAAATGTACATATAAAAAGACGAATAAAATCATGAACATCTATTTTCTTGAATTAAGTCTGATTTCAAGTACTTAAGTATACCCATGATCATTCAATAACAAACTCAATTAAATTTTAATATAAGCAGGTAATATGAGAAAGTTGCATTTAAAATAACTCGGTGATAATGAGAATTTATGAAAGAAAATACGGGACGAGATTAAACTACGGTTATAGTCCAGGGAGTTCTCTGTACTGATGAACTATTCTCCAAAACCTCGAAAACAACCTAGAATTATGTTACCCATTATCTCATTAAGCAAGAGGGAAAACGGCAATCCTACGAAGATCCAATACACCTAATTTCCAAAATTCGAAACCCCACACTAGAAACTTCATTAAAAAGAAGGAACATAATTGGTCATATGGACAGAGAGCATTAGTACAACTCCTTACCTTAGCAAGAAGTTGGGTTTCTTCCAAGCGTGTGATGAATTCAGGAATGTAAAACACAGAAGGAAGATTGCCCACTTTGAACTTATTCAAATTTCCCTCCATCCTCTTTTACCTAAATAAAAAAAAAACTATAACCACAAAAATATTCATGAACTACATATATTCATAAAATAAAAGCTAAGCTTAGTGGAATTGATTTCCAGCAGAACAAAGGCGATAGAGTATGCAAAAGCTAAAGAATAATACTAATTCAAGGGAAGGAGAAGAAGAAGAAGGAAACAGACTGAAGAACCTCAAAACGAAGAATGTTCTTTCCTCTCCCAACGAAGGGTTATTTTCAGTTTTAGTAGTTTAATACCTATAATATCCTCATATTGGAGCATTAATTACATTACGCCCTGTTGGCTGTTCCCCACGTTCGTACGTTGGCACAAATAGGAACAGAATCAAATGATTTAGACGGAAGTGACGGTGATGATAATGATGATAGTGACTGGGTGCGTGCAATGTAGCAGATAATTATTTCCCATCGTCTAACGACGACAACGGACAGATAATACGACAGACACTCTCGCTGTAGTATATACTGTATACTACTACTACTGTACTGTTCTGGATTACTCATTGCTTGTTTGGATAAGACACTGGAAACTGAGATGCTCACTCTACTCATCATAACTAGAGTGGAATTTCGCACCTAAACTAAAGAGAGCTTCGAGTTAACAGCCGCTGTTGGCGTTGAAATTAGTCAGGTGAAACCCTCCGTCCATCTCTATTCTCTTGGTCGATTTCAATACTACTACTACTACTACTTATAAGATTTGCTGTTGTGACTCTTGTTCTTCTTCTTCCTCATCTTCGCTTATTAGGAATACTTGAAGAAAAAGTTCTTACTTTGTTTGCTTTGTGCATGTCAAGATGCGTAATTTATGTAGGAAGAAACTATGGATTTGTTAATAAGTTTATCGGTTGAGCTCATAATTTTTTTATCTCATGCCGTGACTTTTGTATGTAAAGCATAAGCTACTCGGATTTGGAAATTAAATACTTATTCATCGTTAGATTATTCTAGAGTGGAAAATTTGACGACTGATACACCAACTTATGGATCTTTCGTTTTCTTCTCAAATCCTAATGATGGACAAGTAATTAGCAGATGAAGAAGAGAAGGACCCAGGAGAGACCAAATTTTCTATTCTAAAAACTTAGTTGTGGAACTGTTACAACATTTCTTTTTTTTTTACATCTAATTGCTTAGTGATTGTACAAATTTTAGTAACTTTTATTGAGCGTGGGCTTTGTTCAAACTAGTTTGCATTGGGTACATAAATTCATTTCCTTTGTTGGTGGCCTGTGGTTGCGTTTTGCTTCGCCATAGATGGTATCCAAGAGTATATCATCCAACGGTTAGGGATTCTTAATATTCATTTCAATCTGTGTTAATATCAGAATGATGAAAAGGGCAATTCATGGATTTTTGTTACATCGCAATGCTGTCAAAAGCTCTGTTTTGAGACATGCCCGCATTGGGAATCCAGTTTTGCAGCCCCTTATCTTTTCACGCCTTGAGTCAGTTTCATCAGCTCGTATCGAAGAGCATGGATTTGAAAGTACTACAATTGCGGACATCCTGAAAGCAAAAGGTAAAGCTGCAGATGGCTCTTGGCTTTGGTGCACAACAGATGATACTGTTTATGATGCTGTGAAATCGGTATGTGTTTTCCTTTTCCCTAAGATATTTATCAGTTCTGATTCCAATGGTTTAACCTATTGCATTTTGCATCTTGTATTTCACAACCCAATCTTTGACGAGTCTGAGACTGCTATAACCAAATAAGCTAGTTAACAGTTGCTAGTTGTCTAGTTTTTCCAAAGTTCTGTAAAACAACACTCCGAAGGTGCATAATTTCTAAGTAGGAGCATCATTATGTGTTTTAACTAGTTAAAATTTTTACTCTGCAGATGACACAGCATAATGTTGGAGCCTTGGTAGTTGTGAAACCTGGAGAGCAGAAGTCAATTGGAGGAATCATTACTGAGAGAGGTACTTGAAAAGTATTATTATCCTACATGAAGCATAATGCTACAGTCATTCAATTGACCTTTATGATAGTAGGGACTGTAGGCCTGTCTATTTATCTGCTATGAACCATTAGTGACACTAGTCTATTATCATACACAACATTGTTAGATTGATGAATAAGCTCAACGAGGAAAAGAACTAAAGAAGCACGCATTTAGCAACTGGGCACTTATTTGGCGTGTAAAACTGACATTTACAATCTGGCTCCCATGCGTTTAGGAGAACAAGTTCTTACTTAGGTTGGGTTGTAACTTTGCTTATTCACTATGAGAACCTGATTTGACACAATCTGTACGAATTTCTTTTTCCTTTAGATGATGTCACCTGAATGTCACCGTGGAAGAAACTCTAGCTGAGCAGGCTACAAAGTATAATCCATGCTGATTACAGAGCTTAGATTATCTTCTAGTAACCTCAACTTATTGATCTGGAAAGAACTGCTTTAGTAACCATTATAGGCTGTCAGTGATGAGGTTTATCTGGGGTATGATACTACCAAATAATGCATGTTAAAAATTTTAAATTAATGTTTTTCGTTCAAAACTTTCAGATTATCTTAGGAAGATCATAGTGCAGGGAAGATCATCAAAGTCCACTAAGGTTGGAGATATCATGACTGAAGAGGTATGGTATCATAATCATTTCCCAGTATCTTTTTTTACGCTTGCATTTATTGAGATTTCAGAGACCTGTAACAATACAACTAAATGTGGTGCTTTCAGAACAAGCTTATCACAGTTACACCTGACACCAAGGTATTGCGAGCTATGCAACTCATGACAGGTCTGTCATCGTATTTGCTGTAATTGATGTTACCCTTTTATGTATAAATTTAAAAATTTTTATGAAATATATGCTTGAACATGTTATACTTGACAGAAAACCGCATTAGGCACATCCCTGTTATTGATGATAAGGATATGATTGGCATGGTGTCAATTGGAGATGTTGTTCGTGCTGTGGTAAGCGAGCACAGGGAGGAGTTGAACCGTTTAAATGCTTTTATACAAGGAGGTTACTGATGATAATGGCAAAAGGAACCATTGCTAATTTGCCTGGCCTTGAGACCAAAAAGGAAGAGCTTGTAAATATGGAAAACATCAAACTAAATGCTTGTGAAATACTAGTTGTGCGTGATGATAATGGCAAAAGGAACCATTGCTTGCTAATATGCCTGGTCTTGAGACCGAAAAGGAAGAGCTTGTAAATATGGAAAACATCAAACTAAATGCTTGTGAAATACTAGTTGTGTGTGCCTTTTTAACTTGTCTGATGCGAAATAGCACAGTGACTTTGAGAATTTGGATGGATAGTTCGTTTGCATGACCACAACTAGAATTGAATTTGCTGTGCCTTCATATTATTATACGTTTTTGGGTGTTCTGCAGTATATATCCACAGTGTGGATGTAATGTCAACCCTCGAGCAAGCGTTATCTTTGTAAAATCTAGCTGCTTAAATATGTACATAAAGAGTCAACGTTCATGAAAGCTCATTGATTACATAAAAAGCAAAAGCAATGCGTAATCTTTTATTAGGTTACCCCTTCTTTTTTCTTTTTTGTATTGAAAATTATTAGTTTGAATACAGAATCCCTTTTGGTTCTGGGAAACATAACTAGTCTTTGGGAAATTAAACTTATTATTATAACCAATCAAATATTATATAAATTATTGAATCTTATTTGTTTTAAATAAAAATAAATAAATACTATACATTGTCACTATAAAATATATTTTTATTAAATTGGAAAATAATAATTAAAATATTGGTATTTTAATTCGAATAAATGTATACAAAAATATTTGTTAAGTATTATAATAATTTTTTAATATTCTTTTCAAAGACATCTGCACAGAAATTGTCCAAAGATAATTAATATTTAATAGCCATCAATCCTTTTGTTCCTTTTTACATTTTCATTGTTGTTATCTTGGCAAGAAAAGTGGGATGAGACGTAGACGGAGACGGAGTCGGAGACGGAGACGGAGCGAAATGGTCCGACCGAACCCCGTGCTTTGCCGCCCTTTTATATCGCTTTATTTTTAATTATCTTAACCTTTCTAAATCCTAACTATACATTTCGCTTTTTTTACTTTTTTACTTTTTTTATATAATTATCTAAAACAGATAAACAAAAGCATTATTTGATATTTCTCGGTTTCAGCAGCTTTGGTTTAATCAAAACATAATACAAAATATGAAACCGTACTGATTAATCCCATCCC
The DNA here is from genome assembly GCA_027568895.1 of Erythroxylum shatona. Lineage (NCBI taxonomy): Eukaryota > Viridiplantae > Streptophyta > Magnoliopsida > Malpighiales > Erythroxylaceae > Erythroxylum > Erythroxylum shatona. Next base: position 5,372,067 of record JAOSBK010000008.1, read on the forward strand.
AATGACGTAAACTCTCAACTTCCATTTTGAGGGAGGGAAAAGCAACCGTGTGTGTGTCAGAGAGAGAGAGAGAGAGAGAGAATGTGGAGGAAAGCGCGGTGGTTTGGAGTTTTGAAGCACAGAGCGGTGGCGCCGGCGTCATCATCGTCATCATGCTTCGGCAGGAACACATCAATGAGTCAGCTATGTTTGACAAAAAATGAAATAGCTCCTTACCAAACATCTTATAATTATTATTTTTGTGGATACGGAAGTGATAATCACGACAACAATAGGTTTACATTCTCATTCAACAATAAGTCTCCCCTTGTTTCATGTTTTTCAACTGTTACTTGCGACAACAATACTAACAAGAAGAAGAAGATTGTTGATAATAAAGAAAACGGAGGAGTAGAAAATGGGAATGTGACGTGTGAAGAGGCAAAGAGGCTGATGAGATTAGTGAATGTGGAGGCAATGAAGATGAAGCTTGGAATGGAAGGTAAAGAGGTGATTCAATACGCAGAGTTGATCAAGACTTGCCAATCAATGGGAGTGGCCCGATCTTACGAGGAGGCCTCCGCATTTGCTCGCGTCCTTGACGATGCTGGTGTCATTCTCCTCTTCAGGGACAAGGTCTACCTCCATCCAGACAAGGTCACAACAACATTCCTTTTGGAGTTATTTATAATACATTTTAGTTGCATTTAATAGTTAATCATCTTGATCATCATCTGCTTATGCTTAGGTAGTAGATTTAGTTAGACGAGCAGTACCATTTGCTCTGACTCCTGAAGACGATCCCATGAGGGATGAGTTAAGAACACTGCAGCAGAAGAAAGAAGAAATTGATGTCTTGGCACATAAGCAGGTGCGGCGTCTGCTTTGGAGTGGACTTGCTATAGGTTTGCTTCATGTAGGCCTCTTTTTCAGGCTCACGTTCTGGGAATTTTCGTGGGATGTAATGGAGCCCATTACATTCTTCATCACTACTTCCGGGATTATCATTGGCTATGCATATTTTCTGTTCACCGCAAGGGATCCAACTTATCAGGACTTGATGAAGAGGCTTTTTCTTTCAAAGCAGAGGAAATTGTACAAGAAACAGAATTTTGATGTTGACAGATTCAAGGAGTTACAGAAGAAATGCAAGTCACCTCTTGATGCCACTAAATCCATTAAAAATCGTGTCGGGTTGGATCTTGATCTAGAGGATGCCTTGCACAAGGACTAACCTCAACACTTTTATTCTCCTGAAAGCTTTTTCTGAGGTGGGAATTTCCAAACTAATCCATCAGAATTTATGTCAGCAACAGATTTGGTCTTGAATTGATCCTTCCTGTTTTCATATTGGCATGCTCAACACAAATGCAGCCCTCTTGTACTTCAAATTTTACATATTTTTCTCGACTAAATGTCAGGAGGAGCTTGTAATGATCTACGAATGCTCGAATTCATTGTTGATAATCGCTACAGATTTTATATAGAAGAGGGCCTCCGTCGTCAGATCCCACAACATGCAAATTGCTCCTACTGTTTAATTTCAGTAATGGAAGTCTCAATACACATCGACCATTTAGTAGCTGCAATTCATCTTCTTAACGATACAAACCTACTCATCACAAAAGCCTATACAGATTATTTTTCTTAAATATTAAAAAGTCACCTTCAAGGTTACTCAGTATATTCACTACCGAATCTTCTTCAGATTTTTCAAAGTGCTCCATAATGTCTGATAGTGAAACCTGAGAGATATTAACCACAGTAAATACTTATGGAACACAAGCATAAAATGAAAGATTAGGCGGAATAAAAAATCCTAATTAACTGGAAGCAAAGCTTGAGTGCTTGTTTCACTCACCCCTTGATCATATTTCGTAAGCCAGTTTAGCAGAGAACTGGGTGATGCCACCAATTCACTGGAAATTCCTTGAGGCAAGTCCACTTTACGCTTCTTGGGGTTGAGGAGATGCTCCTCATGGACAGTAGGCAGGCATTCCTGCTTCCTTGCAGCAGCTAGAGAGACTATTCCATTATTACTGGAGCCTCCATGAGCAACAGCATTGTCTTGTGCTTGAATGTGACAAGGTCCTGCAGTCTCAGTAGAGCATGATTCAGAATCTGTTTTCACAACTTCACAAGCCTTTGATGTACTCAAGTGTGTTGCAGTAGAGCATATCGCGTCTAGAGGAATCCCAAGCTTTTTCATTGATAGACAAGTCTTGATATGCACATAAGTTATCTGGCATTATTAACAAGATTGTTTTCAGTACATACCATCACGAAAACCTCTAGAGACTAATTTCCCTGATCTATCGCCAACAAAGAGAAAAATGAAGGGAAAATTTGGGATGAAGGGAAAACAAAAGGAAAACTGTTAAGACACAGGAATAAAAGAAAATTTGTCCGGTCAAGCTTACATCTTCTGGTAATTCATTTTTTATGGGTTTCAACTTGTCTGTAGAGCCAACTTTGGATATAGCCCCTTGAATAGCTAAGAATATTTCACTGGTCATTCCAATTTCATCACAGAATCTGGTCCAATCCATCTCAAACCCTTCTTGGGCAGCTTCCAGAATATACTCAGCTACAGTTTGTTCTTTTATAGAAGCTGATCGGCCAGGAAAGGTCTACAAGTATCTTTTGTCAGGATCAAGACTAATGACATAATACTGTAACTAACGCGTTGCTAGCAACTATGGAAAATTCACATACCGCAATCATTTGAATTGATAGACCATCTTCATCCCACTTTTGCCAAGCTTCAACTTTAGCTGGTGTCAATTTTCTCTGTTGAATGGTTACGGATTGCAGTTCTCTTGTGTGACCAGGCATGCTTGCTTCCCCATCCAAGGAAAGGTTCAGTTGTTCAGAGAAATGCCTGATACTTTTAAGAAGATGATCCCCGTAGGTCATAAGCAGATGCTACACCATTTTTCAACTCAAGATTTAGTTTTCTAGTTTACAATTAAAAGTTAGAGAATAAGAAGAGAAGCATAATTCTACTTTGTCTCGATATGAGTAATGTTGAATATGGAACCATTCAAACTGACTTCAAATTGAGGAATGGAAGAAGAGTACATTGTCCAAAATAATGTAAGATGACAAGAAATTTATTGCAAAATTTCCGGTAATTAGCAGGTGAAAGCCACGAGCAGAAAATCCCAATAATCATTTGAATGATGTGACTTCACAAACCAGCCACCAAGAATTTAACCTACCGGTTGGAGAGATAGCAGTATCTCCCCATATATTAGAGCTCAAACTTGGGTATACGCATGAGTTGCCAGAGTTTGTAAATATTTTAGTTTCTGATGTACCACAAAAGAGTAGTCTGGAAGAAAATATCATAACAATAATAATGATAACAGGAATGTGTATAGACATTCTTATGGATCAAATAGAGATTGGAGACTGAAAGATGTGAGGTTACATAATTCAGTGTTGAGAAGATTAATGAGTTGCAACAAAGCTTGTTTATAGACAGAAGAAAAAATGTGGATCCTGGAGTTTCTCTAGCATGCTTAAGGAAAAATTAACTGAAAATGAATATTGTGCCAGTAGATTCATATTCCAAGTGTTCAACATTCCAATCAAGTTCAATCCTAGATGAGAAAAAGGAATTGGACACATTGAAAGCATTTCTTCTTTTCTTGATCATTATCGCATACCTGATTGACACCATCTATGTTAGCCAACCTTGCTTTTGTTGATGGCCTTGTCAATGAAATTCTTTTGATTGTTTGATCACCACATATAGCATATCTGCAAGAAGAAGTGGATAGTCACACATATTTTAGGTGTTGCGAGAACTGAGATTTTATAACTTGTAGCTTCAAAATGTAATAGAAACGTACGGAGCAGTTCCAATACTTCTTGCAAGCTTGATTCTTTCTTCTAAAAGCATGTGATAGAGTTTTCGTTCGGCCTGAAGAAGATAGCACATAAAGTACAAAACAGGAAAGTATCTCTAGTACTAACCAAAATTTCCTGAAGCAACTTTGTGGGATCTCACTTAATGAATGCTTCACCCTACTTCACTATACTATGCCAAATTACTGCTGTGTCTATCCTCATCAGTCAAACCAAAATGGATAATTTACATGGAAGAACCAATTGAAAATCCAACGGCATAAATTAAGCTCTTACAGTTGGGCCGCCCTTTCTCATCAGAGGCCATGGTACATTACATGATTATAGGAAAGACCTTCTAACTGCAAACAGTTTTTTTATACTGTTTTGGAAAAGCTCACTTTGCTAATCATGAAGATAGGGGATTGACTCATCATTAGCTACAAACTGAGAGGCAATGAACCCACTATGCTAACCATGACGATGGGATGACTTATCATGATATCCAAAATGTTTATCTGCAGGTACTAAACCAAAAGCACGTGAATAATGGTATTGTTCCATGACAAATAAGTTGGACCTAAGGTTCAAAGCAAACTTCTTTTCACGTCCATATACCCAAATTACTCAATTGAGGACAAAAATAAAGAAAAATCAAGGATTAAAACAATTTAGGAACACAAGAAATTGCTAACCTCTGAGAATCCTTCACATTCCGCGGTCGCCAAATTCTTTAAGTTTTCAATCCCAACACTGTTATTTTGAAGTTCCTCACCACCAACCATATCAGAGATCAATGGCAAAATTAGAGGAGGTTGGTGATCAGGTGTTGCACTGTTGAGATACTCCATCCCTTTGCGACTAACCCTGTTGCATAGAAAATAATAACAAAAACAAATTTAGCTAGCAAGTTATAGACAAATATATTTCCTAGCTGACGAAAAAGTTGAGCTCAAAATGAGGGGGAAAGGAAAAGCCATTCTCGATTTAATCTAATTGATCAGCAATTCAAAAAATGAAAAAAAAAAAAGGAGTACCTTACAGTTCTATATACATCGCTGAAATTTTCTGATAGGTAGCCTGCATAAAATTAAAAGTTTCATCAAAAGAAGTAAAAGAGAAAGGGGACAAAAACAACACAGATCCTACAACTTGAGTTTTTATAAATCAGTGATAATCTTTTTAGATGATTTCTTTTTTGCAAAATATTTAATTTCTTAAAATCAAGATGACAAGACTATGCCATTCGCCAATTTCTTGGATCCTCTTTTAATAATCCTGTTATCCATTTCAGCGAAGGTCCAGCGAAATCTCAAACATTTTACAAAACACTTCCTCTTTATTTAATTTTAGGATCAATTGTAAAAGTTAAAAGAACTAGAACTACTTAAAATTCCATAATTTTTAATAAACTATCCAAAGGTAGAAAAAGAATTCTACGATCTCACTATACATGATCAGCACAAGAAAGAAAGAGCATATTTACTGTCAATTAAACAAATGAAGAAGATGGACTTATATTTCAAGAAATCAAGTTAATCAACTGATAAAGGATCAACGAGAAACTAGCATCTCGTGAGCATCTCACTGTAATAAGAAAAAGAAAAAAGGGTATTATACAATCCCTTTTCATCCTTCATGATGCCAAAGGGTTCAAACAGTCCATGAACTATAAGTCTTTCTGGAATAGATACTTGAAAATTCAGGAACAAGAGATTTTTTTTGTTTGGCAAAAGTTGGAATTGTGGAGGTACAAATCAAAATTTCTTAAAAGGCAAAGTTCATTAACGCATATCCTCCAAACTTCATATCCAACAGACAACAGATTCTTTCTAATATAGTTCTTCTGGAGCTCATTTTCTCATTAATCAACTAACTGCAAATTTCACCAATTTTGTGAGCCATAAATTGCCACAATATAAACAGATTTTGGTTGTTATGAAGGGGGCTGTGGAAGTCACCTGTGGGTGTTGGGTAAATAGGTAGCAAAAACGATAAGCCAATTCCTTATTTTAATGGTAGGACAATACGAATCATAAACAATAGCTTATCTATTAAAATAGCATATATTATACCATGCGAAATTAATTGGTTAGCCATAGCTTTCCACCAGTTTGATGAATAATCTTTTCCAAGTCCATGGAGTGGAAGCTTGTCAAATTGAGCATCAAGAATCCTTTTTGCCTGTAAATCGTGTTATATGCCAATTTATCAGTAAAAAGAAGCAATCATATGTTTCTGAATGAAACACTGAACTAATAGACTGAAAATAATTTCGAATCTGAATTCTTATTCTTGCAAATAAATTTAACATTTCTTGCTTAACATTAGCAAGCTTATGTTTTATTGTTTGCTACACATTCTTCATTATTTTCTCTTTTTCCACAAAAGGGAAATAATAAAATTACCAGTATAAAAACCCTCATTTTAATTTTCTTAATGAAAAAACAAAAAATTAGGCATGGGAATTATCTAAAGTATTTATCAGCTGCAAAGACACAATATCCAACAAGCAGCAGCTGCTGTGATCATTGATAACTTACTCGAGATCCACGAAGAACATCTATAGGCATATTGAGCCCAAAATTACCCCCACATGAAAAAATACTCGACATCAGAAGAAATGCTTCCTTTGACATGTCACGTTCTATTCTTGAGACCAAGCAGTTGTCACAATTTCCTGTGGAGTAATCCACTGAAATTGTTAATAAGAATATCATAAAATAGTACGGAACAAGAGAAAGGGAAAACAACCAGTAAATGTCTATGTAGATATCATAATTAAATAATGTACTTAAGCATCTCACGAACCACATTTATCAACTGAAGATTTTTCACCGAAGTAGTTGAGCAAGAACTTTCTTCTACAAGTTGTCGCTATGCAATAGTGTTGTGCAGCCATCAATGACTCTGCGATGGCTCTTCTTTGATTTGCCTGGAAAATGGAAGCTCCAATTATTCCCGAGAAGAAAATATAAAGAGTGAAATATGAAATGGTAACTTTTGGAGAAGTGAAGCAAATTCCCAAGTCCAAAACTTCTGTCAAAACGTCAAAATCAGCATAATTTCAGGGGGCCAAAATGAAAGCTTTCTAGTCTCTCCAGACCTTACGTACTTCTTTTAGTTCTCCACAATAGAAGTTAGCTTTTGCAAAGTCACTTCCCGTATAATAAAGCCAACAGGCAGAAGCAATACCATCTCTCCCACATCTCCCACTTTCCTGATAATAAGTCTCTAGACTCTTTGGACAGCCATAATGTATCACTTGCCTAACATCTGGTTTATCAATACCCATCCCAAAAGCAACAGTGGCAACCATGACATGCAGTTCATCTCTTATAAATGATCTGAAAAAGAAAAACCATTAGTCTATGGATAAAATTCCAGCAAGTCTGGCAAATCAAGGAAAAGAACTGTAGAAATACGTTGCTGACACATAAGTACCTATGAGACTCTTCACGAGTCTTGCTACCCAATTGGCCATGATAAATTCCGGCTTTTAGTCCAGCCTCCTGAAGTGATTTGAAAATCTATGAAAAATGTAAGAACCAGTTAGTAAAATAATTATAAAAGGAGAAAAAAATAAAAGAAAGATTAATTACACCAAGTATTTTTATGATTTGATGACTATAAACAAGTCCTTTTTTACATATTTTATCAGTAATTAAACTATAATTTTGACTAATTTTCCAAAACATAATTTGTCAGTAGGTAATTTGAAATCCAACATCATACTCAAAAAGTTCGGCAAAATCATATAACAAAATACTAGGAAAAGGATTTATTTTTTCAATTATCAAATAATAGAACCTCTTGAAGCTCAATTCATACCAAAAGGGGTTTGGTAAAGCCATGATTCTTCAGGGGTGTCGGCCATATTAAGCTTAAAAGAAACTAAAGAAGATCTTATGAAGATTCTGTACCGATGAATTTTATGTAAGCCACCAAATCATCAAGTGCAACTATGCAAATCACAAGAACTCCACCCAATTTATTTAGCATCAAGCCATTCCTTTACATTTTATTTCCTTTCATCCATTTTTTTTTCTTCTGTCTTCTGAACCCATTGTCCACAATGTCCATTCATCTTCTCGCTGCCACTCCCCCAGTCCTTCAAGGTCATGACCTAGCTTTCAAGCTTACAAGGTTATGGGTGCAGAGCTCTTTACATTCTTTTGCATGTTTCACGGTTCTTTTATATTTTCTAATTCCGTCCCTAGAGAAGGTAAAAGCAAATGACCTGTTCAACATCCTTTATAGTTGTGCAGTAAACAATAGTTGACCCAGCACTCCCAGCAAAATTTGAAATTTCTTGCACAAGCTCTTCCACAGATGAAGCACCATGATTGAAATGTTTGACACCATAGAAGAGATTTTTGCGATCAAATGAGCCAACAGCAAGGTAAGGATTACTCATTTTCAGGGATTCGATGATGTCAATTCTAACCCTGGGGTTACAGAATGAATGACAAACATTGAAATCAATCTTCACTTTTAAAAAGTTACTGATACATGTAAGTGTGTGTCTGTCATTAAAAATATGCAACCATGATTCACTCAGAAAATTTAAGGAGCATTATAAACATGTATAAATGAGATCAACCAGAACAATAAAACAAATTAGCAGCACATTTTGACAAGATGGACAAAATTACTATAAAGCAGTAGTACCAGTGGCATTGTTCTCAACCATGCAAGCAAACCAAGGAAGAAAATATACATCAATACTGCAATTGAATGATAGAGGATATAGCTGGTGGCCATTTTCCAGTTTCCTTTAGAACTTTCATTACTGTGTTTGTAAATCACAGTGGACCAAAATTTCGTATGGAGTATGTGTATATGAAAATAAAACACGGGATTTTCATGTCCAATCAACAAGTTAAATACAACGTAGAATCTAAGAATACACGTAACTAATTTTATTACTTCTATTTGGCCAATGTTTCACCCAGCTATACAATACCATCCATATTAAAGCCAGCAGAGTGTAGCTGTAGGGGGTATCACTGGTTCAGTTAGCAGGAAATTCAACTACTAATCAAAATGTATTGTTTTCAAACAAAGTTTAACAAAAATAATGACTAGTAGTTGTTAATCTTGGTTATTTATAATAATACAAAAGAAAGCATACCTTTCAGTAGCAGTTGCAGTCAAGCCAACAAATGGAACATCCAAGAGAATGCCCCGTAACTGGTCTAAATGCTTATATTCTACCCTGGAACAAACAAAACAAGTTCATCAGAAGATAAGAATGAAAACCAACATAGAGTATAAAGCAAGAAAACGTCATGATTGACAACATGTATATGGATGCCATCACAATCTTATTACTTTGGGTCATACTTCAAAAATCTTCCATCATAATAATTATAGTCTATGCTTAAGCATTTCTTTTTCTTGTTCTCAAAGTTTCAGTTCTATTATAGAAAAGTATTTATTCCTCGTTCAGTTTTGTCACGTAGTAGGTGATCTTATCCCAGTTTGGAACTATCAAAATCTATGAGAACAGAAAAAAAAAAACATAACGACAACAAATCCAATGGAATCAAGACACCAATAGTAAGGGACCACTGAACACTGAACCTGAAATCGTGGCCCCACTCAGATATGCAATGTGCCTCATCAACAGCAACAAGACAAATTCCCAACTCAAGCAATTCTGACCAGAAGCTACAGAAATTGGAAAAGAAAGTAATAAGAACATTGCATCAGTTTAATGAGGGGGTGAAGAAAATTGGAGAACAAGTTTCATGCCATCCATTTCATTCATGGATACCAGTAAAACATGAATAGCAAAATACATCCACAATTATCTCATGGCACCTCGACAAACATATGCTTCTTCGTCACTAAAGTATTGGAGAACAAGAAGTACAAGGACAGAGATGAATGAAAAAAAAAAACAGTAAGGGAACAGCAAATGAATATCAGAAAATGTATGCTATAACAGCTTGCAAGAGCTTGGAAATATGAAGTTTATGTTGTCTTTTTCTTCAGTACCTGGTATGAATGGAGCATGCCTTTTCAGGGGTCATATATAACAAATGATAATGACCACTCTTAGCTTTTGTGTAAACAGAATGATCAGCATTAGAACTGGCTAGATAGTCGGCTCTAATGCCCCTTTGTTTCAAGCTCATTACCTATAGATAGATGAATTAAGCATTTTTAGCAGTAACTAAGCATTAGAGATAACACGAAGTGGTAATACCCATACTTCCTGGTGTTAAAACCAGTAAACAAAAAGAAAGAGAAATAAAAAGGAAAACCTGATCTTGCATCAAAGATATGAGGGGGCTGATGACAATGCCAGTCTTTCCCAAGAGTAACGGAGGAACCTGGTAACTGTTGAAAGACAATGATAAATTATAAAATGATAAGTTACATTATTAAGGAAGACGACAAGCTGCCTCTCAATTTAGAAGAATAGAACAAAAACAAAACGAAAAGTAGAATTACCACAAAGACTTGCCACTGCCAGTAGCCATAACCACCAAACTGTCTCTCTTTTCAAGAATCTTTTGGATGACTTCTTTCTGATACTCTCTGAATTCTGTATACCCATAGTATTTCTAACCAATAATCGTATGGTTGAAAAAAAAAAGTTAATGGCAACATTTACAATTGATCGCCTTCATCTTCAAAAACATGTAAACATCAATTTACATCTTGCTTTGTTTTACTAATGAATTAAATAGACAAAGAAAAGTGAAACCGAAAGGCACCTTGAGGATAGACTCCATTTTGGTTCTCCCTTTTCCTTAAACAAAGCTCTTCCTTTGCCCTTTTGGTTGCTCAGTTTCTCTGCACTACAAGCTACGAAGCCCTTTCCCGCCCTTTTACTCCCTTACGTCTAATCGCATTGATGATAGAGTTTTGGACCCAACCTGTCAAACATAGGCCCATGACCAATTTTCACTTACTTGAACATTTCGCTTTTCGGTCTTCTTTTTCCTTTGAATTTATGTGCGGATCAACTTTTGGAAAAATAATTAGTATTTTTTTATCACACATTTTTTTAAAAAATAAATATTTAATTGTAAAATAAAAATATTCTTTTTTAATAAATATAACTTTTTGGCAGTTAAAATACAGTTTTTTAAGAAACTTAAATATGAAGTTTCTCAAAAAAAGCCTCTCAAATGGCTTTTTCTGATAAATATTTCAAACCAATTAATGAATCTATTTTTAATCTTTTTTGCCTTTATATTTTACACATGATTTCTACAATACCCACAAACTTATCTTCACGTTTATTTTATATTCATATAATATTATTTGGTATTTTTATATGCTTTAATATTTATTTTTATATTAGTTTTAGTTATGTTATAATCCATATGAAAAATTTGGTTAAATTTATTTTCATTTATATTTCATATTATTTAAAATTATATAATAATTAATAAATTATGCTTTGTATATTGTTTAATATATTTTAAATAATATTTATATGCATAAATAATTTTTATTATAAAATAAAATATAGTTAAAATTAATAAAATATTTTTTATTTTTATGTTGCCAAACAGTCTACTGTACGAAGCTCTTTCAGAAAAGCTATTTTTTAATTAATAACAAAAACAGTCAACTGACTTCTTAGAAAAGCTCTTTTAAAAAAAGTTTTACTGACAAAAGCTCTACTGATAAAAATTCTACTGATATAAGCTCATCCAAACAGGCACTAACACTACGTTTGGTTACTGTCCCCGTCACCGGGGACAGCGGACAAAACAAAAAAATCCTGCCTTCCATACCTGTTTGGTTGCTGTCCCCCACTTTTTGTCATCTGTCCCCAGATGACAGAGACAATATTTTTTGTATCTCTCAAAACCGAAGGACAGCGGACAGAGCGTCTCTGTCTCCGAAACAAAGGTGAAGCGTTGTCCAAAATTAGCCCCATCCTCTCTTTTCTCGTCTGTCCTCCGGAGCACCTCCGTCTCCCTCAACCGTCGATACAATCCTCGTCCGTTCTCGACCCACAACCCCATCACACAACCTGCGCACGTTGTCTCTCGCACAAGGCCCTTCTTCCCGAAGACCTTCGTCTCGAGGTTTGTCTGGTTGCATTGTATTTGGATGTCAATAGTCTTCTTCTTCTCTGTTTCTTGGCTTGGGTCGGAAATAGATAATGTTTGTGAGAATGTTGGGTCTGTTGGGTCTTCCAAAACCGGTCTCTCCCTGTTTGTTTCAGAGTCTCCGTCTTCGTTGAAACGTCAAATGGGATGCTTTCTGGGTTTTTTTGATTGTATCGTGGAATAGTTTCCGATGCTTGCAGATCAATGGGATTCTAGAGTAATTACAGTTTGTAATGGTTGATTTTAACAGATCGACAAAAATTTGTTTGGTTTTGATTCATCCGGTGGTTTCCTTGTTAAGCTTTTAACCTTTGTCTTTTTTTGTGTTTAAGGTTAGCTGGGTTGTTGTTGATCGGTGAGAGGTTGGTTAAGCTCCAAAAAGTATCTTGTGCTTCGTTTGACAGGTAATTCAATTTATCTGAGATTACGCTGCATTATGCTATCATGTATGTAAGAGTGTTTGCCAACTTTGGGTTATGCTATCATGAATGTGATTGTGTTTGGGAACTTTGCACTATAGCTTGTGTTTGTGGATGAATATTGGCAGTGTTTTCCTATATTGAATGTCATCTGAATTGTCCCATGTCTGTTTATACGTGTCCTCCTGAAGTTCATTAGCTTTATTTTTAGAAATATGGAAAGTAAATATGAAATAGTTATTGTTAGACTGTTTATGCTTACATTAGAGTTGTGGGTTTGTGGTTTTCCTATTCTAAGGATAAGATATCTTTTACATGTCTAGGCCTGACATGAAACTCTTGTATAATTTTGCCATGAGGATAAAGGGAATAAAACTAGACTGCTAATATAGTGAGAATAACATTGGCGAAGGTCTATAAGTTAAGTTTACAGTTCCAATTAATGCAGCGGCATCTAGAAAAATGCTCAGTTTTACAACTGAATACACATTTAAACAAGATGATCAACTACACTCTAAGTAGATCCAACCACATAACTACCACAATGAAGAACAAGCATGCTATTGTAACCTTCATCTGAAATGAAACAAAGTCTAACAGAAGATGATCAAATTGTAGGAAAACATATTAATGGCAAATAATTCCTGAAAGAAAATCTTTAATTGATCATATTTATCTAACTAGGTAAACAAAAACAAGCATAACATAAACATACTAGAGGGAGGTAGAAGACCAAAGAACAACATAATAATAATATATCCTTTGATAGAACTAACTTGAAGCACACAAGTGCATGCAGCAAAATAATAGAATGAGACAGTTTCATAACACATGGAAACATTATTTTAGCATGCTATTTTGTGGTTGTGCATTCAGTTTTGATATTCTGACATTCCAACATGATTTTAGCATGTTGTAAGTGGCTAGGGATGATAAATGACAACAGATTTGTTGGGTTATTACATACATTAAAGTGGAATACAATCTTTGAAGTTTAATTAGATGAATCTAGTGACTTACATGCTATTATCATTGTGCAAATTTGATACCTAATTTGCAGGGGTTATATGATCATTAATTCTGATTTTCAGGGCG
>JAOSBK010000008.1:5393926-5423380 GCA_027568895.1 Erythroxylum shatona
GACAAGATAAGAAACAAAGGTGAGGCGGGGCGAACAAAAGTAGAATCAAAAATAGATTTGTTCCGCCAGGTCCAAAGAAACCAGCAGATTAACCCAAAGAGCAGGGCCCATATTTGGCCGTACACGCGTCGACACTGGAGAAGATTGGCATGCAACCAGTCACAAGTGGGATTAATCTGTTAGCTTGTCAGATAGTTAAGAAAATCTCCGTAGAAAGAGCATTAGCTTCTGATCGTATAAAGTAGACATAGTTCGCACGCTTGTTTCTTAAGCTGGCATGCAGCGTTGTGAAATATTCAGGCAATTTTAACTTTGAAATTTACTGAATTAGCTTCTGGAACTTAAAATCCTAGCTCGAGTTGGAACAGTAAAGAGGCATGAGAACAAAAAATTTTATGTTCAATTTTTTCTACTTATATTTTCTCAATCGAACCTGTCGTATAGGATTTGTCAAGTGCGAAATACCTAATTGACGTGATTTGGAAGCTATTACGTCAATTAAAAATTTACTCAGTACACACCCAAAAAATAACAATTACAAATTCCTCCGTTCCAAAAAAAAAAACTTGAAATCCTGTGACATTGAAAATGAACAGCATGTGAAGAGAGATCCTAATAAATTTGAAGAAATGGTTATGTATGAACTTGGAAATCTTTTAGCACGAACTAATTAACATGCCCAATGGAAACATAGGAGAGTACTGAGTTAACTCCGTGACAAAACAAGCTTGAGCATCATATTTCTGCTTCAATGCTGCTTACTGTGATGAGAAGACAACATGGGAACTTTATGGAGAAACTGTTTGTCGATCACCGCATAATATTTCTTAATTTCAATCCAAGCTTTCTCTCCGTAGCTGTCCGCAACGTCCTCGTGCTTCTCGTATAGCATCGGCAGAGTCATCACCATCACAAATACTGAATCAACAATTATGTTACGGTCTTTGGCAATTTGGGAAGGCAATAGCTAATTTTTTCATATGATATAATAAAATTACCTAAATAAAAGAGACTCAAAAAGCTGAACCAACCGCCTATAACAGAGATAACCCACAGACTCAGAATCACCTGCAGAATAAGAAATTGGACAATCAGTCAAAACACAACAGTTTGGCTTCGGCAAGGATGTGTGATATAGAGACATACCAAGAGAAACATCTTCAAGTCCTGGCCATAAACCGCGCTCCTTAAGGTAGCAAGAGCCTGGTTCGTATGATCCCTTAGCACAAAAAGGATGGTAACTAACAATTGTTCCGGCACCGTAATCTCCGGGAGTTCTGGAGGAGAACTGTTGCAAACCAAATTTTGTTGGTTACTAGCCACACCACATATCAACAAACACAAGAGCCAAAGAAGATACGAGAGACATACACGTTGATGAAGGAGGACAAATGCAACCAAAGGAAAAGCGTGGACAGTATGAAAATAAGAGAGTGGGAAACGAATGTGAGAAAGTGATAATCAAAGCACTCGAACAGAATCCATATCAGGCTCACTCCTCCGAATATGCATCCTGATAGGTGCTTGTTTCTCCACAGTATTATGTCTGCAACTGATGACGATGCAATTTCAAATTAATTTATGTTTTATAATCGATTCTAATATATATATATATATATACATGTACGTGCTGATGATAGATTTGGTACAGTGCATACCTAAACCAGCACCAAGAACCAAATGAAGAGGCCTTTGGCGACCGAAGAGCCGGTTCTTGTTGGAACCTAAGGTAACGGAAGAGTGCTTGGCCTCGATCTCGGAATCAGAGGAAAAGGTTGATGAATCTTTGTCATTCTCTATCTCTTTTACTAATTCTGCCTCTATTCCATCCACTGCTTCGTCCATTTTCTCTCGTTATAATGATGTATGATCGTGGCGGCCCACTTCTACGTATTCCAATACACTCTTCACAATTTATTTCATTAGTATCCAAAAGAAAAAAGTACGATTCTCTGTTTTTGTTTGGTAGTGATGATAGGAAAAAGAAACAAAACAAGAAAAATCAGAAGTTTTGTTTCATGAGATGAGATGAGAGGGAACTATTCAAAGGACGCGAGTTAGGAAAAGAAGCGGTGTTCCTGAACCACGAACCCGCGAATTCCGGTAAGCGAAAGTGACTGACTCAAACAATCAAACCAACCAATGCAGGCTGTTTGGCGGTTTGGGCCTTCTTGAAAACCCAAATTACCGTTCGTACTCTTTTTTCAACCCAGGGCTCCAGTTCAAAATTTATAAAAAAGCGATTGTTCATAATCGAAAATAATAATTAGAATTACTTTGTTTATCGTATTATAAGATCAAATCGATTTCTGTACCAATAACATGTAAAATTACGACAAAAATTTCAACGATGGACTTGTAAGGCATTACTGAATTAGGAGATAGAAATAGATCTGATTAATTGAAAACGGCAAGAACTTGCCTCAAGTCGGAGTTGTTGACTGGTGGAGACCGCGAGGCTGCTTAATTCTTCAAGAGTTTCTGTTTGGGTAAATTGGGGATGGAGATGGAAAATTGAGTAAGCAAGTCGCAAGAAGAATGGAATTGGTAGCGGAGGGACTGTGGGGATTGGCGGAGGAGCAAGAGAAGAGAGGGGAGATAGGGAAAGCGGTGAAGTGTCTTGAAGCCATCTGCCAAAGCGACGTCTCCTTCTTGCCAATCATAGAGGTCAAGACGCGGCTTCGAATCTCCTGCCTACTCCTCAAGCACTCCAATAACGTGAGCGAGGCGAAGTCCCACTTGGAGCGTTCCCAACTCCTCCTTAACTCTATTCCCTCTTGCTTCGACTTGAAGTGTCGCACTTTCAGCTTGTTGAGTCAGTGCTATCATCTGGTCGGAGCCATTCCTCCTCAGAAGAACATTCTATTTAAGGCTCTCCATCTCGCTGCTTCTTCTCCTCCTTCCCACTCCGTTAACTTGTGGTCTTGCAACTTCAATTCTCAGCTCGCGAATGCTTTGATTATTGAGGGTGATTATCAGTCTGCTATCACTGCTTTGGAATCTGGTTATGTTTCTGCTGCTCAACTTTGTTATCCTGAGCTACAGGTACTTGCTTTTCTGTTTCCCCATATTTTCAGTTTTTTCAATAGTCCTGTTTTTGCTATAAGCCTCTCTTTGATTCACCGAATCTTTTTTTTCAGATGTTCTTTGCAACTTCTGTACTGCATGTCCACCTCATGCAATGGTATGATGACAATTTGGTTCAAATTGCTCTCCGCAGATGTGATGAGCTCTGGGAGTTATTGGGGCCTGACAAAGTATATCTATCTCCATTTTCCTTTTTCAAAATATACTACACCTGTCCAATGTCATTCACTCCTTTTTTTTTTTTTTCCCCTGGGCAGAGAGAACAATGCCTTGGTTTGTTCTTTTACTACGAGCTCCTCCATATATTCTATCAACTTCGCATCTGTGATTACAAGAATGCCACTCAACATGTTGACAAATTGGATGTTGCTATGAAGGCTGACTCGCAGAGAATGAGGGAAATACAAGGTCTGACCAATGAACTTGACGCCCTTAACCAAAGTCTTTCTAGGCCTGACTTACCAAACAGAGAAAGGGCGCTGCTTTCAGCGAAGCATACTCAAATTCAGAACCATCTTTCTAAAATCTCTAGAGTTATGAGTTCATCTTGTGAGCAGTCTCTTGAACCTGCTTATTTTGGAAATGTGAGGCGGGCATGGCAAGATAAGCTCGTCTTGGCTCCTCCTCCTCTTGATGGGGAGTGGTTACCAAAAAGCGCTGTTTATGCTCTGGTTGATCTTATGGTTGTTATATTTGGTCGTCCAAGAGGACTTTTTAAGGAGTGTGCTAAGCGGATACAATCTGGAATGCAGACTATTCAAGGTTAGTTTTTCCATACTACCACTAATGTAGTTTTCAATCGTTTTCTTGTTTGTAGTTGCCCTCAGGAAGCCGTTCTTTGGCTGTGCCTTGATAGTATTTATGTTGCGTCTTTGAAGTGTAGTTCTCATAGATGTAGCGGCCAGCAAGGGGGACTTTGATTTAGATTGTTTAACATATTCCCAACTGAGCATTATCTCAATGATGGATCATAATGCTTAATTTCTTGCAGGAGAGCTCTTGAAGCTCGGAATAACAGATGGTGTTCGAGGTTGGTTTCTCCTTCTTCTTTTACCCTTTTGCCCCTTCTTCATGCTGAGTTCCACAACTCAATTTTCAGTGTTTATGTTGCTTATGCTTGTTGTCTGTAACTTCATATTAAGCAGAAGTCGATTTGCAGCATTCTGCCATCTGGATGGCTGGCGTATATTTAATGCTATTGATGCAGTTCCTTGAGAACAAAGTGGCTGTGGAGCTTACACGGTCTGAATTTCTTGAAGCACAAGAGGTGGGTGCAGTCCTTCACCTTCATTGCTTTTATTTTACATTATTCATTTCCTCAACCTTGGTCTTAATACAAGGATGAAATGTCATGGGATAGGACCCACGGAGTTTGAGAGAAAGGAACTCTTTTTATTAGGATTTCCTGGCTGTCTATGTTTTCATTTGGATATTATTTCTGCTCTTGGGAATTCATACTGGTTAAATAATTAACTTGACCTGGCAATATTGGTATGGTTATGGTCAAATCAAAGTTAGCGATTTATTTGTTGTTGGTATGGTTATTGTTAAGTCAAAGATAGGAATTTCTTTTTTTCTATAACATTGTATAGTGGGTTGCTCGTTGTGATAAAGAGTGAGTGATGCAACTGATTTACTGATTAAGTAAGAAGACGGCTTTTACAATCCTCGAGTTGGGTTTAAGTTTGAGTAGTGGATATAGACGTACCTGTAGTTAGATTATCTTCCAAAATCATTTTTAAGTTTCTCACTGTTTAAAGTTCTCAAATTCCATAACAATGTCCAACCACTTATGCACCAAGATTGTTAAGTCTCTTATCTTCTATGAAGCACTTCAATTATACTTCATTTTGATGGGATGAGAATGCTAATCATGAGCTTGTTATTATCAGGCATTGGTGCAAATGAGAGATTGGTTTGTTCGATTTCCAACAATCTTACAGGCCTGTGAGAGTATCATTCAGATGCTTAGGGGACAATATGCTCATTCTGTTGGTTGTTATAGTGAAGCAGCTTTTCATTACATTGAAGCGGCAAAGGTATGCTTTTAGTTTGTGCTGTTTGGTTACCACAGGTTTTGCATATCCAGAGAGTTATGCTAAATTTGATGTGTAGAGCTTAGGATAGGACATGCTGAAACTTGTATTGTATTTAGCCAAGTAGCCAACATTAACAATCAGTATAATCTATGTGCTGCTAGCAGATAAGTGCTCATTCTCGTTAATAAACATTTTTGCTCAGTAATTTTCTTAGTTGTGCTATGTGTTCAGCTGACAGAGAGCAAATCCATGCAAGCAATGTGCCAAATTTATGCAGCTGTTTCATTCTTCTGCATTGGTGATGCTGAATCGTCATCACAAGTTCAGTAATACTAAAATAACTGCTTCTGTTGATGATTGCAACCTAGTTTTAGATTCATGTTAACTTCTTCAATGTTTGCGGTTTTGTTATGATAAAATTCCCTCCTTGCAGGCTCTTGATTTGATTGGGCCAGTTTATAGAATGAAGGACAGTTTTGTTGGAGTTCGAGAGCATGCAAGCGTCCTTTTTGCTTATGGTCTCTTATTGATGAGACAGGATGATTATGAAGAAGCAAGGTGATCCCAACTCAAATTTTATGAATGTGTTGACTTCTGCTCAAAACTGTTCAAAATGGATGTAAACTAACCTGATGCATTCCCATGTCCTATGGTTGTGTTCTTTACCTATTCCTGTGTATTTCTGATCCTTCTGGTCATGTGTGCTTATCTCACATACGGGTACCAGTATTCACATGCAGTTACTATTTACCCACACGGACTACAAGTGTATGATACGGTTATGTTTCAATTTGTCTGGCATTTGAATTTTAAGCCCTCAAGTCTCCCATGTAGACTACTTTAGCCATTCGTTTGCCTTCATTTTCTGTGGAACGAATTACATGTGTGTGGTCCATTAAAAATAAAATGAATAAATTAATTTGGGACATGATGCCCTAAAGCCAGAATTGTCAATTGATTTGGCAGATAAAAAGCGATAAAACAGAATAGTAGCAGAAAAAATGGACAAGTGGTTACAGGCTCTATGAAGTCAAATGGATTTTAATCCAGGATAGCTCCTCCACTACTCCGTCTGTTTCTATTTTCAGTTCGTATGAGTTGTCTTTCTTCCTCTTTATGTTCAGTTTATTTGCTTTTTCTCAGATTTAAAGTCTACTAATGCTTTGTCAAACATTGTGGCACTGTACCCTAATTCTTCTTGGACCTCTCTACCTATCTTCGTATGTGCTAAAATAATAAATTTTCTGCAGGGCTCGACTGGCCAAAGGTTTACAAATTGCACATAATAGCATGGGCAATCTTCAACTAATTTCACAATATCTGACCATCCTTGGGCACTTGGCGCTTGCGTTGCATGATACTGTACAAGCTAGAGAGATATTGAGATCTTCCCTGACTTTGGCCAAAAAGCTTTATGATATCCCGACTCAGATATGGGTGCTATCTGTTCTGACAAGTATAGTTCCCTCCATGAACTGCTTTTTAACTGACAAGTTTATTTAGCTTTTAAGAGATAGAAGTTTTGTGATGTAGCCTATAAGTACACAGATTCTCAGTGTTTCTGTGTGTTATGTAGAATGAGCATATACATAACTTGAATGCACCATCATGTTGACTCTTATATAATGTATACCATAGAATGGCGACCTATGACTACTTTTAGATTGATTTCATCTGATATGTAATTTTTCTTACTAACTTGTTTGAGGAAGGCAGCTTTTGTATATCAATTTCAAGGTCTATCAACGTTTACCTTCAAAGTTTTAAAAGTTTTAGAAAAAAAAAAGTGCAAAAAGAGATTCTGATTGCCTTACATTTAGCTGGAATTGAAGCTTGGTCTATTTGTCTCGTTTTAAGACAACATTTTGAAATTTCTAACTTGACACTTTAGAGATACAATTAAAAGAACTTTTTCTTCTGCATGTAATTGGTTAGCAGTTCCTGAAGCTTCGGTTTTAACTTTTAACTGATCAAATTACAAAATTGTGGGTGCCAGATGTCTGATTTTTGTTTACTAAGTAATATTATTATATGAAAAATATTGTTGTTATCAATAGGTTGATGGTTGGCATCATAGGCAGTTTCCTACACTTCTTTGGTCATCATCATGTGTTAATTTGATGCATTTTGCGTTGCTTTTCACTTCATGGTTTACCTTGGATTATTGGCAATCTGTTTTGATTTTGCTGTTGTTGCTTCTACAGCTTTGTATCAAGGACTCGGCGAGATTGGAAATGAAATGGAGAACGAGGATTACAGGAAAAAGAGGTCGGACGAATTGCAGAAAAAACTTGCTGATGCACATTCATCAATTCATCACATTGAACTGGTGAGGTTCTATTTAGCATTGGGATAAGCATAATGCCTTATCCAAAATTTAGATTTAACTTGACAGCTGTCTTGCGTGTAATGAGCAGATTGAGAAGGCAAGGTTTGATATTCAGCAATTTCACGAGCTTAACATAAAGCGTGCAATGGCAAACCAGTCAATGAGAGTGAATCTTGATATTCCAGAATCCATTGGCATTTCAGCACCATTACCAGCTTCTCAGTCCTCAAGGCTACTTGATTTAGACAACAGAAGACGTGGAAAACGCAAAGTTTAGTCCCTGTTCAAATTTTCGCATGTTATTCTTGTGGAAGAATAGGTAGGAAATCCTAATCTATATGAGAATGCACAACTCCAACAACAAAAGAAAAGCAGTATATGATTCTCACTGTTACAGCTGTGTAGTTTTCAAGTGAATTAATTATAGTCCTCCCTCTCTCTCTCTCCCTGTGTCTCTCTCTCTCCTTGTTATGTGCGTATGTCTGGGCTTTATAGGCATAGATGGACGGTTATCATGGCCAATTGGGAACAAGATCCTCCGTCCAATTTTATGGTGTCTTATTGTGTTCAATAAATTTCAACCATTCATTTATGTGGGTCTCATGTAGGCTCTACATAAATAAACGTGGAGCCTGTATAAATAAATAACTGAGATTCACTGGACACAATAAGATATCATAAAAACTGGACAGAGGATCTGGACTCGGCCAATTGGTGGCTTGATGATGGGTTGGCAACAAATCATTTCTCTCTTTTATCTAGGACAATGCATGGGGATTTTGTAAATTGGCAGGACATTTGTTCAGACCATTCGAAGCCCTATGAAACTGAATGGTGATTTTCCAATAGAATTTATAGTAAATACTTGGAACTTTTGCTTGACAGACCATATTTGCATTGTCCATTAACGACACAAGTTCACCATTATCCATTAACGACACAAGTTAAGTTGTACCGGTGTTACTATTAAGTATAATCTTTCAACCACTTCATCAGCTTCTTCTGCAAAGCCGCAGCTGAGGGCTTGATGTATTGAAATTGGAGCTGTTCATGTTTTAGTAAGGTGGTGGTGGTGGTCAAGCTCCTTCCACGGCAGTTAGTCCGGCAATCTCTTTGAGCGGTTTCCATACAAACTTTCTCCTGGATAAATAACATTTTGTTCACGATTGTAAGTATTCTGGCACAGAATGATTGTATATGTGTAAGACCGTAAATCAGGAATAGTACAAGATTGAAATATGCAATAGAAATTGGGAAATTTTACCAGTTCCCACATTCAGCGATGACCCTGACTTTAGGGCGGAGAGCAGGAAGCAAAGCAAGGAACTGGAGTTCAGCCTTTGAAAGAACCTGTATTAATTACAACGTAGAGGAGCTATGATTCAGAAAACATCATTCATTTTATGTGCATATATAATAAAGATGGCAACTTTACCTTGGCTTCGATAATCCAGACGACAAGTCCTTTGGCATTTGGAGGTAATGCCGCAAGTCTATAGTCGACTTCTGGGGGATAATACCACCTGGCGATGGGCTGCTTTCCTACATGGGCCTGCGGTACGCACCATAATCGTAAGGTTAAATGTCTGAATTGCGCTACGTTACGTGTGTAGTAAATAGAATAATTGTTGTTGTTGATTCAGTGCCAGTGGTAAGCAATGCAGGTGAATGGTGATAGAAGAAATTGACCAAAAAGTGGAGAGAGACAGAGACAGACAGGGCAAACAGGATGAACTTTGGTGAGGGTGGTCTCCGGATCACCAAGGCCACGAGCAGTGAGGTCGAGGAAGTAGTAACCCTGGTTTTTGAGTCTGTTCAGATAACGTCCCTCGTACCCACCCTCGTGTGGGCTGTATATAGCAAGTGCTTTGTGCTCTTCAACATCAGACAGCCATCGCCCCAAATCCGGTAGTATCAAATCTCCTCCTATGAAGTCCCATATTTCTCTCCCACTAGAACGCACGATTGCCCTCCTCTTTCTTTTCTCAGACGATGATGTTTTTGTTTCATGAACTACCATTGGTTGTCTCGTGTTGCCGCCTGACAGCTGCCTTTTCACCTGAAAATTGGCCACGCCTGCTGTTCCTCCATAGTTACTACTACAATTATAATGCAGTTGGAAGCAGGTACTTGCCATTCTCTCACTCAACTCAATTGTAGAGAAGAAGAGAAAAAGATGGACTAGATTATAGATACATCATAAAAGAAAGAAAAAGAGCCAAAAGGTAGGCACAAAATGCCAATTGGGTTTTATTTGTATGGCGGAGAAACAAGCATTTTGTACCAAATCGAAACAAGATAAAGAAGGAAAGTCCGAATTGACCAATCTCAAGAAAAAACAAAAGAAAAACCAATCCTGTTTCTGTTTCAGGGCAGAAATTAGAGAAACAAAAGCAAACATAAACGAGCTTTCCTTAAACAGTAAAAACGTTTAAGAGGGTAGTAAAAAGTTTTTATTTACATGCATAGAAACCCATATTAATCCCTGCCAATGGGTTAATTGTAAAATAATCGAAAGAACATGGAGAGAAGAGCACTTCAATTCCTTGCCGATTTCGTAACAGATTGAAAATGTCCCAGAAGCCATCAATCAATTGGTTGTTTCGGAGGAAGAAGATGAGTGGCGGCAAAAGGAGCTCTTAGAATACTGCAGGCGATTTTGTTCTACTTCAATAACTAGAGACTAAGATGTCGCTGGCGGCCGCCAAGTATCTTAGGGCTCGCAATCTCACAATCCTCAGGACTGAGCGCTGGAAGATGCCTACTATTTACACCTCACATTTTGCTTCCCCGATTATAACTAGGAGTAACCATAGTTATAGCAATTTTGTGAGCACTGAGTTTCAGTTGCTGCTCAGAAGGTCATACTCTTCATTCACTCCTAATTTCTGGAACTCCACAAGCTTCCAGCCGCACAGAAAGCTAACAAGTATTGGTCTTGTCAATGCTTACCTCTCCGATTCTGCTTCTTTCAACCATCAACGACCGGTTCGTCTTCTACTTTTGGATTTCCCGCATATTTTTCTATATGTCTAGTTTGGCTAACTTGAAATTTGAACAGAGTGCGGCTTCAAATGGACGCCTACTGTTCTCCACCTCGGCTCCTGCTAATTCCAATTCAGATGCAAAATCGTCGAAGCAGGTCACAAAATCATCATCCGATCAGCAAGTGGCGGATATGAAAATACTGCGCACGTTGGCCACTTACTTGTGGATGAAAGATAATCCGGAGTTCAAATTGAGAGTCTTGACTGCCATGGGTTTTCTTGTAGGAGCTAAAGTGTTGAATGTACAAGTCCCTTTCTTCTTCAAATTGGCTGTTGATTGGTTGACTACTGCCACTTCCAATGCTGCTGCTCTCCCCGCCTTCCTCTCCGCCAATTCTACTCTCATTGCTGTCTTTGCTACCCCTGCTTCAGTTCTCATTGGTTATGGCATTGCCCGCTCTACTGCTTCTGCTTTCAACGGTCTATTACTATGCCCTTTTCACTTGTTACTCAATCTCTTTTGCTGCCTGCTAAATGTTTATTATTGTTATCGTTGTTGTTGTTGTTTCTTGTTCTTATTCTAGAATTGAGGACTGCTGTGTTCTCAAAGGTAGCGCTCCGAACAATCCGATCGGTTTCTAGAAAGGTACTGCTGTGTTTTTCTTTTTTCCCTTTTTCTTCTCAGTTCCAATTCCATTCTTTTTATTTAGTTTTAATATTGCAACTGCAGGTGTTTTCACATTTGCATGACCTGGACCTGCGATACCACCTTAGGTATGCTTCTATAATAACCCATTGTGCCTTCAACTGAGCTGCTTCAAAAACTACTTATGTTCTTCCTTCTTACATTTTCTTATTATATTCCCAGTCGAGAAACTGGTGCATTGAATAGAACTATTGATCGTGGTAGTCGTGCCATAAATTTCATACTCTCCTCTATGGTGTTCAACGTTGTACCAACCATTTTAGAGGTATGACTATGCCCTTTGCGTGCTCAGTATTTCTAATTTGAGGAATTGAGTATAAATCCTACTAGTCTTGGTGCTTGGATCCATCAATTTCCCATAACTTTTCAAGTTATGCTGCTGTATCAATGTAGTTGTTCTTCTCATTCCATAACACCTTGAAGTCAATTATGTAAATGCTTTTTTATCAGATATCTATGGTGTCCGGCATACTGGCATACAAATTTGGGGCACCTTTTGCATGGATCACGTCTCTTTCAGTTGCTGCATATGTTATGTTCACGTTGTCTGTGACACAGGTATTATATATTCAGCCAATTCTTACAAATTATATGTTCAGCCAATTCTTATAAGTTATCCAATGCGTAAGGTTCCTGCAATCAATACTTGTATTCAGTAAGCAACTTATTTTACAGATGTTAATGTTGATTCATCTGCACTGCTATTTTTAGACATATTGTTGCATGCAACACAGAGTATACATGTAAATATACATTCATACATACATTTATATATATATATATATACATAGATCAACAGTAGTTCTTTTCCTGAGCAACATTTTCTTTTCAAACCTTTCCTTGCTATTCCCAGTGGAGGACAAAGTTCCGCAAGGCCATGAATAAAGCCGATAATGATGCTAGTACAAGGGCAATTGATTCACTCATCAATTATGAGGTCAGATTGTGCTTTATTTATCCGGATGTTTTCTGCTTATCAATTACTTGATACATGCTGCTTGTGATGCTTTCAGTCCATTAATTATTGGATGATTAAACCCTTGTATCCGATCTTTAACATTGTTTGTGTCTGTCCTTTTCCCTGCAATTGTCTCACGCTCTTCAACCCCCAACTTTTTCCAGACTGTCAAATATTTCAATAATGAAGGTTTTGAAGCCGAAAAGTATGATGAGTTCTTAAAGAGTAAGTACGTCAAGCTTCATGCTTTTACTTGTATGTTTTCTGTTAAAAACTGAAAATAACCTTTGGCCAATCTGAAAACTATTAGGAGTTGGACTGACTCATTGACAAACCATAAACATACAGATGCTAATAGTGTTTACATATAATTTCTGATGTTACCAATGCATTTACATGCTATTCAACGAAGCCATTCTTCATTAGCCAATTCCATAAACTGAACTTAATCTTGTTGGCATCAATCACTAAGCACAATCTTTTAGAATGAGCTGGAACCACTTGCCAAATCAACTTATATTTGATTGTTAGAAGATCAAAGTTTTTTACTAATTATTTCTTAAATGCATCTTGGAGTGCTAGAGATATTATCCCACAATAAGGGGACATCTTTATAACAACAAATATATGATGGGGCAAATCGATAAATTGGATGTGGACCACCTTCTTAGTGGGGGTGACTAGCCTCCTATTTTACTCTTTGCTTCATCATGGTAGATTTGATGGTACAACTTACGTTTCTCTTTGGGTTTTCCAACTCAGGAACCTTTTGAAGACAAGAATTTGAAGATTGTACTTACTTTTGATTTTTGTTTTCCTGTGTGCTTTGTTATTGTCTGGGGTGACAGCGAACAAATTCAATTAACGGTCACATCCAGCACACTCATAGAATGTACATGGTGCATGATCTTTTGGTACTTTGAGGATTTAGGGTCTCATGAATAGACACTCAGTTCCTTCCTATCTTTTTATTTCACAATGATTCATGTGTCAGAGTATGAGGATGCGGCCCTGAAAACACAACGAAGTCTTGCCTTTCTGAATTTTGGCCAAAATGTCATATTTAGCATGGCTCTATCAACTGCTATGGTGCTATGTTCCCAAGGGATTATGAATGGTCACATGACAGTTGGTGATCTGGTAAACTTGTTTAAATAGTTACTTAATTAGCAAACTTGAATTTTTTGCTGTAGCGCCTATGGTTAGAAAAATTATATATAACATTTGAAAATGCAGGTAATGGTAAATGGGCTTCTGTTCCAGCTATCTCTTCCACTCAACTTCCTTGGCAGTGTTTATCGTGAGACTGTGCAGAGTCTTGTTGACATGAAATCCATGTTTCAATTACTTGAGGTATTTCAAGAATGCCTTATGGTTTGTTGCAGTTGAATAAATGGCCATTATTTTCTCTCTCTTTGAGGTTCTGTTTACTATTTTCATGCTGGCTAGCAAATCTTTCTGTAACTTACTTTTGAAGGGAAAAAATTGAATCAAGATTGTCACCTTTTACTGTCGTTCCTGTTTTTAAATCTGCATATGGAAGTTTCTATACATGGTGTGATTTTCAGTTATTTGATACATCGTGTAGGAAAGGGCCGAGATTAGAGATAAAGCTGATGCAAAAGCTTTACATTTAAATGGGGGTAGTGTTTGCTTTGACAATGTGCATTTCAGGTATATTGGTTTTTCTCTTCCACTCTGATTTATTGTTAGTCTGTTAGTCCGCCAAAACGCATGCATGGCTGGATTCTATTGTCTAAGCTAGTTGAATTACAATTTGGGGATGAAGAGAAGATTATACAGAGTGTATAAATTGAAAATATGAGCTACTGGATCTTTGAATTTAGGGCTGGAATTAAGAAAAACAAATTGAAATAATAGATAGGGTAGTCTTCTGTCCGCTCTACATTAGAGGTCATATATAATAACACTGATGAACTATCAACTCAGTATTGCTCTGCCTGGGTAAACTTGTGTTTGTTCTTACCTAGACTCATAAAGGTTTAGTTCAGTAGCAGAGAATAAGTTAAACATGCTTGCATCTGTGCTTGTTATTGTACTAATTTAATTGTTTTATTTGTAACCATACTGGTGAAAATCTCTCTCTCTCTCTCTCTCTCTCTCTCTATATATATATATATATATATATATATATATATATCAAAATATATGTATCACATACACACAGGTGAATGAATACGCATGCATGTGCATGATGGGACTTACTGTTATTCAAGGTTAAAATATACCATGTTTTTCTGTATTTTTGCAGTTGGGCTTTAGCAGCTGTGTTGATTTAGCTAGATATTTTGGCTTATTATAGATCTTTGATCAGTCAAAACTACAATAAACATGTTCCCTAAACTAGTACAACTTCTAATTTCTTACAACACCTCTTAGAGCACAAACATTGAATTTTCTTAAATGGCCATCCCTCATTGCTGTGCTGTGGTTCTTATTCCCAATTTTCCAACACCATAATAGCATCCAAGAAAACATACAAAAACAGATAAAAACATTTCTTCACACCTGTGTGGGCTTCTGTGTATGGGTATGGTGTGCTTCCTTTTAAGTGGAAAGTATGGAGTTGGTTTGATGTGTCAATATTTAGTAACTGAATTTTTGCATTCTTTTATTTTTTCCACTTGTTTGTTTATGTTTCTTTAGGAATATTCGAGTACTTCTATTGTTTGGGAAGCCATTGCGTGTTAATTGTGTTTTATGCTTGTCAAACTTGTAACAGTTACCTGGCGGAAAGAAAGATTCTTGATGGCATATCCTTCGTTGTTCCAGCAGGAAAAAGTGTTGCTATTGTTGGAACTAGTGGTAGCGGTAAGGTTTATGTTATTCCTGTGTTTCTCCCTATGACTAGTTTCTTGTGTTTTTTCTTCTTTCGATTTTGGTGTTGGAAGGTGCTGGTCTGATTTGTGAAATGTTGTGCAACCATGGAAGGAGTGCTAACATGGTTGGCTTCTGTGATCTCATATATTCAAAATTTAAGCCTATGTATCAGCTATTTTATCATTTGACATCAGATAACTGAATGTTGATTCATGTTTGATGATTGACATGCAACCTGTAAATGAGCAAGCAATGCAAATATCTTTTCCATATGTAAGTTTTCATCTGCAGATCATTATGGGGCAACTATCTTTTGCTTGCTCTCTTTTTTGTACAAGTGGAGCCACTGAGTTAACTACACTAATAACTAAAGCACTCTTAAAGACCCCCACCCGGGTAAAGGGTCCAGCCTCAACCCTTTGGCTGGGGTTGAGGCTGCCTAATATTGCACCTTAGCAACATCTTCAATGTTGTGTTTACTTAACAAACTGAAATTCAGTGATGTGCTGATACTAAAGCAATGCTTTTGCACTTAACCATGGAATGTGATAAACTTTGTTACTGTTCACTATTAATTTTCCTTAATTGGCTTGTACTTGCAGGCAAGTCAACTGTTCTTAGATTGCTCTTCAGATTTTTTGAGGCTGATTGCGGAAATGTATGAACTGAACCCTAGTATGACGTGTTTCAAGTTTATTTACCCTCTCTTTACCCTTTTGATCCGTGGCATTAGAATTGACTACAAATTTTTTCTTAGTCTTTGTTGTTTTCATAATTATTCCTTCTTGTTAATTCTTCTACTATCGGATAAACTAGTCTGAGACGTGAAGGTACAGTTCAAGTATGTGGAGGAAGTTACCCATGGTTATTTTCTCCCATTTATATGAACTTTCTTTGCATATTCGATATGCTGAAGAGTGAAAGTTGGTATACTTGACAGATAAGAATTGATGGTCAAGACATCCGAGATGTCACTTTGGACAGTTTACGTAGATCAATTGGTGTTGTTCCCCAAGATACAGTAAGCTGAGAGGAGTGATTCAAGTTGTTTTTTCTTTTTAGATATGATTACATAAATAACAAATCTTTCCAGAGATCTCCTAACTTTTAAACGTCGTGGGCTAACACATAGTTGTTCAATCTGCAGGTACTTTTCAATGATACAATATTTCACAACATTCACTATGGCCATCTTTCAGCTACTGAAGAAGAAGTGCATCTCTTCCATTTCATGCAGTTGATAAGTTTCCAAACATAATGTTTGTAGAATTTTAGCCTCAATTGTTTTTTTTTCCTCTCAGGTATATGATGCCGCTCAACGTGCAGCAATTCATGACACTATCATGAACTTCCCTGACAAATATTCTACTGTGGTAGGGGAACGCGGGCTCAAGGTGAGAGGCTTATTATTGTTGATTAAAAATTTTCAAAAGTGAATTATTTCTGATCCATTTGGATTGTTTCAGAGATATGGTCTAGACAATCATCTTACCTTTTTGGTCTGATTACTATATCCATGATATGGGCTACACCAGCACACTTGTCTTGTATGCCAAATTCTCCATAATAGAGAGTTCTACGGCCTATTTATTTTAAGGAGGCATGCAGCTCATTCTCTTCAATCAGTAGAAAGATCACCAAAATGCCTCCAAAATTTAGAAATTGAAATTTAATGGTTAAGAAAATTACAGTGCAGGTTATTTAATTTTCTTGTTATCTTGTAGAGTTAGCTGGTCTATGAAATATTTGAATAGAGATGATATACTTGATAAATTAATTCTTCTGCACTGCTTATTTTAGTCAGTAAAATGTAAAAAAATTTAACCGACAACTTTTCCATTCAGTTAAGTGGTGGTGAGAAGCAGCGTGTGGCATTGGCTCGCGCATTCTTGAAAGCACCTGCTATACTGTAAGGACTCCGCTTATTTATTTGATTCAGCTTATAAATACTTCCACCTTTTGTGTTGGCCATCTTTTTACAAAGCTTAGTGAATGCTATTGGTCAAATATTGGCAATCGAACTGACTTTTCTCCCCATGTCTTTGTACCATTAGTGTGCAACAATCATAGTTTGTTTGTGACAAAAGGAGTTACTGTAATTAAGAAAAAGTCTCCACAATATCATTTCAGTAGGCAGCAGATATAAGCTGTTTACCAAATGAAGAGTAATCTGATCATGGCTTATTTCATATGCTAGCTTCAAATGTATGGACTACATCTTGTTTTTGGCTGAATCTCCAAACTCTTTAATTCATTGCCTCAGTATTTCCTAGTTGGAATAGTTTCTAAAACTCCATATTAAAAGAGTTGGTTCAGCCTCACATTGGTACTGGCATTAATTGCATTATTCTACTAGTTGTCAAATAAGAAGATATAGATTTATCATCGAGCAAGACATCAGTTGCTTTTGAATATCAAGACGTGATTCTGGATTGAATATATATTGGCAGCACGCTACAGTTGGAGTGCTTGAAGTTAATGATTTTCCGTAGGTTGATTGTCATTTTCTCCCTTAACTTGATGTCTGTTCCTGTAGGCTTTGTGATGAGGCTACAAGTGCACTTGATAGTACAACAGAAGCAGAGATATTAAGTGCACTGAAGTCCCTAGCCACTAATCGAACTTCGATTTTTGTAGCTCACAGGCTTACAACAGCAATGCAGTGTGATGAGGTACACTCTTTAAAGAAAATATGGTGTCTTTCTGCTAAGTTCCTGAAACACTTTCACTGCTACTTTAGGATTTTGTTGCTGCCTCTCTGAAATTTGCGTATATGCACATGCATATGTTTATGCTGATGAAAATATATACAACCATACTCTTTTTAGAAGCAATGTCTCTCTTACAGCACCATTGAAATATGTCTCTCCGGTTCTTCTTAGTCACTGTAAACAATATTCTAACTATATCATTAGGGCATGAAAATGCCACCCTTTTTTTAGCTATGCCCTACTTGGTGACACAAAGTTGCATATGATGTGATATGGCGTAATATGTGATGTTGTTATTACAGTTTTTTTAACAAACTGGATGCATTTCCTCTTGATCTTAAAAGAATTCTCTATTTGAATGTTCCAGTGAAACTGATGATGTTAAATATGATCCAATAGTGATTAGAGTTCTGGATGATTTTCAGATTGTCTTGAGCACCTTGTGATGTATTCTGATATTGTTCAATCCCTGGTAGTCCAGTGCGTTTAGTCTTGCTTCTATCTTTCAATGTAATTTGCAGATAATTGTTCTAGAAAATGGGAAGGTGGTTGAACAAGGACCACATGAAATTCTATTAACCAAGGCGGGAAGATATGCTCAACTTTGGACTCAACAAAACAGTGCTGTCGATACAATTGATTCGGCCATTAAATTAGAGGCATGAATGATACATTCCCATTAAACATCTTTTTTCACCTGTTCTTTGTGCATTATACCGGGAAGTGTCAAGTTAGCTCTGTAGCAGATAGAACGAAAGCTTTCTATGCTATGATTGGTTGATGAGTCTAAGGGGGGGTTTGGTGTTAGGATTTAACTTAGTCGGGTCTCAAAGGAATACCATATATGTACAGCTGTCTACAGCTGACCTATGGCAGATAAATATACAAATTGGTCAATCATAGACTAAGCCATGTACATACTGTAGGTGGACCTTAATTGGCTACCCACTTGAGATTGAGTTGCCAATAAAGAATTTTCAGTTTTGTAGTTTTATCATTCTCTTGTTACCATTCCCAAAATATATGCAAGATTTCTATTCACGAATGATGTCAAGTTATATTTGGTTATTTTTGCTTGTTGATAATTTGTTTTGTGCACTATTGCATCTTTGCAAGCATGCCTGAAGGATAATGCTTCAACCGTGTAACATCATGTACACATTACATCGGAAAGATAGAACTTATATATCATTTTCTTATGCAAGCATGATAAGCTTATTTCACATTTTTTACGATATAAATTTTACTAATTCTCTGCATCAACTATGAATACTGTTTTAAAGTCTACCTCAATGCACGAGGATTTCGTGTTGTCAGCTATGAGAAAGTTAGACTAGTTAATGAATGCTATGGTTTTTGGAATATGTTTTAAAGCTTGCCTTGTTAGATTTGTATATGTATAATGGACTTATTTTGTCGATAGATTCATTTGAAATGGAAAAGACAATTTTCAAGATTTAATCATCGTACAATTGGCAATTTGAGCGTTCCACGTAATGCTAACGTCTCACCGACGAGGGGTTCATAATGTGTATAAAATGAGTGGTGTCTTAGTGTTTGGACAGTGTGAAGTATCCTTTCAATGGTCAATATAGGAATCAATGTTCTCTGAGGAAGGAGCATTAGATAGTTTTCCATGTATTAGGAGCTTTCCTATCTTCGAAGCCTGTTAACTATTTCCTTTCCTTGTTGGTAAGAGAGCTGATTTAGTAAGTTACTTTATTGTGCCTTCTATTGTACTTGATCCATGGTTTGTGTTAGTTTTAGCGATACTTTCGACACTTTGCTTGAAGTTTCTCCTTTAACTCTTTGATCTAATCATTCTAATAGTTGTAGATTCACAGTAGTCCTTATCTGTTTTTTAAAGTTATTCAGCAGGTTAGAATACAGATCCAAGTCTTTTACAGGGATGGTGGTTTATGCATGCAGTTGTGGACCCACTTTTTCTTGGAATTCATATGCAAAACTGTGTTTGTTTTACCTCTTATTTGATCTTTTATAATGTTTAGTTTGACTAGATCTATGTATTTATGTGTTGGTATGCTTTCTCTCTTTCATTAAATCCATGTTTTGATGAGCTTGTATGATTGTCTCTCCTGTTGTGGTTGGTAGCTTTTAATTTCTTTTTGCAGCTACAGAACTCTCTGTTGAGTTGATCTATTGGTGGTTAAGCTGTTAAAAGGTTAAGAGATATTTTGACACTTAAAAAAGGTTTATCCGCAAAAACGAGTACATGTGAAATGATGAAGAGAGGGAATTTGAAACGGTTGAGAAAACAATCTTTTGACTATTTTCATTTGTCATTATCCATCTTTCGATCTAGTAAGAATTGAGTAAATTGTACAGAAGATCTTGTCACCTTTTCAGATATTATTAATTAATAATTAATATTTTAAAAATTAAAATAAAAGTTTGAAGTTTAAAGGATTAAATCGGTATTAGATTGTCATAAAATAATTAAAATTGAATAATTTAAAAATTGATTAAAAAATATTTTATTCATCAAAAAATTTAAATTTAAATTGAAAAATAAAATTATTAAATTAACATTAATCTGTTTATTTTGATTATAAAAGCTAATTAATTTACAAAAATTAAGTAATTAATTAACGAACTGACCAACAAAGATTTTTATATTAAATCAAACTAAAAATTTAATTGTTTCAATGTTTTTAGTGTAAGATAAGTTTTTAAATAATAACTTTTATTGCAACTCTTAATAAGCAAATGGACCAAATTTTACTTTATAAAATCAAAGTAGGTGGAGAAATATGGAAACCAATGTTTCTCTAAAACTCAGTTTTACTTATTTTAGTTTACCTATACAAATATAGCATAACCTCACCTTTCTTTGTAGTCTAATCCTTCATTCAAATTTAATTTCTAATTAATTGAACAATACATATTAAGAATCACATGAAAAGAATAGAAAGTGTTAAGATTGATGGTCTGTTAAGCGCAGGAGCGGACCGGTGGTTCATTCAGGGGGCGTTTGGTTTGAAAAAATATGCCTATGCCTATGCATCAGGTCTTCTACTATTCACTTTCCTTCGCATTAATTATGCCTATGTAAAAGAATACAATTGCATTTATTATGTTTTACATATTATCTTCTCTGTCATAAATTGAGTATCCGATTTTGTTTTCTAATATCTTAATGACTGAATTCCTTTTTCTTTCTCCAGATTTGCATTAATTTCTTAGCATTCATGATAAGCATGAAAAGTTATGAAAACTAAGATATCATAATTATGTCACTCAGAGCAGCTCTTTGTATATATATGTCTTCTCATTCTCATACTAAGGCAGTAGTACTTTCTCTATTTCTCTTAATTATCCATTTCATAGTTAATCAGTAGCTTATATCAGTTGAGTTCTTCATAAGAAAATGGCGGTATGTGATTAACACTTTTATCTTTATTAAGTGTATTCCACTTCCACCTGCTTATTATGTTCTTTTGCATGATTCATGCAGGAAGGAGAGAGGCCAAGAGCAACCAACACCTCAACCAGATTAAGTGGGTCTCACGTCTCAGCTAATAAATTAAATGTTTGCTTATATTCTTGATGAGTTAATTATCTTCTGGTTTACAATTTTGTTTAAGATCAACCAACACCAAGTTCATCCTCTCAAAAGTGGAACCAGACCTTCGAGTTGATACTCCATATACTACAAAGGTAATATCAATGCTATGTGCTTATTCTTATTTAAAGCACTATTTTTTAGGAAGAAGAAAGGTTTTAGTTTTCTGATACTAATTACATAATTATTGATACTAATACAGGAGGGACACTCGTGAGCTATTTGCACAGCCGGTCACTGATGAAGTAGCTTTTCATTTGATCATATGTTTCCTGTAAATTTTCAATGACTATTATTAGTTAATTATCTTTTAATTTGTTCCATATTAAGGTCTCTGGCTATTACGATGTAGTCAAAGAGCCAATGGATTTTGGCACGATGAGAGCTAAGCTATGGGAAGGAAGATACAGGAGCTTAGAACTGTTTGAGGTGAGCTTCACAAAGAAAATGGCAATGGAGACCATCAATTAATTTTTAATAATGGATTGTGAAATGTGAATGCAGCGCGATGTCTTTCTTATGTGCAGCAACGCTCTGACATTCAACTCTCCTGCCACCGTGTTTCACAGAGAGGTCAGGCTCTATGAGGATTAATCAGTATACTACCATCAGTTTCGTATCCATATTTCTATTGCTATGACTGATCAACTTCTCAACTTTCAGGCCCGCAGTATTAGTGCACTGGCGAAACAACTCTTTCATAGCCTTAGAACAGAACCAGAGAAATTCGAGTCGGAGTACTTAGGGACGAGAAGACCCTCTGACAAGAGACCAAGGCATGAAAGTGGCGAAGGACATGCTTCTTCTAAGCATCCTAAACAGTTGGATGTTTCAAGTCCCTCCTTTTCCAGAAACTTGCCTTCATCTGGTAACTTTTTGGTGCTTCACCTGATTGAATACTACTTTAGTTTGTTATTTTTATTTGTATGTGCATGTAAATATTATAAGATTAATCGTTGCTAAGGCAATTTCGTTATAACTTTTCCAGGGCCAAACTATGGAAATGCGTCTGAAATTGAGAGGCGTGGAACATATAGAACTCAGAGTTCGTATGTGGACGAGGATGGGTTGAGCTTTGCAACGGCACTAAATGCTCCAAAAAAACAGCTCCGATTTGTGAGTCTTTCCTCTTACTGGATATTGTAATCTTAACTTTTTTGTTTAATTTCCTACATATCATACATAGTACTTAGTCATATTGATGATGATTATTTTCATTTGGTGGTGCATCTAGAACCTCGATGCAGGAATTGGGTACCGGGAAAGTCTAATGAGATTTGCAAAAGACTTGGGACCAACTGCTCAAATGGTCGCCAACAGGAAACTGGCTCAACTTCCGAATCAACCTTCCTCTTTCGGCTTTGATCAACCATCATCTACTCTTCAGCTGGGAGGTGTTCATTATCAACAACTGAGAGCTCATCAAATGCCTTCCAGTTTCTTCAGTCCTGGCTTAACCCCAGCTGGTGTTACAACTTTCAGAGGAAAGATGGCGGAGGATCAGAGTCGTTGGGCTCCTACTACCAATTTAAGTGCCACTGAGAGAAGCACTAGCACTACAAGTGATTATATGGATGCTACTTGTGCTTCCTCTCAAAATGTGGGTGGCTCCAGGGATAGCACGGACGACGTTATTTCGACAATTATGCAACTTGGAGACATCCAAAACATGTGTGCTCAAGTTCCATCTGGTTCCTATTACCCTCTTACGGGAACCGATGTTGTGCACACTGATCAACCTCGACCATCACATCATCATCATCAGTTCTCCAGTGGGGTAGAAGTGCAATCGCCATGGTCAGCAATGAAAGTCAGGTTAGATGAGGCCAGGTGGTTGCCGCCACAAACCAGAGTTGAAGAGGTTTCGTCTTTCACACCTATGATGCAAGGAACCTTATCATCATTTGCCTTCGACTCCCAAGGGAGAAGCAGTAGTGCTATTAATTATGGTCGGTGGAGTCAACAAGAAGCACCGTGGAGTCCAGAAACAATATGCAGTCCTCCTCTTCCTACTGTCATGCAAACACAGGAGCAGATCGTGACGACTCCCTGGAACCTTCAAGAGCACAACATTACATCGGTGGGGCATAAACAACAACAATGGCAAGAAAGGCCATTGTTCGATCAAAGCACAGGGATGAGCTTCAGTTCTCAACAAGGAGCTGCAGAGATGACTTCCACTTCTCGGCCTCCTCAACCGTCATCTTCATCGGGAAGAGGTAATCAACAGCAGCCTAACTTGAATCTTCAGCTCTAATCACTTATATCCATAGCTTAGAAGATGTAGACAGAGGGAGGAGATATCCATATGATGAACTCTGAGGTCTCCGTTCTATAGAAGGAGAAGAAGAACGATCTTTCTTTTAGATTAACTTTAATTTTTCTTTTATACATCATGATTAATTGTACAGGTTTTACAGATATCCCAAAAAGTATGTCGAAGAGTGCTTTGTGACAACAAAGTCATAGATAAACTGGATATCAATTTCAGTATGTTTGGTTCAAGTATAAGAGACAGAATCAGAACTAAGAAATGTAGCAATGAAGAGGTTTCAATACCAAAGAAGCAATAAAGAGGGTTAAGGTCTTTAATGGAGAAGGTGGCATTAAGGTCATGTATAAGGGAAGTGATAAATGTTTACAATGAAACTGTAACTAACTAGGTATCATCCACATAGGCAAAGAATGTAAATACTAAATAGTGTGAGCCGCAGTAGAGTGGATAAAGAGGGAATTAAATGAAACTCTTCAGAGACGAAACTAAGTACGAGGAGTCCAGATCCTCTGTCCAGTTTGTATGGTGTCTTATTGTGTCCAGTGAATCTCAGTCATTCATTTATGCGGGCTCCACGTTTATTTTTGTGGAGCCTACATGGAACCCACATAAATAAATGGCTGAAATTTATTGGACATAATAAGACAACATAAAACTGGACAAAAGATCTTGTTGAAGGACTTATTTAAGGTCACAAAGAACTTTTTACAGATGAAAAACATAGTAAACATGATTGATTTGTGCACGTCTAATTGGCAAGACTAATTGTTTATTAGAGCAAAAGTGAGGGTAATGCAAGGGATTGTTGGTTTAATAACAAGTGTCAATGTAATTAATACCTAGAGACCAATGGTAGACTTTTGAAACAAGGCCAAACTTTGTAATGATCAAGAGTGCTATCAAGCTTATATTAAGTTAAGAAAATATATTTAAACCCAATAGTGTTGACATTAGATAGGGATGGTAACTTCGCTAAGTTTTTTAAAATTAAAAATATAGAATTTTTTTAATTAGATCAGGATCTGAGTTGTCTAGACCTAAACTTACCTGAGGCTCAATTCTTCTAAGTAAAACGATGTTATTTTGCTTGAAATAATTATATATCGAGTTTGTCTGGACCTGGGCAATGAATCGACTTATTGAAAACAACTAAATTTAGGCTTATGAATTAAAAATTGTCATCTCTAGCATTGGATGATAGATAAATAAGGGTTTAAGTTTAATTGTGATGGAAGTTATGAACTCATTGAGCATTGCTTGGTGTCAATGTGTGAATTTATTCGCTTGGGTGAAGGAGATTGGATAAGGATCATGAGAGCATTGAGCGATGGTGTTTTAAATAACATAGTTAGAAAAGGATACAAAAATGCAAGAAAATCCTGAATTCTGGTTATCATAGGATGGCATAAAGGTAAGGGTAACGAGCGAGATGCAAGTAAAGGTGACATATTTGAGGATGGTTGGGGGTTGTAATATGTGGATTGAAGGGAAAGGGAAGGTGACTTGAGAGGGTTGAGAGGTAAGGGTATTAGTAGGCTTGGCAACGGGTTAGCGCTTAGGCAACAATCACTCGAGCTAAATATATTTTTTAACTTTTAAAAACTAACCCAAAATTTTGAAAATAAAAAATCTTAAGCCCAAGCCAAAGTCAAGTTGACTCTGATTAGATCATTGACTTTGAGTTGAGCTGGATATGACAGATTTTAACAATCTTAAGTGTTAGACATTTGAGGTTTAACATAAGGAAAAGTGGTTTCAATAAAGTAAATATGGTGAGAGACGTATAATTTATAAGTTTAAGGGTCAAAGTAGTGACAACTTTTGTGTGTAAATGGGTATCCTAAGAAAATATACGGGGTGAATTTCAATACTTGAGTTGATAAGGCTTAAAAAAATTTAAGCTTCAGGTCAAGTTAGGATGAGAATTTTTACATAAAATAATGTTATTTTGAATAAAACAATGTCATTTTTAATTTTTAAAATTAAACAATAAATTTAATTAAACTCGATCGAATTGCTCAAGTTCGATTAGGCTCGTGTTCAAACCTAGAACCTTGGGCTCGATTGTACTTTGAGTTAGGCCCAAACTCGAACGCATAATTTCGAGTCAGGCTCAATTTTAGATCCTTATGCTTTGTTATGGTGCAGAAAAGAACATTATGATGAGATTTATAGTGAAGAACGAAAGTGAAAAGGAGATTAATGAGATACATCTCAATAGATGAAATACAAAATTAAAAGGATTTTGATAAGGAGGCATGGATTAGAATTGTGATGCCAATTTTAGTAATATGATAGATTTTTCATTCGATTAGGCTATTTTGTTAAGGAGTGTGAAAATAGGAGAGACGATAAGATATCCTGTAAGACACTTAAACATTTTGCATCTCATAGATAAATTGTGATCAAACTAGCTCTTCTAACGGCAAGACACTTAAATATTTTGAATTCTTGCATGACCTTCACCTTTACCTCCTAAACCTTATGTAAAGACCTAATTAATTTTCTTACCAACTCAAGATGAGTATAAGTCTTATTAAGACCTTTAAGAGTATTAAAAATATAAATGAAGCAATCATACATGTTAGAAATTGATTCATTGTGTTTCATACAAAACAATTCATATTGATGCATAACTTGAGTAGTGCCTTCAATATGCTATTTAAAGTGTGTGTCATATCTCTTGTTAAACATATGTATCACCTTGTTAATTAATGCAGTGAGCCTCGTATCTTTATTATATTATTCGCTTCTATCTTTTGGTAACTGAGTCTCCACTTTGTCTTTCACTAAGGATTTATAAAGTCCATTCTTTATAACATCCCAAACATCAACTCCTTCAACTAAAAGAAAGTTCTTCTAACAAAGGTAAATATCCCCATCAAAGAATGGAGGTCTATATGTTTTAACTTCCTTGGATAAAAAATTACATTATAATAACATTTTTTCAAATTTTGTTCAAAATTTATATGTAATGATTAAGACCCACTCTAACACCAATTATTGGTCCTCAAATGGTATATAAGAGGGGGGTAAATTATATATTTACTTTTTAAATATTTGTAAACTAACGAATGAATTGCCCATTATAATAACTGATTTTGGCTAATTAACATATGAATATTATAAAACAATTACAATAGTAAATAAAAGAGACTAGAGAAGGAGACAAAACTAATTTCTAATGGTTTAGCCAAACAATCTCTATCCTGCATCTACTCCCCAAGCTCTAGATAGAAATTCATTGACTTTTTTCTTTCAATGGATGAAGAATTATTAATCATATATACAATATATTTTTTACCATGGGCTAAGATAAACTCTTATAATTGTCTTACTTTACTATAAACGATATACCCTTTATAAATTTTGTTCAAGGTAAAGACAAACTCTCACGAGACACGTCTCAATCAAATCACAAGCTTTTTCTCTTGCTCACACCAATGAATAATAGCTCAATGTGTATTATATAATGTACATATATAGTCTCTAACCTCTTAAGGCTCTTAGAAACTATTTATTATTACTACATATAAGAGGTTCATTTATAGTCAAAATAGTCTTGAAAAGTCATTAAAAACAAATAGTGACATTGGTTGACTAATTTTGTCAACCAATTTATCAACCAATATCACATACAAACTTACTGTATATAATTTTTTCAAAATTCATGACACATTGGTCAACAGCACCTAAACATTGGTTCATTAATGTCTTTGACAACTACACCTACACATTAGTCAACTAATATGTTTGAAAACACAT
The DNA here is from genome assembly GCA_027568895.1 of Erythroxylum shatona. Taxonomy (NCBI): domain Eukaryota; kingdom Viridiplantae; phylum Streptophyta; class Magnoliopsida; order Malpighiales; family Erythroxylaceae; genus Erythroxylum; species Erythroxylum shatona. Next base: position 5,421,208 of record JAOSBK010000008.1, read on the forward strand.
TTTCAAGCTTTTTCAAAGATTAAAATGCACTTCTTTGACCAAAATTTTATCTAAAATATTTCAAAAGTATATAGATTAAGAGAATTTTCTTTAAAATCAAAATCAAATTCCTCTTTATTATGAAAATATTTATGCATGATATCCTATATACAAATGATCATGCAACTATTGAGACATTAATTTATTAAAATAACAATGGTAAAGTTACAAGAAGGGTTATAATGATTTGATTAAGTCTTGATATGCTTGATTCCTTTTTGTTCAAGTATCTTGCTCTACTTTCATCATTTCTCCTTCCATTGATTGTTCAATTTACTCACTTTTTCCTTCTATAAAAATTCATCATTCACTTATTGCTTTATTTCATTACAATAACACTAATGTCACCAAAAATATTTATTAATAATAATATATGTTGTTATCATCAATACTATAACGTCAAGACCTCATTTAGTCAACATTATGTTCTTACATTTCACTTAAAATCATATCAGCAAATATGAAAACACCAGTACTTTCGTAGCTAATTCCACTAGGTGACAAAAAGCTGCATATGATACTTTATAATGTAATATTTGTTTTTGTTATTACTGTGGTTATTATCCACATGTTTTAGCATGTTTGTTGTTTTATGCTACAAATTGGCCGCATTTTCTTATAATGATAAAGAATTTTCTATTTTAATGTTTTAGCAAATTTGTGTAATTTTAAATATGATACAATTTTGATTAGAGCGGCCTAAGATGTTTTAAGCACCTTCTAAATTGTTCTACTATTATTCACTTCCGTAGCTTAAAAATGTATTTACTCTCACTTTTATATTTCACATTACAGATAATTGGTCTAGAAAATGGGAAGGTAGTTCTTCAAGGATCACATGAAATTCTCTTGACCTAGACTGGAAAATATGCTCAACTTGGGACTCAGCAAAACAATGTTGTCAATACCATTGATTCAAACATCAAATTAGAGATATGAATGATATTGCCTTCTCATTCAATAGCCTTCTTTACCCTATTTTTTGCACTATTTTAAGGAAGTGTCAATTTAGCTACATATTATCTAATAAGCAAATAGAACAAAATCTTAATCAACTATATTAATTAACGAGTCTATAACAAGTTAACATTCAAATTAATCAAGTCTTAGAGGAAGAATATTATAAATATACGTAAAAATTTGTCTATAGCTAAACTATAATGAGGTATATACACGAATTAGTAAATCACAGACTTAATTATGTAGAAGTGGACCCTAATTGATTACCTATTTGAGACTGAATTGTTAATAAAGAATTTTCACTTTTGTAGTTTGATCGTTGTCTTATTATCATTCATAAAAATATATGTCCACTAACATATCAAATTGTGTTTTCTTGTTTTCAACTTGATAGTTTATTTTGTGCACTGTTGAGACTTTGTAAGCATATTTGAAGGATAATGCTTAAACCATGTAAAATCATGTACATGTCACATTGGAAAAGACAAAATTGATATATCATTTTCTTATGCAAACATGATAAGTTTAGCTTATTTTACAATATCAATTTTGTTGACTCTCCTACCTCAATTATGAGTATTGTTTCAAAGTCAACGTTAAAGCGAGAAGATTTTGTGTTTGTAGGTATTAGAAGGTTAGACTAGTTAATGAATGTTATAGTTTTTGAAAAATGCTTACAACTTTACCTTAGACTAGTTAATGAATGCTATGTTTAAAGCTTACATTTTTAGACTTATTCTTTTAAAATTTTTTGGAATATGTTTAAAAGTTTATCTTAATTATATATTATTCTGTTAAATGACAATAAATTCCTTTAAAATTAAATAATAATAATTTTTAAGATATAGTCGTCATATATTTGACAAGTTAAGTTTTCCACGTAATCTGATAATTTTTCCAATAAAAGGTTCATGACTTATGTATAAAATGAGTGGTGTCTTAGTTCCTGTTTGGATGAGCTTATATCAGTAGAGGTTTTATCAGTAGAACTTTTGTCAGTAGAGCTTTTCTGATAAGAGCTTTTTTAAAAAGTCAGTTGAATGTTTGGCTATCAATTAAAAAAAAACAGCTTTTTTAAAAAAGATTCATTCAGTAGGCTGTTTGGCAACATAAAAATAAAAATCACTTTTATTAATTTTAACTATATTTTATTTTATAATAAAATTATTTATGC
>JAOSBK010000008.1:5425496-5476134 GCA_027568895.1 Erythroxylum shatona
TAAATTTTCCTAAAAAAATTGGGGGCAGTGGGGGCAAGTGCCCCCACTTGCCCCCAATGTGCATCCGCCCCTGCCTGTTACAGCGTAGAGACTTTTTGATATTTTTTGTATACAGGAGGGTCTCAATTATAGGAAGGTACTTTTAAGTCATTCACACTTAGATTAATCCTTGTTCAAATTGGGTAGGTCCTTTGCTAGAGGTAAAGCTCTGACCTCAAATTTTAAATGACTGCATACATAAGGACGATTCAAACCTGTAATTTTACTTAAATCGGGAGAATTTTTTACCAATTCACCTGCATGAGGTTCTTCTTGATTTTTTTAAAGTAACGGATATTATTTCTTTTGTTGTCATTTCAAAGGAAACGAAGGAGAATTTCTCTTTCCCCTGATCTCTTTCCCGAGATAGTCAAAAGATCTTTGGCCCACTACTTGCTCCTTTCTGTGGTATCCAACTTCTTGGCCAGGAAAAAAAGAAAGACCTGCCCCAGAAGTTGAAGAAGCTCCATAGCTCCACTTCTACATGGAAATGGAATCCCATGAAAAGCCCGCTAAGTTCATACCTGTGCTGGGGTAGGGCACCGAGCGGTTTATGTAGTACATGTTCGAAAAATGAAGAAAACCCTTTTAACATCTAAAGCAAACTATCTTCATCATTGTCACACCTAATCTAAAATTATGCAGTGAAACGAGATCTAAAGAAGTCTAATAGTACACAATCTTACCTCTACATAATAGAGAAGCTGTTTCTAGTATCTAAAACAAGCTATCCTTTTTGTCTGAAATTCAAGATGTTACATGGCACTTAGTCCTATTGTATGTACTGCATAATTTGTGTATGTATGCAGAAGTGCACTTCAAATTTGATCGGTTCAAATCAATAGCATCACATAAAAAAGAGTGCAAGTAAAATCTTAATAAAGCAGGGGCTTGGACAACTATATAAAGAAACATAGTCATAACCAGATCCCGAAATGCATGCTTAAGCATATGAGGTAAGTGTTCAATTTTGCTACATATTGTTTGCAAAAGGAAAGGCAGAACAGAACCAGAACACAAACAATCAAATGCAAGATTTTTTCCACGAACCCGCTTCCTGCTTTCACATTATAGACAGTTTCATGAACCCTTTTTGTCTTTTTACGTGCTCTCTTGTCTAGCACTAAACAGTAAACCCACAACGGCAAACCAAGGCTTTGCTTTTCCCAATTCTTGCTGAGCACTCAAGAAACTTGGTCCCCACTCTCTTCCGTACCATGGCCCGGACGTTAGGTGTATCTTTACATGTACTCATCATCAGGCAAGCTTTAGCTCATTTTATATAAACGCTACAGACTACGCCATCTCACTTCATCATTTTCTCAACATTTTCCTCTTACTACCTTCCACCATTTTCGCTTTCTCTTCACCGACACATGAGTCGAGGAGGAGGTATAGTTTCAGGAGTAGTTGTTGTTGTTAGCTATGGAAAGTCCAGATCTTTCGCCTCCCCATGTGGATGCATCTAGGCCGTCCCTTGGTTTCCCTCTTGGCACTGCCTTGCTCTTAATCGTCATCTTCAGTTTAAGTGGTGTTTTCTCTTGCTGTTACCACTGGGACAAGCTCAGGTCACTCCGTCGATCTTTCTCCAATGAACATGATCCTGAGCCCGACATTGAAGCTGCTCCTTCCAAGTTTAAGCCTGACAACATGGTAATTTCCTCTCTTTTTAGACCAAATTTAGACAACCTCGTGTCAAATCAGCTTTGCATTTGAAGAAATGTTGATCTATGTTTCGTTGCTTTCTTCTATCTGGGACAGGTGTTTTCACCATCTGATGTTGACACTCAAACCTTCGCTTTTTATTGGTTCTTGCTCTTTTCAGGATGTCAAACAAAATCAAAGCCAAAGCTTGTCAGTTTTAATGCCAGGGGATCAGATGCCAAAGTTTATAGCATTGCCATCTCCATGTGAGCCACCTCGAGAAGAGAAACCAGTTCCTAAACCTCAAGAACCACCCAAACCGCCACGATTTCCGGTTCCTCTGTATTAGCAAACTTTCTATGATGTCTGATGTACATATTTGAGTGATGAAGATTGAATCTTTACATTGGAAATGGTAGGTTTATTTCAATTATTATCCTCCGGTAGACTAGACCAACTTGTATACAATAACCTATTTTTTTACTCTTTGTATGTGATATGTTTCTAGGAGAAAAAATAAACTAAAATCCAAGTGTGGTTGATGTGATTATATTTCTTGACTTGTTAAAGGGACCACATTTACTGTGATTTTTGTACTTCTTTTTACCCCTCCTGTACTTTTCAAGTTTTATTGGAATCAGTGGTGATCATTAGTTCATAGAAAAACTTGCTCCTAATTTTACTTTTCTGCAACTTTGGATCTCTGGAATTTGGAGCCTGAAATGAAATGGTTTAGTTTGTAATGGACAACATGAGTTAAACTTACCATATCTGTTTCACCTTACAAGAGGATTACGAGTAGTCGACAAAGTTGGTGCTGCACCAGAATTTGCAGCAACTTTGGTTTTGCCCATAGTTTCTGGGTTTTCCAGGAGCGAAAGTTCCAGGCTTTGCGAGTAATCTGAAACACTAGTCTTGTGGCCGGCCATATCCAAGCAAAGATATGATTGTCCCAACAACAGATATGCTCCTTAACGCGTCAGTGCAAAAGTAAGATCAAATCTTAATAGCTGGTGCAAAGAAAGATCAAATGATGGAATACTTCAAAAATTTTATCAACAGATCTTTTTCATATTACCTCAGCTGATACTCAGAAGACATAGTGGAACTTAAACAAATTCTTTTCATCTATTTTGGTTGGATTAGATTGAAAATGCTGTTTTCATATATTTCACTTAGAGGACGTGATCTGCAAGGAATTGTGCAAATTAACCTATTTAATACATGAATGTTGAAGAGGAAAAAAAGAGAGAGCAATCCATTTGAGGTGTCACAACACAGAGTCTATAATGCGGCCATTAAAGAAATTCTGTCGAACACTTACTAAACATTCATGTCCATTTCCAAGAAATAAACAGAAAGCCACATTTTCATGACCTAATTTTACTGTAGCTCAGTGCTCAGATGCTCTTTTCATGCCTCCACCATCCCTCACGAGTCGGGACAAACGCTTGGACTCCTCCCATGAAAATGATAAGTCATTTCTATAATTCTATTATGTTTCTGGTCGATGATGCATACCAGTCCATACAAGCTTTCCTTCACTGGAGCCACCTAAGAAGCAACCGTACATGGCTTGATTTGACCACTCTCCTCCATCAACCGTGTGGGCTCTCTTCTTGTGCTTGACGAAGACAAAAGCTTGAATGTCCCTAATTCCTCGATTTTCGGCCTTGTCTTGGTATCCTCTGCCGTCCATGGTGGAACCATGTTTTGTATGAGTTCCTCCAAGATTCGATTCCCCCTGGTTTCGCTAATTTTCGATAAAGTTCAGATTTTTAAAGCCAATGTGCAAGCTTTTTGCAGTGAAGCTAACTTGGGTTCATATTCGGTAGCAGTCACAACTTTTATCTCCATCTAAGTTCAATCTCCGTTGGAAAGAGGCACATACACAACATCAAGGACCACACTGTTCCCTTACAGTTTAAAAAATTGAAGTGAAAAGGAGGATTTGGAAAATGTACGGATGATAAGCACTGTCATGGGAAGCAAAGTCTCAAAGTCTTGGACCCTTGAAAATGACCAAAAGCACATGCAGGCTCTTATCGTCAAGGACAATAGTTAGTGGCTTCCCAGTGGTCTTATCCTAGATGCTGGTGACGATGACGTTATCTGACAACCTTTTTTTTTTCCCCCATTTATAGTTGGCCGTTATTTTTAATTATTAAATAAATTATTAATAAATCAGATATATTTTATTTTTAATTTAATACTTTTTGAAATTTTTGGAAAAATTTGTTAAACAAAGTTGCATATGTCAAGGACAATTTTTCTGTACTATTGCTAATTAATAATATTTTTAAATTTTAATTCAACCTGTAAATTAAGAAATTTAAAATTTAAAAATCGAATCAAAACCATTACAAAATTGACCAACGATCAAATAAACCTAAAAAATTTTAAATATAATTGAAAGAGATTGTTCTAACGTACCAAACATGTTAAAATTCAATTAAAATTTAATTAAATAAAAATAGTTGATTTAATTTAGTTTATAAAAATTGACTAATTAATTAATAAATTAATCAATTTTTAATAATAAAAATTATTAAAATAAATCAAAATAAAAATTTTAAATTGAATTGAAAAATTACCCTATTTAAATTTTTATAATTGAATCGATTCAATTTTTATTATTGGTAATTAAAAACTCACCAAATTACTAAATATTTATTAATTTAAAAGTTTCAAGTCTAATTTAAATATTTCAAGTTTAATTTATAGTCGAATATTTAGATGATTTATAGAGAGTGGAGAAAATGTAAACTTTTAAATATTAATTAAATCAAAATTATCTATTTAATTATTAAATGATTGATTTTAAGCTATTCATTATTTTATGTACCCAATAATTTATTGAATATGAGTAAAAAAAATTAATAATTAATAATTTTATTAACCTTTAAAGATCATCATCATCGTAATCATCACACCCAGTTCAAGAATATTTCAAAAAAAGTTTGCTTGTAACGTTTTGGAGATAGAATAGTTGAACAACAAAATCAAAGTAGGTGGTTCTAAGAGGAATGGTTGTGGTTAGTGGAAACCTAAATTACTAGTTAGTGCTCATGTCTTTACTTTGTTCCTTTTCTTTATTTTATGAAAAGTTGGATTAAGTTTAATTAGAGTACATGCAATTTTGCATTGGAACCATCCACATTGCCAGTTTGTGTAGATAACTTAGATATGTGCTTAGTTTAGTAGATTGTGTTAGATCATTTTGTGCTTTCTTAATGAAAGTGAGTCATTGGCCACCCAATAGCCTTTTAACTCTTTGGTTGAATACTATTATAATATGTAGTCTTTGATGATGTATTAGCAAAAGTGGAAACCTTACTTTTATAGGTACTACTTAATGATTTCTGTTACCTAATCAATAAAATTTGTAATCTGCTGTGTACCTTTTTGTTTTTATTTTTTGTTATCTTGTTCTTTATTTGATGCTTACATAGCTGAAGTGGATTGCTGATTATTTTTTTATAATAAATTATAAAATCTTTAGTTATATAACTCAATTGAAAATGTTATTATCATAATGCTGATATAACATTCATATCAATATAAAAATTACTATTTAGTTCGCTTTGTAATGAGTCAGCTGAGTTGGATCAAACTCTGTTCAAACTCGAGCCCTAATAATCTTTTTTTTTTAATTTTTAATATTTAAAAAAGAAACTAATGTCATTTTTTTACAAATCATTATCATTTTCTCTTTAACCATCTGAGCCCTGGGTCAGTTGGGTCTGGACAATTCGAGTCCGAGTCCAGTCAGAGGCTCAGTCAGATTGGCCTTAGCCCGAAGTCTTCCAAACCTAGTATTTTAAGTCATTAAATAATTTTTTTACATAACAACTAATGACGATACATAAGTATAAATATAAAAATTAAAAAATTGATATAAGCGTTGATTAACATAATTCATCCAAATATTAAATATTAATTTCTACATATTTCATAGTTATTTTACAAAATATTAATGTAAATAAAATTTAATTTGAATTATTAATATTTAAAAGATTGAATATTTAACTAAAAATTTTAAAATCGAATACTGAAATAAAATTTTTTAAAAATGCTTTTTAATTAATTATTCTTTTTTAGTAAAAAGTTCAATTTATTTATATATGTACAGTTAAAACATACATAATAATTTTTAATTATTTATTTTTAATGAATTATTTAACAATTTAATAATAAAATTATAAGATTTGAATGGACAACGAACTTTAATGTGTAACGAATCTGCGCCGTTAAAGTAAAGTATTGAAAAAATTTAAAAAATTTGAAATTAAAATTTAAGTGTTGGAAACTAATTGGAAAATTACTACAATAACTCAGTAAAAATTTTACTGATACACGAAATTCAGTGACATACAGCCTTACTCTTAATTAATACTCTGAAATAACAAATTTAGAATTGGGTTGGCCCAATCTAAAGCAATAGTATTGGGCCTCAATTGATTCTATTTTAGCTCTGCAAGGTTTGAATTGAACCCTATCTTCAATTTCCCTCCCAAATCCCAAACAGTTCTGAACGAGAAGCAGCCACCAACTGCTTGTCGAAATGCCAAAGCAGAGAATTTCCAACGCCCAACTTCACGAAGCTTCACAGGATCAACACACACCCCCCGTTGCCGTCCGTCGATCTCAGCGACTTCTCCGTCTAACACCCATTGTTCCCAATTCCCATAACTCGAAACCTGCAAAGAATCGCACAAATTGTCCACCAAAGAGCTCAAAGAATCCCAACCCATCTCACAAGAAGTCGGTTTCCGCGAATCACGCTCCTGGGTCGAGGAGATCTTTGCGTTTGGTTGCTGAAATCGAGAGGACTTCCAGTCGTCGGCGATCCCCGAGGCTTGTTGGAAAGGAAAGCGCTGATAGTAATAGCGAGTCCGCAAAGATTATTGATTCCGGTTCCAATTGTTCAGTGGATAAAAAACCTAAGAAAAAGCAAACTAATCGTGTTTCCAGTATATCTGCACACAGCAAGAAGGTAATTTTGCGGAACGAAGCTGAAGGTGAAGTGGGTAAGAGTCCATGTAAGGAGGTTTTCCAAAGAAATGAAAAGAGTTGCGTTGGTGCCGAAGTTGTTTTGGCACTCAGAGCAAGAAAATTTTGCAAGAGAAGTGAAGAGCTAGAGGGCGTTAGTAAGAAGAGAAAGAGAGAGGAGGAAGAAGATAAAGGCAGTGTTCAAATGTGGACAGCAGAACAAGAACGTGCTTTGCAGAATGCTTATTTCACAGTGAAGCCCACACCGAATTTTTGGAAGAAGGTCTCCAAGCTGGTATTCGCTGTTTTCTTTTTCTTTCAAAAGATCCTTTAAGTTATATTAGGTGCAGCTAAAGTATGTGCTTTAATACATAGTAGCAACTTTAGCACTCTTAGTTGTAATCTTTTAGTTGTTCGTGAGAACTATATTTGATGTATATGAAACTAGTATGAGAACTTCACCTGAGTATCAATGGCTTACTTCATAAACAGAATCGAGAACTTAGTTGCTCTGGTAACTTCTTGGTTTTCAATCAAAATCGTTTTAGTTGTGTGGTTATCAGAAGTTGACGTCAGACATATGGCCTTGAGCTCCTTCTGTCGTGGAGTAGCATCGACGACAGTGAGTTAACGATATCGTTTATACAATGACAGGTTCCAGGGAAATCTGCTCAAGATTGCTTTGATAAAGTCCATTCTGACCATATGACTCCACCCCAACCTGTGCCTCGGTCAAGGCAAAATAAACTAAAGTCATCTCCTGTTTCAGGTTTCTCACTCTCTGCAAGCAAGCTACTCGACCCCTGTGAGATAAACACGAAAAGGTTGAGCTGTTATAAACGGAAGAGTTGTCTTGCACCAAAGACTGTAAGATTGTTGTTGCAAAAGCATTGTCAAACAGATCAAGTTCACGAAGCAGACCTATTTTCTGTTCTGGAGCCCAGCATCAGTTCATCAACTCTCGGAACTTCCTTTGATGTTGTAGTCTCCACTCCAAAGCGTTTCCGGGAACAGGATCAGAAACAGCACGAGACATCTTCTTCTGGGAGTAAAAAGCCTCTTTCAAGCTTTAGTGGTTCATTCGTGAAGGATCTTATTAGCCCCCCAGTTCTGAAGCAGGTGAAGAACAAAGCATTACATGAGAAATATATTGACCAATTACACTGCAGGGAAGCTAAGAGAAAATCAGCATATGCACAAAGAGGAAAGGGCACTATGGATAAAGAGAATGTTGAGCAAATCAAATTTCAGAAACCAGATACCATTAGAACTGCTAAGGAGGCCTTGTTTTCTCATGCGCAAGATGCCCTTTATCAGATCAAATGTCTTCATACCAGTGCCACCGGAAATGTTTCTGATTTTGATGATGAGTATGTTGACATTGATGACATTAATGAAGATGAACATGAATTGTAGCAATTGTATTAGTTCGAACTAGTTGTGCCAAAGTTGACAAATATTTGACGATCTAATATCACTAATTGGAGTTGCCTTGTATAGCAGTTGGATTCGTAACTTCGTCTCACAATGATCTTCAGATTCTGTTTGTAAACTTCTGATTCTTCTTTTTCTTCTTTTTTGGAGAATGGTCAATTCCTAATTCTGAATTTATTAAGTTGGTTTTCTGTAATTCTGTTGGCTTGTCTTGGCTAATTGGTGGATTTTGTTAACCAGATTGTTATGCACTGTGACTATTGAAATTGATGGGTAATATACATGTAGATTCAACTGCGTGAACACAGATTATGATTCAAATGTAAACCAATCAGACATTGGAAGAATCGGATGGTTTCTTTTCAAATTGGACATTGAATTTCATATTGTTCGTCATCAAACTGTTGTGAACATCAAGAAGTCGTTATCCAACTGTTGTCAGCTAGATATAGAACAACATTTTTCTCTGTTGGATACCTCATCCTCTACAAACTATAAATCTAGTTGTTCTTCCGATGTTGTTGATGTCAGCACTGATGAGCAGAGGTTCGTGTTAAATTATTTTCTGATGTACCCCACAGAATTCCAAGAAGCAGGATTCCAGGTAGTATCCATGCAATGTCTTGAGGGTTGAGCAACATATTTGTTTTCGTTTAAACGTTTCCTCTGGGTTTCTGCTGACCTCATAACTAAAAAATTGAAAAAGAAAATTTAAATCTGTTCCTTTCATTTGGAACAATCCGATGTTGAGCTTAGTAGAACATATTTAATCAAATTTTCAGTTTTTTTTGTAGGAATCTGCTCCTGTTTGCATGATCAATGATTTAGATATCCTTCCAGATTCAGAGACAAAATGTCACTTTCATATGCAATTTTAGACTTCAATAATTTGTGAGGTTATGTCTTCTACAGCTACAGGCTACCCCATTATGATGATTAAAAAAAAAGGAATTATTGAACTCTCTGACCACATATTCAAACTACATTCTTGCTCTTTCAAGGAATTTCGACAAATATTCTTATCCATAATCTAGTCAGAAGTTAATGGATTCTCTCCATGGAGGAACTTATGCTAGCAGCATTATTAAGACCTGGCCTACCTTGGAATATGTAACAGGTTACAAGATGGAACTTGTACAGATACAGAACTCTTATTGCATTGGAGCATTTTATTACACCTGGGAAGATAGAGAAGATCCATCTATTCAGAGTTCAGATCCGATAAAATGACTACCTTTCTTTTGACTTTCTCCTCCTAGAGGTATCTTCCTCCATAACCAGCAGTTCTAAACAATGCTTGCTTAATGTCTTCAGGGCTTATCATAGTTCTCTGCTCAGGATGCTAAGTCATTACAAAGAACATGTATGAGAAAATAACAAGCATATATCCCGATCAAAATTAGATTAAAAACTTGTTTAACAGATTAGCAGAATTAAGAACCTTACCTCTGAACAAGAAGCTTGCATTGAGAAATCATTGAAGCAACTTACAACGCACTGTTCAATCTCCAATCCTAGTGCTTCAAGTGTGTTCACTGTGGATAGCAACAACCCTGGTTTGGCTGCGCAACAGATATCAACTTGGGTATCGATCTCTCTTCTTTCCACATGAAACTGCATGTCAATGTACCAAATGATTCAACCAGGGAAACTTGGTACTTGACCAAATACTAATTTGTGGGGTTCTCAATCTGTGTCATATCTGCATCCATACCTTGGGGGAATTTTTTACAAGTACCTCATTTGGCTTCTGTTCCTTGAGGTTGGTCAATAAGTTCATTTGATCTGAACCCTCTTCACCTTCTTCTTCTTGCAACTTGTTGATCCTCTCAAGCAGTTCTTTCATATAATCTATAGTATCTCCAAGTATTGAAGTTCTGTCCATCTGCTAGCACTCATACCCACTTATCAATTTATGCCTCAAAAGATGAGTAAAAGAAACTATACTCACCGTAATTTCTAATGTCAAGTTAAGAAAAGAGATTCAACAATTAAGGAATCACAGATCACCTTGCTGATCTTTGGGACTATTGATCTTAACATAGAGAGACGATCGTTCAAGCGCTTTCTTCTCCTTCTTTCCGCCATTAGATTCTTCGAGGGCTGCCCTTCTAGCTTCTTAGACTTGTTCTTTTTAACTCCACATGGAACCAGAAAATTGCTAGCTTGTTCCACCTCAACTTTGCAGCCATGTTTTCCATCTTCAAAACTGTGATTGCTTAGAAGACCAATCTCTTCGTCCTCAGCGATTGATGGATAATCCTCGTACGCTTGACATAAGGATGTGTCATTCTTAGCATATGATGTGCCAATCTCTGGTACTGAAAAGCTACCAACAAAAGGGCATGTTTGGTCAGTGAAAGAGTACTCAAAGTTAGGTTCTGTTGAAGAGGAAAATCCAAAAAAAGAAGGATTTGTTGTAGCCAAGCTTGTAGTGTCATGAAAAGAATCCAAGTTCCATCCACCGGAGAAAAACTCAGTGGTATCAGATGTGAAACTTGTCCAAGTATCCATCTTTGGAGCTTGTAGTAGCTCTTCTAAGAAACTATGTTGAGTTAGGTCCATTCTCTCTGTCTAGAAAGGCTCAAAAAGAATTATCAGGAAGTAAAAGAGAAGATTGGAAACATGGAGTTGCACCAAGTTGGGAGGAATATATAAGAGACCTTTTTGGTCATTGTGTTAGTACTATGTCTCTCACTGTGTGAAACAAGAAGCACCATACCTATGGCCCTTAAGACTAGAATGGAATCTGCTTTTCCCCTTCTCTCTCAAGGTGAATTCATGTCTTTTTCACCGAAATTATCAATAAGACAAGCTTAATATATTTAATTAATCTATCCAAACCCTGAAAGCTTTGACCAACAGTTCTGTATCAAACCAAAAAAGAATTGAGTTAGCATCATATAGGGTTGTATACTGTCAGGTTTCTATGTTTGTTATATTAACCCTCACCTTCACCTATATATATATATATAATCATACAAATTTCTCTTCACCTTGGGAAACTATTTCTTTTTCTTAGGCTTGCATGGTCTTTAATTGTTTCATTTTCCCGATATTTTTAAAATTAGATCAAAAGTTAAACTAATAAAACAACAAGTTTAAGGTTTAAAAAGTTTATCGAGTATTAGACCGTCATAAGAAGATTGTGATTATTTATCGAAGAATTTGAAATTTAATTAAAAAATATTATTAAATGAACATTAATTGATTTACTTTAGTTTATAAAAACTTATCAATTTATAAAAATTAATTGATTAATTAATAAATTAATCAGTTTTTAACAACAAGAATTATTAAATTAAATCGAACCAAAAAGTTGAAGACCCTAAAAAGTTGGACGGTTAACATTTTTACAATTGAACTGGCTGAACCTGTTAAGTTTTTTTAATCATTGCATTTTCCAATTACTAGGTCCGAAAAATAATTAAACATAATATTGTTGTTATTCTTGACCCTTATTTTAAAGAAAAGTGGGATAATTACCGTGATATTTATTACTTCTAAATATGAGTTTTTACTTTATTTTATTAGTTATATCAGCTTGAAACTTTATAATTTATTATTCTAAACAAAAATAAGCATTTGAGACTACTTATCTCAATGTAAGAACGTTAAACTTGATTGCCTTAATGATTCCTTACCGTTCGCATGGTAAAACAGGTTTAGTATATATTATATTCTGTCTCTAAATTCTGCAAGAGCAATTTCAGCATTTCGATCTCAGTGTCAGTGTTTCATTTTGTTTGGGAAGATGGAAAAGAAAATGTGAGATCAACGTAGGGATGAGTTTTCTTTTTCCTTTTCCATACCGAATAGTACTAGGTCAAAAATATTATTCACTTTAGTGTATTTGCAGTGTTTGTCTTTGTGTGTGTACTACAAAAAGTTGATCAAGTAGTCACCAAAATCGAGTGAACATACATTCCACCTGAGCAATCCAAACATCAAATTGAAGTTTATTCAATAATATTAAGCATCACGAGTATTATTTTAATAATATTAAGCATAAAATAATATCGAGAATAACAGTAAAGAGTTATTTAATCGCAACTTTAACCTATGGTAAATCTATAGTGGGGGAAAGAAGATAGTGCAGCTTTAGAAAAGGGTCAGATACAACTATAGATTTCTGTTGATACTTCAAAACAGTGCATTTAATGTTCGCAGCTCTATTATTGTAACATAATGATCTGCAGAATCAGTCACGTTACAATCAGCTAAATACGTCTCTTTGTTCTGTTCTTTTAAATAAGTTTAAGCTGTGTATTTCAATAATGAAGTAAGTAAAGTAAACACACCAGCTTTTTACTATTGATGTTTGCAGTCAGAAGAAGGGGTCACATGAACTTCTGTAATCGATGATCCAATTGTAGAAAACGTTTGTCCCGATTCTAAATATAGTAAACTAAGTGAAACTTAATACTCCTTCTGTCTAAAATAAAAGTCGTTTTAGTGGGAGTTTAATTATTCAATAAATAAGTGTGGTTTGTGACTTTTTATGTATGTTTTATAATTTTACCTCCAAAATTACCCTTTGATTTTTCTCACATCCTAATTACACAGATTATATTTTTAAGGCAGTCCAAAACGTAATTTCTCTTACATGCTAATTATTATAAATTATCTTTTCGATACACTTCATCATATTTCTTTTTATTTTGCTTCAAAACCTTTTAGTTTTCAACAACATTCATTTATTTATTTAAATATAAAAACTGTACACATAATTTACAGGCAATTATCTACAGACAATTTATAAGCAACTTTTCTTCAACACAGAGAAATTAACTATACCATTAATAAGGGTAGATCAAACATTTCATTAGCTTTCTTAATAAAAGTGCATCCTTCTAAAACTACTTTCATTTTGAATAGAAGGGAGTATTAAACTATTTGTTGAAAGTTTGATTTCAGATGCTGAGCTTGAAATAAAATTAAAAGAATCAAAGGTAAGGAAAAGAAAATTTGAGTGAAAATGTTATTGTTGACGTTTATTTAGAATTATTTTTAGTTTTTTTGTACCCAATAACTCTATTAGAATCTAATTATTGGGTGCAAAGATGAATAAAGTATCAAAATATAATTAATCACATTTTAAAAATTAATATAACCTTAAAAAATGATAAACAAAATAATGTTGAGTAAAGTAGTTTCTATTGCGAAAGGAGAGAGAGAGACATAAATTATATGTAGTCTTTTTTATATTTAAATAAAAGATTACTTTTGTAATTTAAACCTAATTTCTTTAGTTACAAAAGATTAATCTTATATATATATATGTGTGTATGTGTGTGAGAAAAAAATCTCTAATTAAGGGAAAAGTCCCAATTATATTTACATTTTCTTTATTTAGCTGATTATTGATAATGGTCCAAACAAGTAAAAGACACACTTCTCAAGGAGAGAGGGTAGGGACAAAGCATCGACCCCGATGAGATCATTCAACACTAAGCCTGATGGAATTCTCATTTATTATGTTAAATTCAATCCTAGCTATTTTATAATTGTTTAAGCCAATCAGAAGTATTTGTAAGCTTATTTCAAACTAATACAGTCGACCTTTTCTGGTTGGCTTGTTCTAGCCCTTCATTGATTCTCTTCGAAATTGCACAAGCTTCAGAACATTGAAGAATGTGTCTTTTTTAGTCGTTAACTAAAGAAGGAAATCAGTACTAAACCAATCATTGGATTTAGCAAACCGTGCTCGCTTGTTTCGTAATTGGAACTAGAATATGCATGAATATACTCCCTCTTATCTAAAATAAGTGTCTTTTTAGAGAGATTTTAATTATTCAAAATAAGTGTCGTTCACGATTTTTCATGCATGTTTATAATTTTATTTCCAAAATTACCCTTTAATTTCTCTCGCATCCTAATTATACAGATTACATTTTCAAGGCAATTCAGCATGCAATTAATAAAGGTATATCAAACATTTCACTAACTTTCTTAATAAGTGTGCATCTCTCTAAAACAACACTTATTTTGAATAGGAGGGAGTAGTAAAAAATGGGAATGAAATATAGCCAATAATAAATCTCATTCCTCTCCAGAAGAATAGAGTATTGCTGAAAATGAGAAAATGAAAGTGTCACCTCTGTTAATACCAAACATGAGTTTTCATTCCATACCCATACCTTTTTCTCCATTATCTGGACTTGTTTAATTTAAAAAAAAGTATTAGAAAATTTATATTGAAATATTAAGTTTTTAATATTTTATTTAAACAATATAATTTACAAATGATTATACAAATTTAAGAACTTATTCCATGGAAAATAAGAATTATCGAATTTGCAAATTTTTAGAACTTATCATGCTTTATATATAATATATTATGTATTGTATTATATATTTTAATATTTGTATGCATACATATTTTTGTATATTTTATTTTGTCATTATTTTGCATTAGGGTACTATCCAAAATAGTTTTCTTTACTAGGTTAGGATAAAATTGTGTAGTATTGAATCTTCCAACGTCACTCTCACTAAATGTTGATGTTGAATCACAATGCAGAGAGCCTAGCATACAAATCCTGATGTTTGTTTCTTTTATCTTCTTTCGTTTTTTGCAAAGATCCTCTCAATCCCATAATTCAATTTTATGTTCTTTTCAATAATTTTAACGTCCTAATCAATCATTTGGACAGATGGTACACCTAGTGAGTTGTGAAAAGGACCTCAAGTGTACGATTTCATTAGTAGCATGGAAAACCGCAGGCGATTTTTGGTCGGTCTGACCCCTGAAAATGGCATGCAAATTATCAATACGGTGGTTTTCCTTCTTCTTTTTTATTTTGCTTGTCATTATATACGATCTCTCTTTTAATTAGAAATAAAGTTACATGCTGTACAATTTTAAAAAATTTTACGGCTTAACGAAATTTTTACTAATTGTTGTCGTGGTTAACATTTTATATACGTGAAATGAATAATTTAATTAAATACTCTCTCTTATTCAAAATAAAAGTCGTTTTAGAGGGATTTTAATTGTTCAAAATAAGTGTCGTTCACAATTTTTCATGCATGTTTATAATTTTATTTCCAAAATTACCCTTTAATTTCTCTTACATTCTAATTATACAGATTACATTTTCAAGATAATTTAACATGCAATTAATAAGGGTATATCAAACATTTCACTATCTTTCTTAATAAGTGTGCATCTCTCTAAAACGACTTTTATTTTGGATAGGAGGGAGTATATAATTGCAAAAAGATAACTGCATTTATTATATTTTACATATTGTCCTTCTCTATCATAATTTCTCATGCTCACACTAAACTATTGGTACTTCTGTTTCTCTTTTTTAGTACTACTCGGTCGTTTAAACCAATTGAGTTGTACTTAAATTGACTTAGATACTGATATAAAACCAAAAAGAGTCTAAGATTAAAGCTCGAATGGATGCTTGAAAAAACAAATATCTGTCTTTTACTGGCCGTTTGCTTCTTATGAATTATATTTTGAATAGTATGCTGGTACGAACTGCCGGTTGCCCCTGCGTTGACCTATTATGAATAAGAGAACAAGAATTTAAGAAGAGAAAATTAGATGATAAACTGGTTAAATAGAGGAAACCAAGGCCTCAACGTTGGAAAACGTTTAATTGTTTTAACTGATGACTCGACTTATTTTATTCATTTGCTTTTATAGCAGCAAAGCATAACAGAATAGCTATTTACAAGGAAACTAACTAAGCTATTCTAAAGCAGCTAATAAATCAAAATAGAATTGGACTTATTCAAAGACTAAGACTTTTTTCAAAGCAATTAAAAAATAGGCACGTGACATTCTCTCCCTCTTAAACTTTTCTCTTGTCCTCAAGAGAAACCTCTGGAAATTCACGTTGAACTTTAGACAACTCCTCCCAAGTCGCTTCGGCAAGAGATAAACCATGCCATTAAATCAAAACTTCCTGCTTCCTTCTTCGTACCCTGCTGTCCAAAATTGCTATAGGCTGAAGAATGCCATCCTCATCTAAATATGGCAGCTGCTGGGAAACCGCTGGTTTAGTTCCAGCCTGCTTCTTGAGAAGTGACACATGAAATACAGGATGTATCTTGGCACCCAACGGCAACTCCAATTTATAGGCAACAGCACCAATCTTTTGCAGCACCTTGAAGGGACCATAATACTTTGCTGCCAATTTTAAACTTTTTCACAGAGCCAAAGACCTTTGCTTGTAAGGATGTATTTTGAGGAAAACCCACTCACCCACAGCAAACTCTCTCTCTTGGTGCTTCGAATCATAAATCTGCTTCATTCTATTTTGGGCTTGCTGTATTTTCTTCCTCAGTTCCTGAATTACGACATCGCGATCAACCAGCTCCTGCTCCACTGCTGCGACTTTAGCTGTACCCCATACATAAGAAAGGAGGGTAGGTGGAGGTCTCCCATATACAACTTCAAAAGGAGCCTTCCCTGTGGTCGAATGAATACTTGTATTATAGCAATACTCTGCCCATGACAACCATTTAGTCCATAACTTGGGCTGGGAACTCGTGAAACACCTGAGATACATCTCCAAGGTCCTGTTCACCACTTCTGTTTGTCCGTCCATCTGGGGGTGATATGCGGAGCTAAAATTAAATCGAGTACCATTTAACTCAAAAAGTTCCCTCCAAAATGAGCTAGTAAAGGCAGGGTCACGATCGCACACAATGGACAGTGGCATTCCATGGAGCTTAAATATATTATCAAAAAATATTTGTGCAACAGTCACAGCAGTATAAGGATGAGAAATAGGGGTGAAATGTGCATACTTTGAAAGCCTATCCGCCACTACAAATATCGTAGTTTTGCCGCTTGAATTTGGAAGGCCGTCAATGAAGTCCATGGATATTTCTTCCCAAATTCTATTAGGAATCGGAAGAGGTTGTAAGAGCCCAGCAGGAAAGGTGTGTTCTGCTTTGTGCCTTTGGCAAACTTCACACTCCCGTATGAAATTTCTCACCTTGCTCTTTAGGTTCGGCGAGTAAAAGGTGGACCGAATCCTTTGCAGGGTCTTGAAAAATCCTTTATGGGTATTGTTGTGAAATTGCTCAATTATGTCGAAGATTAAGGCTGAATTTTTAGACAAATAAATCCTGCCTTTGAAGAACAAGATACCATCCTGATACTCCCAAGGTCCAAGCGCCTCCCCGTTCCTTACTTGCTGCACCTTTTCTTTTGTTTCTGGCAGAGAATTAATCTCTTCTCTGACTGCCTCAGTCCAGTTTGGAATTGGACAAGAGATCGCTAGGATTTGTCCTTCATCTCGTCTTGCTTCTTCCCTTCTTGACAAAGCATCGGCTACAATGTTTTCTTTGCCACCTTTGTATTGGATGACAAAGTCAAACCCCATCAATTTGAACAACCATTTTTGTTGGGCAGCAGTGGTAATTTTCTGACTCCATAGGTGCTTTAGGCTTTGATGATCTGTTCTAACCACAAAAGTCTGGCCAAGGAGGTATGATCTCCATTTCTGCACAGCTAGAACAAGCGCCAACATTTCCTTCTCATAAGTAGACAAGAGAAGATGCTTACCATGTAATGCTTGACTAAAGAAAGCAATCGGGCGCTCTTGCATTAATACTGCTCCCACGCCAGAACCCGAAGCATCACACTCAATAATGAATGGTTTGCCGAAATTCGGCAATGCCAAAACCGGTGCTCTGGTCATTGCTTCTTTCAATTGAGTAAAAGCTTCTTCAGCTGCTAATGACCACATGAACCCCTCTTTCTTGAGCATATTAGTTAGAGTACCGGCAATTTTTCCAAAGTGTTGTATAAACCTCCTGTAGTAACCACAGAGCCTTAGAAATCCTCTCAAAGCTTTAGGCGTGGTAGGCTTTGGCCAATCTCGGATAGATGCAATCTTCTCTGGATCTACAGTTACTCCTCCATTAGAAATTACATGACCAAGGTACTTAACTTCCCTTTGGCCGAACTGACACTTTTCAATTTTTACAAATAATTGATGAGATTGCAAAATTGAAAATACAGTTCTTAAATGCTCAATATGGTCTTCCCAAGATTTACTGTAAACAAGGATGTCATCAAAGAAAACAAGCACAAATTTTCTTAAATATTTCTGGAATACCTCGTTCATCAAGGACTGAAAGGTTGATGGGGCATTTGTGAGGCCGAAAGGCATCACTAAGAATTCGTAGTGGCCTTGGTGAGTTCGGAAGGCTATCTTTTCAACATCCTGTGAGTGAACCCGCACCTGATAGTAACCCGACCAGAGGTCTAGTTTAGTGAAGTATTGGGCGCCATCCAATTCATCCAGTAACTCTTCAACAACAGGTATGGGAAATTTGTCTTTAACTGTATTTTTGTTTAATTCCCGATAGTCGATGCACATTCGCCAGGATCCGTCTGCTTTCTTTACTAGCAAAAATGGGGCAGAATAAGGACTCTGACTTGGCCGAATGATTCCAGCAGTAAGCATTTCTGATACTATCCTTTCAATTTCAGTTTTCTGGTAGTTTGGATAGCGGTAAGGTCGAACTGAAATGGGTTCGGGATTTTTCAATGGTATTTTGTGATCATGGCAACATTGTGGCGGAAGGCCCACTGGTTCAGTCAAGATGACACTGAATTGTTTCAACAGTTCCTGTATTTGGGGGTGCAATTTTGGGATTTTGGTGGTAGTGGGTGAGCTCCCAATTATTTGCAACAAAAATCCTCTTTTAAGGGTTTTGACAATCTGCTCCATATGACCTGCTAAGATGCATTTATTTCCTGGGATTTGAGAACCCTGAAAAATAACTTGTTTGCCATCTAGAGAAAATGCCATTAGAAGTTTCGAAAAATCCCAAATAATTGGACCTAAAGTGCGCAGCCATTGAGTCCCCAAAACCACATCATACCCTTCTAATGGTAAAATGTACAAATCAACATAGACTGGAACTCCTTGGATGATTATTTGAGTTTGGACACATTTACCTGAGCTTGTCAATTCCTCTCCGGAAGCTACCTGCACCTTCAGTTTTTTTCCATTCGTCGGCTCAATTCCTGTTTTCTTTGCGAATCTTTCACTAACAAAATTGTGGGTGCTGCCCGAGTCAACCAGTATTGTCCCCATTGATTTTCCCACGTTCCCACCGAGTCGCATAGTTTCTGGCCCTTCGAACCCGGAAATTGCATGTAAAGAAATGGCCGGCACCTCTTCTGCAGACTCTTGCTCCTCTATTTCCATTTCTGCATCTTCGTCACTGTCTTCAAGGACAGCCTGTATAGAGAAGAGCCTTTTACACCGGTGTCCCGGTCTAAATTTCTCATTACATTTGAAACACAATCCCAGCTTTTTCCTTTCATTAAGCTCATCCCACGTCAACCGTTTGATGTTGTTGGTTGCCTGCTGGTTGAGAGCAGACGCAGGGCGTGAAACAGGAGTTAAGCTGGCTGGTGCTGCAACATTCTTTCCTTGCGCCGAGTTTCTTGCTTCATAAAGAAGTGCTAATGCAATGGCTTCGGTTAAAGTCCTTGGCCGATTAACTTACACATCAGTTCTTATGGACGGCAACAGTCCGCTAACGAAGCAGCTGACTTGTCTTGTCTGTGATAGTTGCCCCACTTTGGCCAGCAATTTTTCGAATTGAACTTGGTACGTTTGGACAGTACCGTGCTGCTGTAACTTCGATAATTCGCCAAAGAAATCAATGAGCTGATTTGGTTCGTACCGAGCATAGAACCCCTCTTTGAACTCGGTCCATGTGACAGTAGGATTCTCTTGCTTCAATAATTGGTACCATAGCTGGGCGTCTCCTATCATGTGAAAGGAGGCTATTTCCACCCGATCTTCATCCGGGGTTCGGTGAAACTGGAAGAATTGCTCTGCTCGGCAGATCCAACTGGTTGCGTCCTCTTTTTCATCGAAGCGTGGAAAGTCCAATTTCACCATTTTTGGAGTGTAGGAAGAAATAGTTCCAGAGCTGCTGGATCTTATTCTAGATTATGGAGTTTGTGTTTCAGAATCTTTGCCCTTCCCTTGAGAGGATTGAGAAGCCAGCTGATCCATTCTCACATTTCATTGAGAGAAAAGTTCCTCTAGTCGCTTTGCAATTCCCTCTTGACCCCCTGAAAGGGATTGAACAGTTTGTTCAAGTTGCTCCACCCTCTGGTCCATCCCTGAGCTCTGATACCACTTTGGTACGAACTGCTGATTGCCCCTGCGTTGACCTATTATGAATAAGAGAACAAGAATTTAAGAAGAGAAAATTAGATGATAAACTGGTTAAATAGAGGAAACCAAGGCCTCAACGTTGGAAAACGTTTAATTGTTTTAACTGATGACTCGACTTATTTTATTCATTTGCTTTTATAGCAGCAAAGCATAACAGAATAGCTATTTACAAGGAAACTAACTAAGCTATTCTATAGCAGCTAATAAATCAAAACAGAATTGGACTTATTCAAAGACTAAGACTTTGTTTCAAAGCAATTAAAAAATAGGCACGTGACATATGCATTCACGTTGATCTGCTCATATGGTTTTGTCGAAGAGGAGGGTGAATAAAGAGATTGATAGAATACTAAAAGTGTTTATGTGGTCTGGTAAAGTTGAGAATGGGGAGCAAGCTAATGTGAAATGGCTAGGAATCATCCCGTTTGGGCAAATGCAGAAAGTAATGTTTGGTGAATAGATAAGGAGAGTCTGTACGGACAAAAAAGCTTTGTGAATTAAACGGGTTAATGAGTACTGTCTCCGAAACTGGAAACTATGACAATTGGACATTGCTAGAAAATTTTCATGGTCGTTCAAGCATCTACTCAAGATGAGAGGTTTGTTCTTTCTGCACATTAAATTTAGGTTGGGAGATAGAGAGGATATATGATTTTGGTTTGATAACTGGACGAATCATAATCCTCTTATTCTCAAACCTAATCTTTCTAGACTCATAAATAGAATCCCTCTTAATGCTAGAGTATCTATGCTTATCTCAAATAGGGATTGGGTCGGTAGTTTCAGAGGTTTTCACTTGCTGACGGATTATTTGCCTAACATTCCTATAGGAAGGAGGAAGGATAACTTAGCATGGATTCCACATTCTAGTGGTAATTTCAACAATAGGTCCTGTCACTAGGTATTGGTTAATCATCATGGAGTGGTTCCCTAGTTTGAGATTATTCGGGAGCAAAATTTAAACCGCAAGGCTGCTTTGTTCACTTGGTTAATGATAAAAAATATAAGGATAGATAGTTTGGTACTTTTGACCCTGTATACACACTGTAAGTTGTTGAATAAGAACAGAAATCATTTATTATTTGAATATGTCTATACCAAAGCAATTTGGAGCATAATTATGGTTATTTTACAATTACTTGGATATACCTTTCTAAGGATGGAAATTTTGAATTTTCTTACGCATTATGTTGCCCACGGACCACGGTAGAGCAAATGACATGATTATCTTGAATGCTTTTCATACGATTATTTATTCAATTTGGAGGGAAAGAAATCAAATATTATTTGCTCAAAAAAAAAAGAAATCGAAGAATATATCAGATTGTTGAAGAGAACTAACATCAACTCGCAGAACATAATGTCAATTGAATTAGAGTTGCTATCATTGCCAATGATTAACAACGCTGCATTAGTCATGATCTGTTTGGTCACTATAATGTTATTTGTTGTCGATAATTTGTATTTTGGTTAGCGAGTTTTTTGTATGTAGCTAACATATGTTTTCATTGTAATGCTTATATATAGCTTTTGCTAAATTAAAATATTATCTTTTAAATTTCAAAAATAGATTATTTAAAATTTTTAGGACTCGTTTAGAAACTAGCAACCAAAGAATTGAAATAAAAAATAAGAATGAAAATGAAAATAAAAAGTAAAAATTAGAATATGGATGAAATTTCTAATCATACGGGTTTGATACGGTATTAAATAAAGTTAATAGTTATGCTAATATTTAGCATTAAATATTAAAAATGTTAATGAGAATTTTTTTTACTTATATTTAGTTATTATATGATTTATTTTGTAAATAATTAATTACTTAAAATTTTCAATGATTTATAAAATTATTAATTTTTAAATAATTACAAATGATTTTTATGATAAGAATAAAAATATCAATGAAACAAAATAAACTAATTGTTAAAGAAATTAATATAAAAGATCGTAATATATATTTTTGATAATAATATTTTAATAAGAATTAATATCTCAAGAAAATCTTGATAATAATTTGATAATATTTTAATAAATAATAATATATCTTATGTCTTATTAATTTGATTACAACTTATAGCCACACTCCCTTTAATTAAGTCTATAATTATTTAGAATTCTTCTTATTTTGTCATTCCTTATTTTATCTATTTCTAGTAACTAAATAACTAATAATTACAAAATACATATTACATTTTCATTCCACCCTCTTTATTATTCGGTTACCAAACAAGATATTAGAGTGATACGGTGTAGAAATTTCATCATCGTAATTGATATCGTTATCGTATACTCATACTCACTTCAAGAAATAATGACACTTTCTCTTACCATTTGCTTACTAAGTTTTATTTGCAACGTAACTTAATATAATATCAGAGCCTTTGTGACCAAGTGGTCATGAGTTCAAATCCTACCACCCACTTATTATTCAGCACAAGGTAGAGTAAGCCTATGCAAGTTTCAAGTTTAAAGGGCTTTCATTTGAGGGGGTGTGTTAGTGAATATATAAAATCAATTAAGTTGGTCTCACACAACAACTTAAGCTATTGTGGTGAAACGGTTACTTAACAGTTAAACATTTTATCCACGTTGTATTTGTGAAATTAGCAATAGACCTGCGAGCTCACATGAGAAAGAAAATTAAACCACACACAAGTTTAAGTGAGGTTTCATTCTAAAATTAATTGACAATAGGTGAAGTAGCTCAGTAGGTTTATATATTAGTCTTCTTTCCCCTCTTTTTCTAATATGGGACACTCATATGTGAGTATTCTCAACACTCCCCCTCAAGTGTAACTGGGACTGGATATTCAGTTGTCACTTCAAATAAACTCAGTGATAACCGGATATCCAGATGGGCAATTGAAAAATTAATAATCTAGACCAAACTTGCTCTGATACTATGTGAAATTAGCAATGACTCTGCAGCCCACACGAGAAGGAAAGTTAGATCACACACAAGCCCAATTAAAGTTTCATTCTAAAACCAATTGGCAATAGGTGGAATAGTCCACTAAACTTATATGTTAGTCTTCTTTCCCTCTCTTTTTCTAATATGGTACACTCAAATGTAGGTTTTCTCAACAGTATTATCTCTATTTTATTTATATGTCAAATG
This sequence comes from Erythroxylum shatona, assembly GCA_027568895.1. Lineage (NCBI taxonomy): Eukaryota > Viridiplantae > Streptophyta > Magnoliopsida > Malpighiales > Erythroxylaceae > Erythroxylum > Erythroxylum shatona. Next base: position 5,448,903 of record JAOSBK010000008.1, read on the forward strand.
TCATCTAATCTGCCATTTGGTGCAAGATCAACCCACACCAAATTCCTCCTTAACACATTACAAATGTCATATAAATGTTATTACTTTATTCTAATTATATATAACAAAAGATAATTCCTTTCTGAGCAGTATTAATTATATACTCATTGATCCTAATTAAGGTGGCCAGCTATTATGACATTGTCGAAGAGCCCATGGATCTTGACACAATGAGAGCTCAACTTTGGGGTAGAAGCTATGCAGGCTTGGACCAATTTGAGGTGAGAGAAATTAAATGTTTATTAAAAAAAAGGTATTTACTTGAAACGAAAATCTTTATATTGTTTTTAGTATAACTATCACTCTTTTTATTACCATAAGTTATTAATTTATACATTTACTTCTTAACATTTGTAAGGTTAGCTATAAAACTAAGGAGATGTTTGGTTTTGCTTTTATTTATTTGTTGTAATGTTTTTATTTTTATTTTTTGAACAAAATGAATTTTTTATTTAGTTGTTAATGCTTGTATAGTTATATTTTTATTCCAGATAATAATTAAATATTAGATAAATTAATTTTATAAATAAATTAAGTAAATAATTTATTTTAAACTTCTATATAATATTTATTGATAAATATTAGTAAAAATTACTACAATTTCACTAAAATAAACAATTTAATAAGTAAAATTATTTATTTGTTAGTATATATCTTAATTATTAAAACCAATTTTTATTTAAAATTTATGCAATTCAAGGAACTTCAAACTTAAAGAGTATTTATCAAATAATTATTAAATTAAAATATTTTCTAAAAATAAAAATTTAAAGTAATTACAAAAATAATTTTTTTTACTAAATTTAGAAATAAAAAAGAAAATCAAAAATTAAAATGAAAAAAGAGCTAAATAAAATATTATTTTGTTGTATTTTTTAATGCCTTTTTAAGAGAAAAAAAAAAACAAAGGATAGAAATATTTATGTTTAAAAAATGTTCCCAGACAATAAGTCTGGCTTTCTACCTCAGGTATGATTTTGTATTTATCTAAGCATTCAGTAAACTCTTGCTATATTTTACTTTTTGTATTTCATATATTCTGATAGCCTGAGAAGTGAATCAGAAAATTTCCTGTCAGAATACTTGGGAGGCTAGAAGACGCTCTGCGAAAGATGAAGGCATGAAAGTGTTACTCAATCCTTTGTCTAATATTATGGTGTTTTATTGTGTCCAATAAATCTTGGTCATTCATTTATGTGGACTTCGCATGAATCTTACGTAGGTCCTGTAAAATAAATAGCTAAGATTTTATGAGATAAAATAAGACAGGATAATATTGGACAGAGAATATTGTCTCATGAAAGTGGTGCTGCTTGATCTACTTCCAAGCATCCTAGACTACAGTATGATGCTTCTAGTCCCTCTTCAAGGACCCTTCTGCTCTCATCAACTCCTTCAGGTAACTAATAATTAATCAACTAAATACAACTTTGGTTTGTTATGATATGAATTAACCTGTGGTACTTTTCCAGGGCCAAACGAAGAAAACGTTCTGAAATTGAGAGGCCTTTTAACATACAGATCTTAAGAGTTTCTACTTCGACAAGGATGAGTTGAGCTTTGCATCGGTGGTTAATGCTGAAAGACAGATCCAACGTGTAAGTAGTTCTCATAATCTTAAGTCTTTGTTTAATTTCCTACATATACATCATATGCTGATGATTATTATTTTTATTTGGTGGTGCATTCAGAACCCCGATGCTGGAATTGGGTACGGCGGATGTCTAAAGAGATTTGCTAAAGACTTGAGATCAATTGTTCAAATGGTGGCTACTAGAAAACTAGCCAAACTTCCGACTCAACCCTCCTCTTTCAACTTTGATCGACGGTCATCTGCTCTTCAGCTAGGAAGTTTTCTTCATCAACAATTGTGAGGTCATCAAATGCCTTCTGGTCTGTCGAGTCCTAGCACACCCCCCAACTGGTGTTGCAGCTTACGGAATAAAGATGCCGGAGGATCAGAGCTTCTGGACTTCTACCACTAGCGAAAGTGATGCTGAGAAAAGCACTCCAGGTACAAGTGACGGATATTGGTTGTGCTTCCTCTCAGCAGCAGCGCGATCAATAATATGTTGGTGACTGCAAGGATAGCATGGACGACCTTCTACAAAACATGTTTGCTCAAGCTCCCTCTCTCATTCGTATGTTCCTCTCACGGGAACTAATGACGTAGACACTGCTTAGCCTCCACCCTGAAATTATCATCATCAGTTCTACAGTGGAGTCCAACTGCAATTGCCATGGCGAACATAAACAAGGCCAGGTGGTTGCCGCCGCAAACTTTAGCTGAAGAGGTTCCTCACTTCACACTTAAAATGCAAGTATACCTCATCATCATTTGCTTTGGACTCCCAAGGGACAAATAAGAGTGCTACTAATTATGGTCGGTGGAGTCAACACAGACACCGTGGAGTCTGGAAGTCCTGTTCCTCCTGTCATACAAGCTCAGGAGCAGATAATGACGACTTCATGGGATTTTCAAGAGCAAAACATTACATTGGTGGGACAACAACAATGGCAAGAAAGGTCATTGTTCGATCAAAGCATGGGTATGAGCTTCATTGCTCAACTAGAAGCCCAACTCTAACTCCAACCCCAAGGCCTGAAAGGTGGAGCTGCAAAGACAACCATTGTCTTCATCGGGAAGAGGTAATCAACAGCAACCTGACTTGATTATCTGATCAATCTGAGATCTCCATTTTCCAGGAGAAGATGTCGTGAGGGAAAAAACAAATTGACATTTGGCTATTTTTTTTATATTTTTTTTTTACCCACGAGGTGTTTCACGATGTATTTTAGGAAGGTCTCAATTATGAGAAGATACTTTTAAGCCATTCACTCTCAGACTAATCCCCGTTCGAACTGGATAGATCCCTTATAGAAGGCAAAGCTCTGACCCCAAAATTTTAAACAGTTACTTACATGAGGGTGGTTCGAACCTGCGATCACACTTAAGTCAAGAGATCTTTTTACCAACTCACTTGTGCTTTGATGTTGATCTTTGGCTATTCTATTGTAAAGGTTACACCGATATCATCTTAAAAAATTAAAAAGTTAATTAATTGCAAAAGTTTCACCAATATTAAAAATTCAATTACGTTAATTTACTTCTTATAATTTAATTTATTTCTTGGCAAATTATAACATAGATAAATTCACCCTATACTAGTAGAGGAAAATAAAATATGAACATGCCTAATATTAATTCATAACTTTTAGTTACTTATATGGACATAAGTATGAACAAATATTAATAATCATACTCATAAGACTAACTATAATTTTAATTGGCTTAAATTAAAAACACATCGTACACCCTACTTCTTGTTTTAAGAAATGTGAACAAATCCGAAATGGAGTAATCGTCTTAAAAGAAATATCTTAGTGAATATATAAAACCAATTAAATTAACCTCACACAACAGCTTAAATTATTACGATGAAATTACTTAACATAATATCAGAGTCTGTGTGACCAAATAGTCATGAATTCAAATCCTATCAATCACCTATCATTCAGTATAAGATAGAGTAAATTTGTACAAATTTTAGGCCCAAAAAATTTTCACTTAAAAGAAGTATATTAGTAAATATATAAAATTAATTACGTTAACCTCAGACAATACCTTAAACTATTACAATAAAACAGCCACTTAACAGCATAAAATGTTCAGAAAATTGGAAATGGCAAGGACAGATACACGTTCCATGCACTAAACAAAAGGAAGGGCACTTGTTCATGCTTTCTTCATTATACATAATTATTAATTGAAGCCATTAGAGCCAATGGATTATATATATACATACATACATCCATGTATATACTTAAAAGGCAACTATCCAAAGCATCAAACAAAAAAATAGTAATTAATTTTTATAGAAGTATGTACCATTGTATAAGTAAATATTAAATAATGGAGTTCAGTTGTACTTTGATCCTCGTTCAACCCAAGAAACTGCTGATATTTTAGTCAAGACTCCAAAGGCAAGTTGCTTAATCCTATGAATTATATATAGACTTACTTAATGTAAGAGTAGCTACAAGTTCCAATCGCACCAGTGCTTTCAGGCTATAGACATAGACATGAGGCAGGCGTGACATTTGATGCAAGGGAATAGCTAGCACCGTCCATGCACCTGACCTGACCACAAAAGTTACAATAACATGAACCGAACCTCATTTTCCCTACTGCTGCACTCAGTCTGTCTTAGCCTCAGTCTGTCGGCATTTGATTTGCTCATACCTAAAACACAACTAGAGTAGATTTTCGGCTTGTGATATAATATTATATAATTTATAATAAGATGAAACAGGTGAAAGTCTTCCTAGAGAAACATCACGGTTGCTTTTAAAAGTTCTAAAGAAACAAATATGTCCTATTGCCAATTCCAGTCAAGTTCCGTCCTTAGTCCTTGGGCAAGAACATAGACATTTAGAAGAGTCTAACTACTCATTGAAAACGAACAAATGCCAATATATATGATTATATCCACAAAGGCAACCAAGTTCCCCACATCGTACGTTCAGATAAAGACTTGTCCTTTCATTACAACTTTGCCACTCTTATTAAATGTCATCATCCGTACATTTATATATGCAAGTCATTCCTTACTCTGCGACATTCAGAATATATTTGCAGAGAAGGGTCATGTCATTGTTGCAACTTGTGACAACTTGTGAGGTTGTGTCAGAACGACGAGGAAGAAGACTCTGAGCAGCTGCAAGACAATCTAATTGAAATTGAATAGCTCAACAGTTCACCTGAGGTCTTCACTAGCATTATCAAGACTCTCAACATAACAACATTGTGTACTTGTTACATGTTAAGGCCTGAAATTAAGAAAACTCAGAAATCACATGGAAAATCAATTGCGTTAGCCCAACAGTAAAGACATTCAATGAAACTCAGAAGTTGAAACGATCGAACATTAAGACCCTGACCCCAGCAAGCAAGGTACAAGGACAAGATATAAGTCTGCCACCATTTTGCAAAACGTTTGAAGTCATGCAAGTATATGCATATATAATTGGCTGATAACTGAGGAAGAAATTGAGCAAAAAGATCAGGTAAATGAACAGATGAAGAAGACTGTTAAAAGGGAGCTCCCTTCAGTCCAAGCAAAGAGAAGAGAAGGAAGAAAGTTTATCTCCCGCATCATTCACACATTCACAATAGCAAATTACTTGGATTTCCACTCCTATTGTGCTTGAATGAATGAGTCGGCAGCTAATCCAAAGCCTTCAGCCCTCCATGAGTGGACTGGAGAAAGCTCCCTTGAACCATTTTATCACGTTAATTGACATGGATGTATATGAAAACAGGTTCAAAACAATCTATACCATCATCAACCGTGCATTATATGAAAAGTTCAACAACTCATGATGAATTAAAAAATGATCTTAAAAAAATCATGAGCTCAGGATGTAGACAAACTGGGGCCAAAATGAAACACCAAGGACAGGGAAAACAAGAAAAAAATAGAAGAAACAAGGGTAACAATCCTCTTGCAGTTTGGTTTCTACAAAATTTGAAAACCATGCAATGTTTTTGCACTGACAAAATCTTGAATACCATGAGGCTGCTTTGGCATGTTGGGTAAGAAATAAAGAATCGGCCACGAATATGAAAATACTACATGATTCCAGATTGCTGAAGATGCTGCTGTTGCATGTACCCTATTAACCCTAACCCTAAGAGAGGAAAGAAAAAAACGACAACAGGATTAGTAAGACAATTTTATTGCCAAAATGGAAGAAATCCATCACCCAACAACACAAATAAGCATGTTCACATTTGAAATCAAATCAAAAGAGATCATGATCATCAGAATAAATTACACCTCTGAAACCATATACTACAGATCTAGCCTTCCTCAACCAAGGATTGTGGTTAAACATCAGAAAGGCCAACCACATGGACATATAACATGGCAGCTATAAATATGGCACAAAGTGAGGCTTCCAACTAAGGTTGATTAGTATGGAGAGCGAGTTTAGTTGAAAGAAGCTAACAAAATGTTTAGGTTTAATCACTTACCAAACTGCCTGCCTAGAAATAATGTTGACAGGGGTTATGTATGAAAACCCAATCAGCTTTTAGTGAGTGAAACCGCTTTGCTTTGCCGAGCAGGAACCTACAAAAACGAATCCATCCATGGCTCTAAAAGAGAAGCCATTATCAGTTGCACCATTGTTCCTCCTGAACACATACAAATAAAGAGAAGTTGTTATTACTTGGAAGGAAATATACATCATCACATCAGAGAAAAGAAAAAATGAGAGAGAGAGAGAAAAAAAAAAAGCACAAATCACGGAAGACAACTAGCTAGCTAGGCGGTAAAAGACTAAAAGCAGAGGAGAAAGAAGTGGACATGTCGTTGTCCCCATGAGAGTCAGTAGAGAAAGCGATTGAAGATCTCTACGAATCTGGCAAAGCCCTTCTCATCAATTCATAAAATCATAAAAGAAAGTAAGAAGAGGGTGTTGTTTCTTTTTCCTTTCTCTTACTATTCCTTTTCCTGGAGTCATTTCTATTTCCCAGAGATACAGGACAGTGAAAGAGATTTTTGAGGAGATGTTGTAAGCAAGTAACCTGAAGAAGGGAATGTGTAGTTATTATTAGGTTAGAACAAAAGCTGTTTCTTTGGTGTCTTGCCCTATCTTTGTCCTGGACTGACTGCTTTTATACCAAGCATACATTTATAGATACCTGTACCTGTCACAATTCACAAGTGGGACATGGGAAAACAACAGGTAACACCAACAGGTGGGGTTATCTATAGGCCATCAAAAGCTGTCCCTCTCCCTCCTCTTTCATTTTTCTCGCTCGTTTCTACAGTAGTGCAGTTGTGTGTGTGGTGTGCTGCCCATCATTTACGTGATATAGATATTCCCTAAATATTTGTGAGCTCTTTTCTAGAGAGTTTTATCATTTATTTGAATAATTCAAAATGATAAAATTAACTATATGATATTTAATGTGTAATTATTATTTTGCTAATGCATGTATTATAATATTTTTAATAATATGTCTTTATTCATATTTTACTTATAATGTTTTATTTTTATCAGTTTTACAATTTTATAACGAATACAAGAATATATTAATTTATAAGTAATTATTATACTTTATTAAGAAACTTACAACATTCAAGTTTAAAACAATTTTATATATTATGAATCTGAATTATTTGGATACTAATTTTAAATTGAGATAAAAATATAGGTTAATATTAAGTAAACTGGTTATCATATATTTATATTTAAATGTAAATTTTAAATTTAAATAAAATTAATAAATCTAAACTAGGATTTCTTACCTTTTCATATAATATTTGACAATTTACATACTCAATTCAGTTGTAATGATATCATTTCGAACTTCTTATCAAAAATTATTTAACATTTTTCTTTAAAATTTGTATTAAAAATTAATATTAAAAATAGTTTGTAACTAATGAAAATAGAAACTATCATAATCATCTAATAATCATCATAATAATAATAACATTATTATTATTATATAACTTTTCTTAAAAGGTATATGCTTATTATTAATTACGATGTATAATTTTGAGAAAAATATTATACTTGAAATGACAAAAAAGGGTTGTAGATCAGACACTCTGTTAAAAACGTAAGACACGAGTACGAACTCGAATAAATACATAGGTCTGAACCAGTTTGTTGAAGAATGAAGCACCGTGAAATTCGATAGATTGATTCCCGTACACGAGCATTTGCAGCTGAAAACAATGCTTGTCTTCCTTTAACAAAGCATAGTCACTCCTGAGGAATAACCTTACCTTGATCTTTGGCAAACGTCAAAACCTAATAAAAACGTAAAACCCAGAGAAAGTGAACAATTCAATGCAAATGTCCACCTTTCCACACTTCTTTGAGGCAGTACTATTCCAAGTCTTCACAATCCTGCACTTGGTTTGATCTTTAGGGTCATTGGTGAACGCCTTCTGTCTTTTGTAAAGTGGGTTTGGATCATCTAGCAGTTGGTGAGTGACTTCGGAGAAGCTGTGCAAGAGGAAGAATGCCGAATTGCAAATAGGTGTTGTCCTCGGCAACAAAGTTTCGATTTATACTGTATGGCTAATAAATTAGTTTTAGTTTAGTGCCAATTTTTATCTTAAATATATTTAGACATATATAATAAAATCCATGTGAAAAAAATATTGTAAATAAAATTACGATGAAACTATAATTATAAAATTAATATAACATTTATGTATTGTTCATAAATTATTCCTAGTTATTGTCCTATTAAGATTGAAATTAATAAAATATAAAAAGATTAACACATGTTGAAATGATCGATTTCATAGACTAAAGCATGGAATGATGTTTGCTAGGAAACAAATTCATTGAACTAACCACATGTATGTTACTTATATGTCTATGAAAATTTTCATTATAATGATTGTATAAGTGATTTTTTTATTTGATATTACCAAAATATCTCAAACAGGTATTTTTATATTTTAATATTACTTATAATCTATTCATGATAGTTCAGTTGATAATTATTAAATATATTATGAACTATATAAATATAGTTAAGTGATCAATATATAATTATTGCCCTAAAGTGATTAAAGAGAATATTTAAATATTATCGATTACTATTAATTTGATAGATCTTTTGTCAAGGATAAATGATACTTTAAAAACAATCTTCAAATATCATTAATTGAATAATTACTAATGACAAATAACTAACATTATTGAGTTTAAGTATAATAGACATTATTTCTATATTTTATATTTAACTGGAACATTGTAAGATGAAATGGTTGAATTATACGAACAAAATCATGCACGAAAAAATTGATTAAGACTACTTTGAGATTCCTAAATAATTGATTAATCCTGATACGTAAGCTCAATTTATCTATTTATAAATATGATTGGAATATAATTCAAATTCATTGTTAACATAGTTGAAAATCTAATCAGTAACACGCATAGAATAGATTGAAGAGAAAAAATGTGATTCAATAAAGTTAAATTTAATTGTAAAGTTTTAGAAATTTTATTATTAAATATGCGATAGTTAATAAATAATGACCAACATGAGATATTAAACTTTATTTTGGTCAAATTAATATTCAATTAAAATGAATTATAATTCTAATTAAAGTTTATTTAAAATTAGAATTTAACTTTAATTGAATTACTAATATGTTTAAACATTATTATAAACAAGTTTAGGTTTTAAGGGAGTTAGTATTTTTTGTTTAATCTTCTCTACAACAATTATAAGGTTCCTTAACTCAGTCCGTGAACACCGATACAAACTAAATACTTATAAAACTATTGTGATTAAGATAAACCAATCTAAAAAACAATTTGAGAGAAATAAAAAGAAGTTAACTAAATTTATGATTAAAAGTTGTTTGATTTTATGTTTTGGTGTCGTATCTTTTAAAAATTATTTTGTTTCTTATGTCATGATGTAACTTTATTCTTATTTCTTTAGTGAATAATGTCATATTTTTCTTATTTGTGATCTCCTTTATCTACAAAAGCAAAGGTAATCTTCCATTGTACTCAAGAAAATGTTTTTATTAAATAAAAGTTGCGTGTTTTCTTTAGGACTTCTCTTTAAAACTCTCTCACTCTCCTCTTTAATATATATCTGAATTTTAAGTTATAAGAAAAAAATTGGTTAGCTTGGATCCCAAAGAAGTAGGCATTAAGAGTTGATGTCCCAAAAGAGATGAAATAACGGTGTCTCGGATAGCATACTTGAGGGTAAAAAAAGAAATTAAAAAGTTTAATTTCTACCTCAGTCATTGTCTCTTTACAATAGAAAACGAACAATACGTCTTTTCCAAAAATACCGGACCTAAAAAACGACTTTTGTCAAAAGACTAATTACTTCGGTAAATAGACTAGTTCTCGTATCGGTAAAAAGACTAGTTCTCGTATTATAAATTTACTTTTAAACATATCAAAGGCCATATTCACTATTTCTCACATTGTATACATGAATAAATTAGAATAACTTGATTGTAAATATATCTTTAATAAGATGATAACTTCCTTCTAAATATTGTTTAAAATATCTTTTATTATAATTTAAATTTTATAATATATGTTAGCTTACAATAACTAATAATTTCTTTTTCTATAATACATTATACGCACATTTTAAATAATGCAATATTAAGAATTAAGAATATTTTGATATATAAGATTTACTTTCACATGTAACACACATACATGCATATATTAAAATTGTAATAATTAACTATTTGTGAAATTATTTTAATTTTTAGTTAAATAATAATTAATTATTTTAATATTTGTTAATTATTTTATTTTTGTAATTAGAAAATAATTATCTTCAAATTAACATTAATGAATGTAATATATATTTAAAAATTGTGGAAATTCAGTTAAATTAATTATCCTTTATATAGATGAATTAGTATGAAATCACTCATGGTCAAATAATATGAACTTATTGTAGGGGATTTGAAGATCAAATTCAGAGCCAAGAATACCAACGGAGAGGTTTTTAAGCATACTAAACTCGGTGGCATAAGAGCGATACTCATGACCTTTAAGAGAAGATTCAGAAAGTGGTCTGAACGAGATTGGGTTGCTTTGAGCAAAAGATTTGAGAGATCTAATATTAATATTTTAGTAAGCTTTTGGAGAATCGATCAATTAACCCGGTCAGAATGATTTCGAGATCAGATCTTTTGTTTTAATTATAGTGTTCTTATTATGTTCTATTAAATTTTATCTACATATTTACATAGTCTATATAAATATATAGATAAATTTAATACAACATTACAAGGGATTTCACGTGAATGACCTCAGGAGATTCTTACAGGGTAACTAGAAGTGTATGTTGGAAAATGATCATGTATAAGACGAACAGAGGGTGAAGTTTGGTCTTTGATTAGTGGAGAAAAAAATAGGAGCATCCGGATAATTGCTACAGGTTGCTAAGGCTTGGCGTTTATTCAATCCCGTTTCCATCCCAAGCCTTCCAAGCTTCACTGACGGGAGACTAGTTGGTTTATTCAATCAAGTGGTGTTTGAAAAATTCATTCATATTTTTGGCATGTTATGTAGGCAATTGTCAATTTTAGTAGACTCTACAAGTAGGACTGCGCAGCCTATTTTGTGGACTGAGGTAGTTTTACGTAAAACACACGTCGCAACCAATGTTGTGCCGTTGCTGGAACGAAAGCTAGAAAGCTAGCACATGGCATGCTAGAAAGCTAGAACATGGCATGTCTTCTAGCCATCCTTAGACGAACTTAGTAGGTAGGTCTTAAACATAATCTATGAAAGTGAAAATCTGCTTGGACAAATTCTGGATTCTCTTGTGGTAATGGTAGACTACCTACAAAAGATGGTTATCACTCTGGAACTGGTATGGTAAATGTAATGGGTGGATCAACTAGAAATGAGAAATTTGAGAGAAAGGTTAGGAGAAGAAGAGTATGAAATGAGAAAGAGTAGATCACAACACTACTTTGCTGTTCGATAACCAACATCGTCTGTATACAGCTATTACATTCGCCTGGGTACTCCTTATCAACCCTGAGAGGCAGCGAATTATCTATACGTGTATTATACTAATCTGTCTTATTTATTCAGGTAAGAGAAACTGTGAAAGTTTAACATAGAACACCAAAATTTTCTAGAATGAATGCTTTTTAATTACAATGGTATTTCAACCAAATGGTACCAGCACCTCTTTACAGTTGAGAAACTGCGGCCTGACAACAAGATTTATTATATGGATAGAGGATGGAGACCAAAAAGTACTACATCCTGGCAGGACATTCCTCAATTCATGTCTTGCCTGTTTCCATCCATCTGACAGAATTGGCTGGTTTTTAGTTTTAAACCAATCTGTCTTATATCTTGAGTAATTGACTAATTGTGAAATAGTATAATTGCCAGCAACGAGTTATATGATGTTATGGCAATTTAATGACATCAAAAGAAGCATCAAGTCTATTATCTTGATAATGATATGTCAACACTGTTGTTGTCAATAACTAGTTAACAATCTATCACCTGGCATCAGCTATGTTCATGATTTAATTAGGAAGAGTCTACTTTGAAGAACCTGACACCGAACCTAACCTTCCTTTCAAAGTTAGACAAAACCCTGAATTTAATAACATATGAAGCATTCGGACTTCAAAATCAAAATGACGTAGCCCCCATCCCTTCATCAAGCACCATGTCTTGTTCATGGACCCATCAAATAATTTCTACACTTGATTCTTAAAGATATCCAGGAAACCTAACCAACAGGCTTCTCATCATGGGCGCATGTACGTGAACAATCTCCATTTTTGTGTGGAACCCCCACGGCTGGCCCTCATACCATTGAGGAGTACACTGAACAACTGCTGACTTATCTTCTGTCCTGACTGTAGTCATCCTGAACTAGGCATGCATAGTTAAGAGTTTAGAAGAACTTAGTATATCCCCTCTGGCGCTCAAGCGACCAACTTTCAAGGCAACAGCTCAAAATAAAATGTCAATTTGAGAGGTGCGAGTACATTCTATCTATGCAAAACAACGGAGAACTGTAAAGCACCTTATTTCATGCTGGGCTCCAAGCCACCCTGAACAGAGTGATGAAACATTGTAAAAGGGATTCCAACAAAGCTTCGAAGGTAATTTTCATTGCACACTATGACAACAATCTAAAATCTGTAAGGAAAACAATGAAGTAAGACATGACTGATCATCAAGCTCTACACTAAGAGGAATTCTATTCATCAATAGTAAGATTCATTCATGATATCAGAAAGTAGGCAAGACAGTATAAAATTATTCACCATGCTCAGTTAGTTTCCGTATCCTGATCTTCAACAAATTCTTCTAGTTCATCCACATCGTCAATTGGGATTTCTTCATTATTATGAATAGTAGTAGAACCTACGAGGTAAAGGAAATATTTTACAACATCTACAACAATCGAAAGGCACTGGATATGAAAATATAGGGATGCAAGTCAATGCACTTGAAACCAACAGTTTAGGTTCATCAATTCAGTATAACAGGGCCAGCAAGTTTCCTGCACCTATTCATTCATTAAAATCAAAAACTAGGTTTCCAGCACTTATCATTCTTCTACGAATGTATAATCTTTCATTCTTCTATGAATGCATAATCTCCCCACAGCATATTTCGAGTATAAATTACAGCAGTGCTGATAATTCAACTTTAAATACTGGAGACATAATCCAACTTAACAATCTCAGCTCAAAAATGCTAGACTATGAGCTACATCCATCCAACTATCAACCAAGAAACAAATGAGCGACCCAAAAGTGACAAAGTCCCACAATCAGGGTGCAACCAGATTCTTAAGGAATGGCACATTTTCAAGCACGTCCCAAAACCTCACCCAAACATCGGATTATGTCTGAATATTCCAGATTTAATATCACATTAAAAGTATCACATTTTCAGTTTCTATAAAGAATTTAAAGGGTAGTGGGGCCCAAAAGAACCAGATTATGTTTCTGAAATTGACTTTTTCTATGACTTTCATAATTTCTTTTCATCACCTAATATCTTGCTACTTACAATTCATCGTTCTAGGAGTGCTTTGTGATCGGGCCAGAGGCAAAACAAAACAGGTTTCTAGACAAAGTTCCAGTTAAGTCTCATTTAAATGGAAAGACTTGGATCAAGCACCGTCTTAGATCACTAAGGTAGGTCACTTGGCATTTCTAGCTAGCAAGGGAAGGGGAGCTAGGAGAAGGAATTTTAGACAAATATTGCTGGTGATCCTGGGTATGGTTATAAACACTTAAAGAGTATCACAAATTGCAGGACTTTTCCAGATTTGACATGGTAAATGAAAGTTTCACAAGATCATCAATATATATCAACCGTCCAAAAGTAATACAACAAATGCATGTTTCCAGAAAAAAGCAAGTTTGAATGGTCGAAGCATGGAAGTCGGGGTTACTGTATTTTGAATACCATGGACACACAACAAAGTAAGAACCTATTTACCGCTTTGAAATGACTGAGCAGACATAGAGGCTATTTCACTCGATTCAGATTCACCATCAAGAAGATATGGAAGTCCCAAAAGCTGTAACAGGGACTGTGTTTGAGGATTCCGAGGGCATTCTACAGGAAATAGAAAACAAGAAACCAAGAACAATGAAGTCAGCCTTTAATTAGATTATAAACCCACAGAAAATCAACACATTATTTTGGATACGGAAATAGTTTAGATTGAAGCATTTATTACATCTCAATAAAACAACTTTATGATTTTCTTTATCAGAATGAGAGGTGATGAAGCGGGTCACCTACCATGACCAGTCTAGTGTTAATATAGTAAGAAAATTACTAGCTAAAAGAAGTTGAAATCAATGTACGCAAATATCTGTTATTTTAATTTTAATTTCATGTAATAACCATATCTTAAGAATATTCAAGCCTTATCTTTGTACACATACATAATGGTAAAATGGTAAATTTAAATAACTTAGAACCAAGTTGTTCACATACATAATGGTAAATAAAAGGATATTCAAGCCTTAATGGTAAAATAGAAAATTTTAATAACTTGGTTCCAAATTCTAAATTCAACCAGAATAGTTTGAGTTTTTTCATCTTAATAACAGTCTTCACCATCAGAACTTCAGTATCCCTAAATCCAAAAAAGCCTAGGGCATTGTTTGATGCCCAAGAGTGGATCATATATTATTCAAACATGTCAGCTCACACAAAGTGTGAACAAACACAAGTAATCACAAATTCATCAAAATCAAGTTCAACACAAGTTGAACTCAAGACCTCTTGGTCACATAAAACTTTAGTACCATGTCAAGTACCATTCAACCTTAAAGCTTAAGCGATCGGATGAGACCCAATAATGGATTATATATTATTCTAACATGTTACAACCAAGAAAAGAGAAATATTAGAGAATTTCAATAATATTACCAGTAAATGAACTGTTTGAATCTGACTTAGTTGGACTGAAAGATGGAACAGTTTGCGCAAATTCAAAGGGTTTGGCCCCTCTAACTTGTAGTTTGCTCCTGACCCATTGACGACAATCATGGATATCAAGTTGTGTATTCCTAGGATTTGAATAAAGAGTCATCAAGTACCATATAGATGAAGGGGAGAAAGATGTAGTTTTGCTAATTCTCATCCAAAGGAGTTTCAAATACATACACACCTGAAATTTGCATTTTTAAACGTCAATGGAAATATAGAATTGAACTTCCGTGTTATTGCCAGCCATTCTTCATCGTATTGAATCTCATAAGGTCCAGGTTCTGATTCAATTTCAACAATCTGACAGCTCATTGCAAGACCAAACAGTAAGCCAACTTATAATTATAACCACTGCAAAGACAGATATTAAGGATAATAATCAGCTAATTACATGCTACAACAAATACCTGTAAAAATTTGCGCCCAGGGAGGCACTTATCAAGTGCAAGAAATTTGGTAAGTGGGCCATCTTTTCCATGTTTAACAACAGCAGCAAACTTGCAGTGCAGGTGGGCCGAAAACCAGTAAGGAGGCATTAATTTTTCCAGCAATTGAGCAGCAGCTCTGCTTCCTAGTGTTCCTTCCTTAATCTGGAAACATTGTCAACTGAAATAAGGGACTGTAACCAATTTAAGCAATCAGAAGACTCTTACAAGGTGGTGGCAATCAAAATTTCATATTAACATTTGATAATTACCTCTTGTTCAAAATGATGCTTATATCGAAGTTGCTTACAATTCCCATAGTCAGTGATACCAAGAGGCCAGTCATGTGAAAGAAAAATATCTATTGGTTCCTCAACTTGCATAAGTTTGTGGACATCATACTCACGGACATGATAAACAGACCTTATGCTTCTTTCGTCATACGGTGGCCTCTCATAGTGTCCTGCCCATGAAAAAAGAATAAGCAAGGGCCACTACTAAGGTTTCGTGTTTGCTGAAGTGAGAAGTCCAAAATATTTCAATTAAGAGTACAACGCCATCTTTCATCCGTCTGAAAACAAAATCTTCGTTCAAGAAAACAAGGAACACAAACCTTTATGATAGTCTCGAGCATTATAAATTCCAGAAAGCCCCGCAATTCGAAGGTTACCAAACTTTACAATCCCAGCAAACCCCAAGAAGTAAATATTAGGAGCGGCCCAACCTCCATAATATCTAGCAAGTCATGTAGTCACCAATAAGAATCACTGATTTCTATCACAAATGTTGTAGTAACTTAGTAAGTCAAGCCACTATAAAAAAAAACTGTTGTTTGTTCCAGTGATGAATTCGAGGCCATATCGTAACCGCGACTACTGTCGGCATAAGAATGCTTAAACAAAAAATGCAACCAACCAATCGTAAGAAAGGAAAATAGTAACGTGGTGAGAGAGACTGACAATTCCCACAAATAATTGGAAGCTTCATGATTGCCGCCGATGAAAATAGTAGGAACCGGAGCAATCTTCTGCCCGGAATAGTACTTCCAGAACGACTTCATCTCCCGATATTTGCGCGGTACGCTTAAACTATCCATATCCTTCTCATTCCTCACCGCCTAAAAGATCAGCATTTGTTTGTTTGTTCGTTTGTTATTCTCTTTCAAAACAAAGACTAAGAAGCACCAGTGAAGAAAATAAAAAAAGGGAAGTAGGCGCAAAATAAAAAAAAAAAAACCTGAAAGTCACCACAACAGAGGAGAAGGTCGATTTTTATGGACTCTGATTCTTCAAGGTGTTGAATAGTTTGATACACTTTGTCCAGGTCTCCATGCATACACCCTTCCACAGCTATCCTCATTTTCCCAAGTCTAATTTGATGTTGAAAAATTCTAGGGATTGGTCATGTGTGTGTCTCGACAATTGAAGAGGGTAGGAGAAACTTCTAAAACGGCTGCAAGAAATCAGGTTTAGAAAGGGTGAAAGCGGCTTAAGGATGATTGATTTTATGGTTAGGAAAAGAGTCGCTGTCTGATCAAGAGATGGAGGAACCCACCATCCATATCCAGCCCATGCGCATCGATGTTCTCTCTTCAATTTACTGTTTCTTCACTTTGGAAGTGGTGCATCACTTTAATGCGACCATTAGTAGCTTTAGAAACAGTTGTAAAAATAAAATAAACACATTTATAAATTTGTTCTCACTGTGAATTTAAATAAAATTCACTTATAATTAAAGTTTTTATATTAACTTTGTATAATAAATCGTATTTATAAAAGTTTGTTATGTTAAAGATAAAAAGGAAGTAGTCATATATATTTTGATAAGTGACTCTTCTGATTTAAGTAAGGTCACGATTTAAGTAAGGTCACGATTTAAATCATTTTTATGTATATAATTATTTAAAATTTGAGGCAGAATTTTACTTTTCATAAAAAATCTATTGAACCGTGCGAAGATTAATTAGGTGCGGATGACTTAACATGAACAAGTCGGAAAAAAAAGTAGTAATAAATAGCGGCAGTAGGAGTAGCGTAGATGAAGACGACGAAACAGAATAGAAAATAAAAACAGAAATTGCGGGGAGGGAGAAATGAGGTTGAGTTGACATTAAAAGGAAAAACAAAAGACAAGGCAAGCGGGAATATCGAATTGAGTTGGGTTGTTAGGGTTTGGATCCAGTCTATCATCAGAGGATAGGAGAGAATTAGGATCTGATTCTCATCTGTTTCCCTTCTTCCGGAGTCTACAATCATGGCATATCGGAGGAGGCAGCAACAGCAGCAGCAGCAGCGGCACTCGTCAATTTCTTCAAACCCAACAACAACAACGTCTAATTCTTTTACTAATAGTAATAGTAGCAGAAGAAGAAGTGCCTGTCAAGATGATGATGATTACTATAAGAATATCTATGATACTAAAGAAGAGAGGGCGAGCACAACCGCAACAGCTACATCTTTAGCTGCAAAAGCAATAACCGCATCTTCCGCTCACAGAGACTCTTCTCTTTCCTCCGCTTACTCCTTCAACCACAAACCCATCCCCAAGGTACCAGATCTATCTATCTTTCTATTTCCCTTACATATTTTTATTGTACCTATTTAAAATGATTAATCTTGTTTATTGTTGTTGTTATTACCGGTGAATGTGAAGGAATCGAAGCCATTTGATTTCGAGTATACTACATCCACGTCTTCCTCCGTTAAAAGTAGTATCACTAGTACTAATTATGCAAATTCAAAGGAGAAAGATTATAAACATGGAGGAAGAGGAGGAGGAGGATTCTGGGGAAATCTCGCTAGAAAAGCTAAATCACTTCTCGACGACGACGCCGACAATGACAATCCTCACCCTCCTCCACCACCCAACAACAAGGTCTGCTTCTGACTCAGTCCCTCTTTCTGCCTCTTATTCACTTCCACACACTCCGGTATCATCAATAACTTTTTAACTGATTAAATGCAGTACCCCAGTTCACACCCCTCTTACCACACCCATAATAGGACGACAGATAGTCCCAAACTACAGAGAGGAATCAATGCTATCTCATCCTCCTTGAACTATATCGGCAATGCTGTTGAGGTTACTCTCTTCATTGTCTACTTCTATATGATACTCATTAGTTTCTACATTTTTCTAAAATTTGCTTTAGTATACTTTTGCCAGGAGGGCATTACAAAGATGGAGAACCGCACTGCCGGCATCATCCAAGAAACTCGCAAGCACATTAAAAAGAAGCACCCTACTGATACCAACTCTGCTGCTGCTTCACATTATAATCCACCCAATACCACTGCTACTCCATGGGAACAATCCCAACCACAACTGCCCATGCAAACAGATATCGAACTTCAATTGAAGGCTTCTCGCGACGTAAGGTGACAGCTGTCTAGCTGCATCTAAGATTGCAGGATTGTCTTCTTAGTTTGGCATAAAATGTTGTTGATTTCCTACTTGATTACTCTGAAAATTCATTTGAAGAGCAATACTTCCCCAAAGTCAATGTGAGACTGTTGGGTATTGAATATTCTACAACTAGCAGCAACCAAAGTTTCAACATGTCATTTCATCTGAATTAATATCTAAATATTAAACTATCACATGCACTGTGACTAGTTTCGACTTCAGATGCATTTATTCTCCTTTGTTTGTGTGACAGGTTGCAATGGCAATGGCTGCCAAGGCAAAGCTTCTTCTTCGAGAACTAAAAACTGTTAAAGCAGATTTTGCCTTTGCTAAGGAGCGGTGTGCTCAGCTTGAGGAGGAAAATAAAATCCTTAGAGAGAGTCGCACAAGGGGAGACAACCCCGAAGATGACGATTTGGTACACACTTTCTGACTCTTATATTCGTTGTTTTAGATTAATCTGGAATATACAGAATCAGTATTTGCTAAAGAATTGATTCTTCCATGATAACTGAAAGAGAATACGTATTAGAAACTTTAGTGCTTAATCATGCTCCAAGGCGTGTGAATGCCTATTTTAGTAAGCTGCCAAATGGTTCAAGCTCTGAAAGCATTACATAAGAATCTTTCTGCTGTTTTGGTATATGATATAAATTGCCTTTGCTTGATTCCAATGTCTCTTAGTGCAACCCTAATGCTAGATATATGATAGTTTTATGTTCAGTTCCTTAATGAAGAAAATGTCCAGCAAAGAACGATACTGTTGGGAGTTAAAGCATTCACCCAATCTATTGATTTGGAAAGATTTGGTATGATTTATAGTTTGATTAGGATTTAGAGGTTAAATTGGGCTAATTGTGAGTCATTTTTGAGGCCAGAATAGAAAGGGGAGCATTGCGTTGGCTTTTGTAGCTTTTAAATTATGGAAACATGCAAAACAAAGGAATGAGGAAAAGGAACAGGCGAAGGAAAAGATCTAAGATGCGAACTCATTCAGCAAACTCAAATTAATGCGAGAATTGTTTTTGATTCCATTCATTGTTTATAGTCATGATTAACATGTCTCTAAAGTTTCTGGTTTGAATGAGATAGAAAGCCATCTTCTAAAAGTACTTTGATATTCAGGTTACTAAGAGAATACCAATCAGATGCCATAGATACAGGAGTCTCTTTTGACTAACTTGTTGGATTGATGACTCGTTATTTTTGTTGTGCGGTTATTCTTGATCTGTAATTTTAATTAGTTTTGATTCATGAAAATGTTGAATGAAGCAAGTTATAATCTTAGCTTTATACAGTTGAAATTTTTATTTCACTTTTCTTTTTTACATTTCAGATAAGGCTTCAACTTGAATCATTATTAGCTGAGAAGGCTCGATTAGCACATGAGAACTCTGTCTATGCCCGCGAGAATCGCTTCCTGAGGGAAGTTGTTGAATACCACCAGCTTACTATGCAGGATGTTGTGTACTTGGATGAAGGTACTGAAGAAGTCACTGAAGTTTATCCCATCAAGGTTGTCTCCAATATTCAATCCGCCAATCCTGCATCTTCGCCTCGATCCGTGTCTGCTGATGCTTCCTTGGACACAAGTACACCAGTGTTTCATGACCTCTGTCTACGACCTGTGCCACCGCCAGGGCTTGTTGATGTTCCCCAAAGCCCTACAACAATTGCCGCAGATACCAGGAAGCACACAACTTCTTCTATTTGAATGGTAACATTCTCTAGTCGTTCCTTTCATTGAATGTCGGTTTCAATTTGTAACTGTATGATCTTGTAGCCCATTACCAAATTGTTGTTTAGAGATACACTTATTTACTAGGATGAAACTTGATGTAGATTTGCAATCAAGTCCTACAAATTATGCTATCCAAGAACATTGTTATGCTGTTTTTGGAACATAAAGAACATTGAGTTCAAAAATTCAATTAAATCAATTTTAACACGTTATTAAAGTTGCATCGGGAAGTTCATTATGTAATTCTAAGCATTTGATTTAGACTATTATTAAGATTTAAGGCAAAGAGAAACGTTAATCTCAAAGTTAAAAGAATAAAATTAAAATTAAAGTTCAATACTTCAATACATACAAAAGCAAACGTTTCATAACATTCAAAAAATATCTCATCGTTTTACAAACGTTTATTAAAAATCCCAATATGAGGTCACACCCCCTTGCTCTTCTTCTACATTGACCCTGAACTGGCGGTGGAGTGTCTGCGCAAAGTTCTTAGTACTATATTGCGGCTGGAAGACTTGGAAGAGATGAAAAATGGTATAATCGAAATAGACTGCAATAGAGTTGGAGTTTTATACGCAGAAGCAATGACCGATTGTGCTATGCTTGAACCTGGTAACCTAATCCTGATGACGTGCTCCATTAGGTCTTGCCACAAGTTAGTTACCACCAAAGTCATGATCTTTCTTTATGGCATGATTCAGAAATGACACATCTGGCAATTAGCAGTAATATGAAAAAGAACTTGGCAATTTAAGGTTACTGTATTGGTGTTGATGCATGTCACTAGATTCAGTGGTGTAAGTAAGAATTAGATGGCAGCACAATCTAGCAGATGGCACTGATTTTCTTCATTTCTTGATTTCTTGGTCTAGCTTAGCTCAGGGTAACCCCATTAAATATTGGTGAAAATCTTTAGGTCTAATTTGACCATTTTTACCTAATCTCAAATCCCTCAAATGTTTTGTGATTCCTTCACAATTTGTTGGAAGCCTAATGGGTAAAATACTAAATGCAGAGTGTGTTTCTTTTTACTATTATTATTAAAAGCAGCCATCAGTCAGTGGTTTGAGGTGGAGAACATCTTATTTTGTGTTGGCATCAAAATAAAGGAAGTTTGTATTAAACCTCAGTCTTCAATGGCCAATAATTACACTGTATACACATAAATTTCCACCTATAATTGAATGACCTGGAAGGAAAATACCAATGGAATATTTGCTCGTGAGAGAATCTGTGAATTTAGACACGACCAACCAAACAAATTACCTTTCTTTAAAACAGGAGGGTGTACTGATTTCTCATAAAGTTGTAGATCTTAGAATAACTGGAACAACAAATTTGTTGATCCATCGCTATATGATTGGATATCCGCAGGTTTTACCAGCGCTCTGCACAATGGGCATGTCCTTTCATGCTCAAACCTGTAGGGATAAGCAATTCTTTAAAGAAAGAAAGAAAGAAAGAAAAAAAGAAAATAAACTATTTGTGTCAAACCAAAAAGAGGAAAAAGAGAAGCACCAACAGCAATGAACGGATATAAACAAACCATGAAAAAGTACTGAAAGTTAATTAATTGCATAAAGTATATTCCAATGAGCAATATGCCCTATGAACCTAGATAGAACTAGGTCATTCTTCTCTATAAGTCAGAAATACTGAATTTGAAAGGATCCTTAGATCTAATGTTCCTACATTAAAGTAACCCAGAATACTCAGCCAGATTGATATGTGTTCCAAGCTTGAAGTAACATCGATAAAGAGTTTCCAAGGACACGTGGATTACAAGTTTGAGATTAGATTTGTTACTACGTCCAAGGACAGCATTTCTCACAACAATGCTACCATCATGTCATTGCAAGGAAAGAATTTAACAGATGTCAGTGCACTAAATTTCCCTTCTGGTCTCTGTAATATCGTCATTATTATGCCCATGTCGAAACGCCAAGTAAAATCCTGTGAAATCCATACGTCTCAGATCCCAGACAAAGGGCCAAAGAGCAACAGCATTTTACACTAAGGGTGGGACTGAGCCGCAGCTTAAACCCTTCTATGGGCTGTGGAAACTAAAAGCTGCTCTACAAATAATCTTGCATTCCATTGATTGGCTATGATAAAAAGCACTAAGTTTTGGATTCACATGATGACATGTCACATTTCAAGGTTCAACGCCACATAGAAGTTGCTACAGATAAAAATTTGCCTTAAGGACTAACTGTAGAACCCAATAGCAATATCCTCTGCATTACTGAAGCTTTTACATTAACACAAGAAATTCATGGTTTGGCAGCCTTGGTCACCAGACGTAAGAAAGCTGAAATTTACCATCTTAAAGCATGGAATAAAGTTTAGTTAAGACTTATGAGATCACAACTTAACCAATGCTTAAGAAAAAGTGTATGGACTTCATAATAGGAGAGTTAACATAGAAATTTTACCATTCTGATACACAATCTTCACAGAATACGTGCTTACAGCAGAGTAGAACTGGTGCGTGCATTTTCTCCTGACAAATGGCACACAGATCTCCAGCTGCATTGACCTGCAAAAGGTGCCAATAGTTTAAAACTAACAGGCTACTACATGTAGAGTGAGAAAATCAAAGATCATATATGTAGAATAAAACAAACTTTCACATGGTTCCTGTTCCATAGGGTGTATCATTATATACTTGCGGAACCAGTGAATACAATCCTGAGGAGCAATAGTAAGATAAAAAGTAGTAGCACAATTGCCTGCGTGACCACTCACCTGTTCAGACGTGGCATAAGAACCATAATGCATTTCTTTGCGGGATAAGGCCCTTGATGCAGCTATGAATAATTGAACCTACATATTCAAGTGACATTATAGCCAGAGGCACAACACAACACATGATTTCAGATGAGTACATATAAGATGTTTCCCGTGAAGAACATACCTTCCTCAGAATCGAAGTAAGCTTGACAGTTAAATATAGCCCAGTGACTAAAGAAGAAAAAAAGCTCCCATATTCTTTGTTTAAGAAGAAGCGGAACCAGACAGGCGTTGGCAACAAGGCACGGTATAACAAAGACAAATACTCAATAAGGGTGAGCAACTGACCCTGAAGGAACAGAAGTTTCGAATGGGATTTGAGATCAAGCGTAAAACAGAAAAGAAATGAGAGTGCATGAATGCAAAATTCAAAACTTTCATAGTCAGAGTAACCTGTTTACGATGGTTATGACCTCGGCTACTCTTGCAGCGCATTAAGAGTGCACATTTGCAGGCCATCGCAAGCTGCCGCACCATAGCATCTGCAACAGACAACCATTAGTGAGAAGATGGAGGTATGAGAAGTCTAGAACGAAAACTTTGATTGAAGCAGGAAAAAAAAATGGTATTGCTATAGAGCGTGAAAATAATAAAAAATACCATTCACGGTGATGATAAAAACAGCGTGCCAAAAAGGAGGAACTTGGGGAGGAGGAAGCAAAAGCAGAGGGCAGAAAAGATCAGTGTGTCTGTACCACCAATAAACGGATACCACATGAACCAAGAACATAAGGATCATGGCAATGAGGACCAATTCATTTCTATCTCCCTGCAGAAACAAAAGGAATTTGCAGCAATTAAAAAAGGATTACAAATGGGGTGTATCAGAATTAGACACAAAGTGTCAGAAACCAAAAAAAGAGAGAGACAGAAAGAGAGAAGACCCTTAAAGCAGTCTGCTTGCGAAGAACATCGTTGGATTTGAACAAGACAGCAGCAATCCACAAAACAATGCAGAAGCCTGATACATTGGGAAATGCATAAGGTTTCCCTAAATTGAAAAAAAAAAAGAATCGAAATAAGTTAAGAGAAGGGGGAACCTCGGAAGTGTTGGCGAATAAAGACAAGGAGGAGGAGGAAAGAGAAAGGGAGAAATTGCTCAAGACACCTGCCCAGGTACTGAATATCATATCTCTGATGATAACTACTAGTACTACTAGCACTACTTCTAGAAGAAGAAGAAGAAGAAGAAGAAGAAGGGGCTTCATGATCAGCAGTTGTATTAGTACTACTAGTAGTAGAGGTATGATTTGAAAGGTGTTGATAATGAAAATCAGCAACATTTGGAAGTGGAATCGGAATAGGGTTTTCAATTATACTAATGCGGATTGCTTCAGAATCACTAGTACAACTTGTTATTGTTGTCGGAGTGGGAGTGGCAGATAGAGAAGAAGAAGAAGAAGAAGAAGGAGAAGAAAGCAATGAGGAGTGTTTAGTAGCAATCTCATCATCATCGTCATGGTCGGGAGTAGCAGAGTGCGGAAAGAGTGTCAGAAAATGGTTAGACAATGTTGCCGTTGACGCTGTTGTTGAGACGCAAGGACTAT
Source organism: Erythroxylum shatona (assembly GCA_027568895.1). Classification (NCBI taxonomy): domain Eukaryota; kingdom Viridiplantae; phylum Streptophyta; class Magnoliopsida; order Malpighiales; family Erythroxylaceae; genus Erythroxylum; species Erythroxylum shatona. Next base: position 5,473,886 of record JAOSBK010000008.1, read on the forward strand.
CAGAGACGGTAACACCACTGGTGCTTTCGGTCATCGTGGCCTTTTCTTCTTCTTCTTCTTCCGCAACTCTTCCCATCATTGCTCCAATATTACCAGATAAGCTCCAGAGCGAAGCGGAGGGGATGTGTATATTATAAAGAAACAGAAGCTGATATTTGGAGGAGGATTGGAGGGGCCAAATCATAAAATATCTGAAGGCCTAAACTAATCCATCCACTCCACTTGAATTTGGGATTGGGAAAGAATTGAAATCATCAAACAACATACATCAGCGGTACTGGCACAATGAGAGTGAGAGAGGCAAATTGTGCAGTTGGCTGATTTTGAGTTCTGTTCATCCTCCTTCTGCTGCTTGTGCGTCCCTTTCCAGTTCCAATCATTACATTGATTATTCCGACCCTTTTGCTTTTTTCCCCTCTGCACCGACTTCTTAATCTTATCTTGTTGCGCTTGACAAATCAATCAACACTTCTACTTCTTTTTTCGTTTTTTACAATTCAATTTGAAATTAAAAGTAAAAGGAAAAGTAAAAACACACATTTATTATATTACAAAACTTGTTTTCTTAACCCGTAAGAAAAGGAACTCAACAAGGATGACGGTTTCTTTCGAAATTCAATTAAAATAAAATTTTCATTATAATTACAATTATAATTAAATCTTAATTGTGATTTTATCAACAACCAAGGCAGAATATATAACATTAGCTAAGGGAGCTAAAGAAGCCTTATGGCTCACTGGTTTGGTGAAGGAATCGGGTATTGAACAAGGTGGAGTTCAGGTATACTGTGATAGTTTAGAGTGTCATTCATTTAGTCAAAAACCAGGTTTATCATACACGGATAAAACAAAAAGATGTAAGGTTAAATACGTAAGTCTTTACACTACAGGAAGTTTTGAGTTTTCAACTCCACGAATGCCACTGGCCTTGGACATTCTTAAGGCCAGAGCCAAGCCGAGGCGTTACGAAAATTGTTTTGACCTGAAATTCAATCAAAACAAACATAAAGAAAACGTTTCTTCCTGTTTAGACCTTGAAACTAAGATAATACTAAATGAACCAGGAGCATTAATCATTGGCCACAATTTTGAAATGGGAACAGATCAGAGACATTGACTCTTATGACAAAATACCAACCAAAATGATATGAAATTTCAAGACAAGCACCCATCAACTACCTCCCGTCAGGGTTGGTTGCTCACGTAAAGAATATGCATTTAGGTTTCTCCTGCCTGATAGCTTCAACAATAAGTTCTACCTTTTACCTAAACTCTGGTCTTCTCTGAACTGCAAAGCAGAACGGAAGTGCATTGATGATTTGATAAACAAAAATCATAATTCCAGAAAGTGAAATGTCAAATTCATACATTGCGAAGGTTGGAGGACAGTCACAATCTTGTCACACAGGATCTAGGGTGCATCCACCATACACATGAGTCAAGAATGCACGACTTAGATTCTTTTGCTTGTTGAAGCTAGGTATCTAATCTATATCATGCCAGAACTGCCATATACTGCCACATCATCCATCACCAGCTCATCAGCAAAACATCCCACAATAACGTAATCAGATTCAAGGCCTGAATCTTTGGCAAGGGCCTTACTTAGAGAATGACATTCAGGATCTGGATATATATGGAGATTTGAATGATCCTAGAGCTTCTAAGTATCTCAAAAACATTTGAAACTACTTCAGAAGGCTGTCATTGCAGCAGAGGTCATCTTTGACATTTATCCTTTTCGAGAATCAAAACACACAATTAAGGTGTTCAACACAAGCAAAATCTTCTTATTTTACAAAATATACCAGTCATTACAGTTTGCATTTATCCTTTTTTCATTTGTAATTGTTTTCTCCATACTGCAGATTTTATCAGTTTGACTGGGTAGGAAGCCAGAGGATATTGTTAAGTTAGATGCAAATGAGAACCCTATGGTCCACCTCCAGACCACTGTACATCTAAATGAGCTGGAACTTTACCATCAAAGTATAGTGCAAACTTGATTTCATAAGCACCCAAAAAAAAAAGAAGGGTAAAGCATAAAAGAAGCAACCATATTAATCAAATTAATAAAAAGAAAACCAACAGAAGTATCCACCACTAAGAGCTTGTAGCAGAATTTCGAAATGGCGATCAATCACGTAGCTAATGTATTTTCCAATCCTAGTGACAAGAAGCACACACTAGCAACAGTAAGAAGGATACATTAAAGAAAATTTATGGAGGTTGCAAGTACATTTCTTAAC
>JAOSBK010000008.1:5503373-5530007 GCA_027568895.1 Erythroxylum shatona
CTTCAATTGTAGCATTTGGGGTCATTGTTGTCGACCTGGTGCAATCCGATGGCAACTTGCTCGCTTCACTATTATTTATTTAGAAAATGTCATCGTAAATTAGCTCTAGAGGTTACATACCAGTTACTAGCTACGACCTTGAAGAGAAAATCATGGCGTTGCATTTTTAAGATAGGGGTGAAATTGTAATCGTTTGAAGCAGTATACTTCAGCAGCCAATGTAAGTACTGAAATTAAAATCAATTAAAAGGTTGCGGATTAATGTTTGCAGATGACTTGATTCTTCTTTCAGGGGCTGAAACACACTTACTGATGATGTTAAAGGAGCCACTCAAGTTGGTTTCTAGGTGCTTAGGATTGAGGGTAAATGTAGATAAAAAGCAGCTTATTTTGCTGTAAAGATGTGAGGAATGTTGATTAACTATCTAGGATAACTGAGCTGTAGATTCAAGATCTTCCTCTCAAATATTTTGGACTCCCAATTTTATATGCAAAGCCTAAGTATACTGATTGTATCTTACTCATTGAAAGGTTCAAATCCATAATTAATGCTTGGTAAAACAATTTTTTGTTATTAGCTGTAAGGGTCACTTTGATTGTTTCAGTAATTGCAAACCTTTGTGTTCATTGGATTTCCCGTATCATTCTACCTAGGAAAGTAATCAAGGAGCTTGATGGTATTATGAAAGGTTTCTTATTATCTAGAAAATTTGATAATTCCAAGAAAGTTAAAATCAAATGGAGTGAAGTGACAATTTTGAAGAAGCAGAGAGGATTGAGAATAATCACTATTGCTCTAATGTAAAAAGTCCTATTGAGCATAAGGATTTGGAGGCTAAATGAAGATAAAAATGTCATTTGGTTAAAATGGATACATGAAACATACCTAAGGACTGAAAGCTTTTGGCAATTGTCAATCTCTATGGAATATTCTTGGTTCTTCTTGCAAATACTGAAATTGAGAAATGTTGTGTACAGAGCATTAAGCATGAGCTAGGAAATTGAGAGGATATTTGAAGTTGGTTTGATAATTGGACTGAGTATAGTCCACTTATCCAAAGGAGTGAGTTATCCCACGTTCCAAACAAATTTCCACTCAACACCAAAGCATCCTCACTGATGAACCAAGAATTATGGGATGCAACTTCAAAGGATTCAACTTACTGATATAATATCTCCCTCAGATCATCCACTGGTATAAGCAAGACACAGTTACCTAGAAATCTGATCCTGCTAGAGTATTTACCAACAAATCATGTTATAAGGCATTGCAAGTTTAGGGAGATAATGTATCTTGGTTCAACCTTTTATGGAAGCACTCATTGAATTAAAAGGCTTCAATATTTACTTAGTTGGTTATCAAGAACATGATCCATACTAAGAATAGATATTTTGACTCATATCACTCTATCTATGTGTTATGCAAAGAAGCCAAACAAGATAAGGAACACTTATTCTTTCAATGCAGATACTCTAAAGTCGTCTAGAGCAAAATTTTACATTTGTTAATAGATTACTGTTCTTCTTATAATTGGCCAACTACTCTTAATTGGGTCACTCAATTTGCTAACTAAAAGGTGCAGGATGCAACAATGTATAAAATATCCTTTACAACAACTATTTACTCCTTATGGAAATAAAGAAACAAGACGATCTACAGAGGAGAGAAAGTAAACAAGCATCAATTAGCTTTGAAATATCATCAATTAGGTAAGAGCCATTATGACGGTTAAATTTAATCAGCATGCACTATCTACAAAAATAAGAACTAGATGGAATTTATAACTCCTAATGTTATCTTGTTCTTGTAATATGTAATGTTTTATGAACTCATTGTAATGTTGAGATAGCTTTGTTATAATTAATAACAACTTTATTCAATTTTCAAAAGAAAACTTGTAAGAGTACGATTTTGGTACTTGTTCCTTCATAAACCCGTATCATCTGTACTTCATTTCAGTGGCAGACGACACCAAAGACTAAGATGTGAAACAAATAGAAGAATAATAATCTAAAGAGATGCACAAGGAGGTGTTTGAAATTCAACTTAAATTGCACAGACTAAACGAAGGCAATAAGGGGTTATAGGAAATGTTTCAATAATATATCTCCTTGTAAAAGTCACAGCTTCCCAACTACAATCACAAAAAACCAAAATAGTTAAATAAGGATTATTCTCATACAGAACGACAATCATATGTTGCTCTAACGAGGGCTAACCATATGGAGTTTTCCTTATTCGAGATTACTGAGCTATATAAATAGGTATTCTGGGCTGAATAATTATTCATCATCGATCACATACTTGCTAAGGTAAAAGTAAAAATAGTAAGAACTTATATGGTAAGGATGGTAGCAGAAGTATCAACTCTTCCTTAGACACCAATTAACTCTGAAAGAACCCACTTGGAACGAATATTTATTAGCTAGTACTAAAAGATTTGGAGAAGAAGCTTATGATGATCCAATTAGGAACTTTACGAGGCTTCACCAAATGGGGAATATATGAGACTGTTATGCCCTTTTTAACTGTTACTCTTTTAGACTACAAATTCCTAAAACTTAATTAGTTTGATTCTTTCTTAAAGGATGGAAGCCTAAGATTGAGTTACTGTTAAACTATTAAACCCCAAAACTTTGCAACAAGCTTATTATCTAGCTAAAAAACAAGATACTATCATCTCTATGTACTTTCCAAACTATAAGCAAACAACAATAACAACAACCCTACTGCACAAGGCTCCCTGCTTTATGAGAGTCAGGGAAGGGACATCACATTAATTATACGCATTCTTTCCTTTGCATTTTATAAAGAGATTGTTTTCGTGACTCAAATCTATGACTTTTTGGTCACAAATGAGTAACCTTACTAGTTACTCCAAGCTATAAAGAAATCCTTAAATATGCCAAAGAACTTTAGCTCCTCTTTTTTCTTACCACCCAATTCTACCTTAAGAATCACTTAGCAAGAAGGGCTCTTACCAACACCTAGAACACTCTACAAACCTGGCCCTTATAAATCTCCATATAAATAGCCACAACAATTAAGCAACAAAGAGTTTTAAAAAAGAAGAGAGTAAAAGGAACATATTTCTAGTGTGAAGAAAAATATACATTGAGGCATAATGTAAAAGATATCAATAGAAACATGTTCTTGGTGGAGGACGATTAAGAAGAAAAAATGACTAGGTTGGAGTATAAGTTGGAAGAAACTAAAGGGAGCCAAAAGGCTCTAACTTTCTTACGAGGGACTATGTAAAAATTTAAAATAACAACTACAAGGAATAACCTTCTCCGTAGATACTTTAATACTTCTATGGAGAAAAATATACTCAACGACATAAATGTAAAAGAAATAAATGGAAACATGTTCTTGGTAGAAGATGATATTCCACTTAGAGAAATTGATATGGCCTTAGAAGTTTAATGGTTGTCAACTTTAAATGATGTCCTGTATAATTTTAGTAAGTAAATTGAGTTTTAACTGGTTTAGGGGATAAGTTTTGCTTGAGGAGGTCATATTAGTCACCTAAAGTCTGTAACTCCGTAAATTGAGTTTTAATTGGTTTAAGAGATAAAATTTTGTTTAAGGAGGTCATACGAGTCACCTAATGTCTATAACTCTTAAGAAATTTGCAAGGTTTTAGCCAAACCTCATCTCAACAACCAATTTTACATGTTTAGCTTTATATCACCATTGAGAGTAACACATTGAAGAAAGAGCTAGATTATCTTGTGATGAAGTTCAACTTTTTAATGGATTACCTCCACCAAGATCTCTGTGATAATAAAATTCCTTTTAAAGAGGAAGTAAAATTCATCAATATCAGACCTTATAAGTACAAAAGCTTGGAAAAGAACATTATAGAAGAATTAACTTAAGACTTCTCATAACACTGTCATTTAACATAGTTATATCCTCTCTAATGGTATGGGTTAAGAAAAGATAGTTCCTAACATCTTTGTGTAGATTATAAGGAGCTGAAAGAAAACACCATCAAAGATAAGTTTTCTGTAAAAATCATCGAAGAAATCTTAGATGAGTTAAACGGGGTTGCGTGGTTTCACAAATTAGATTTAAGATTGAGGTATTAATAGATCAAGATGCATGCTTCAGATGCTCACAAAATAAATTTTAGAATTATAAGGGACATTGTGAATTCCTAATGATACCTTTTAAGCTTACAAAGCTTCCATTACATTCCAAAGTTTGATCAATGAGTTGTTTAAGGCACACTTGAGGAGACTTATCTTAATTTTTTTTATGACATTCTTGTTTACATCACTACTTTTGAAGATCATGTTGAGCTTCTTATAATAGTTCGAGGACTTCTTGAACATAATCAACTCCTATCCAAGGGCCACAAATGCATTTTTGGGGCCTCACAAGTAGAATACATGAGAGACATAATATCTAATTTTGGGGTTTGTACTAATTCTAAAAAGGTGGTTCCATTTTAGCTTGGTCAACCCCTAAAAATGTGACATAATTAGGTGATTTTTTGGGTTTAGTGAGTATTATAGGAGGTTTATAAAGCATTGTAACATATTAAGCAAACCTTTGATTAAATTACTTAAGAAAAGTTCTTTTAGGTAGTCTGACCAGGTGGAAGAAACATTTCAAATTTTAAAGCTAGCTCTCAAAACTGTACATGTACTATCCTTGCCTGACTTCTCAAAACCATTTTTAGTTGAAGCTAATGCTTATGATGAGGGCTTGGGAGTGATGTTGAGCTAATAAGGATATCTAATAGCCTATGTGAGTAAACTTTTGGTAATTAAACGTCAAGTTAATCCACTTATAAGAAGGAATTTCTTATTGTTATCATGGCAGGCTGATCCCAATACTTAAATGGAAAGCCTTTCATCATCAACACTTATCACAAAATTTTGAAATTTATTTTTAAAATAGAGGGCATACTCCTATCCAACAATTATGGCTTCCAAAACTATTAGACTATAACTTTAAAATAAGGTATAAGTAGGGAAAATAAAACCTACTTTCAGATGCTCTACAAAATTCACTTGTGTTGATTTTTGCACTACGGTTCTATCCTAAGTTCATACTAAATTATTGGAATAAATCAAAGGAAGTTGGGAGAAAGACGAAACCATATAAGATCTAACAAGAAAGTTACCTTATAGCAACTTAACTTCAAATTCTTATCAACGAGTAGAAGGGACAAATTTGGGAATAACATCAATTTATATACAAAAATTGTAATTATGATGTGTAACAATCAAGAAGCTACAATCTCTATTTCCTTGGAAGGAAACTCATAAAGATGTAGGATTTCATTAGAAATTGATAGATTGCTAACTTAACAAATATGAAACATCACCTAAGGCTAGTTTATTACAACCCTTGCCTATTCCTACAACTATATATATGGACTTCATTAAAGGATTATCCATCTCAAATCATTGCTCTATAATATTAGTGATGATTGACAAATTCAATAAGTATGCCCATTTTTTGTTTCTAAAGCACCCTTACAGGGTAGTGATAATTGCTAACACCTTCATCCATGTATTCAAACTTTATTGAATTCTTAAAACCATAAAAAGTGATATAGATCTCACTTTTTAAGTCATTTTTTGCAAGAATTTTATAGGTTGCAAGAAGTAGAGTTATGGTTCTCTTCAGCGAGCCACTCCAGAATAGATGAGCAAGTTGAAGTTGTTCTTAAGTCTCTTGAACTTGAGACTTTCTTAATAGGTGGTTGCAATGGTTACTTAGATATAATTTTATGTTTTAAACCGCAAGTGCATGGTGTAGTTGTAGCTAGCACTCGCAAGTATAGGTCAATCCCATGAGATTAAAATTATTAATATTTACCATCTTTCTATTATCTAGCTTAACAAATTATAGTATTTAAGACAAATCAAATGTAAAATTAAAACATTAGACTAAAATAGATCAACACAATTAACTAGCTAAAATGAAGATTCAACTAAGAAACAATCAAAGGAAACATTGGTACCTAGATTTTGAATCCCCTAGGACTTCTCGTGCAATCATGACTTCAATAATCAATTTAATTTTTAGTTCATTAGACCGTGATGTTTCCGATTTTATGTTAATATCTTTCTCAAAACTATTAACAATTAATCCTTAATTAATTAATTGAAATCTCTTTCTAATTAAAATCTCTAAGATTACATTAGTCAATTTCAATAGTAAATTTGACCCTAATATAGAGAATTTACGTCGACCCCTTTTTATATTTGCATGCAATTCCTTTTAATTATAGTAAATCTATTAATATAAAAGAATTTTTCAATCTCGATTGCATTAAATCATACATGAAATATTACACTAGCAATATTAATTCAAGAATAATTAAGAACACATAATTGAATCTCAATGAATCTAAAGAATGAATTGAGTTAAAATAAATTCACTACAAAGCCTATCCAAGGTTCATTTATTCTAAGTACTAACAAAAGTTTAGCTCATAATCATAACATCAAGATTAAAAGAAAAACATAAAACTAAAAGAACCATAATGAAATCCTTTTTAATCTTTATGAAATTCACTTTAGATTGATGAAAATTCATGTCAAATATTTCTTGCTTGTTTTTCATGTTCTCTATCATTCTAGGTCGTTAATGTCTTTTTCTGAGTATTCTTGAGCCTCGTATGAATCCCCTTTTGACTTCCTCCCATTTTTTGTTTGCTTCATCCATTTATAGCTCAAATGTAGGATTTTTAGAGTAGACATGATCACTTTCACAACCGTAATGTTTCTTTAATCTTTGAAAATCGTGAAGAAATGTGATCAAAGAGAGCTATATAGCAGCCATACAGTCGTATAGATTTATACAAGCAACCACTAAAATAGCTTCAATTTCTTCAATTTCTGTTCCATTTTTTAGCCTAATCCTTCTCCCTTTTATCCACGAAGACAAATAAGACCTAAAAATAGAATAAAAATAGAATAAATACCATAAATAATAAGAAACTCTCAAATAAATTAGCAAAATACATTAAATATGAAATTTAAAATATAGTCTATTTAGCAATTATCAGTTACCGCTAGCCGATTGTGATATAATACAACCCACCGCTCATCTCTCAATGCATCACTATTTGAAGTTTTGTACAGTTGCTCTTCACCAATTCATGTCCCCTATTTTGCTAAAAATTCTAACTTACTGGTGATTAGTGACATCTTGTAAGAGCAGTTGCTATTCAGATGGTAAATTTTCATTTACAAAAAACACAAACGAGGATGCTACAATAGAAAAACAAGAAGAGGGCTATAGAATTTCACATTTTAGAGCTAATGTTTATTTAACTTAAACCATATATGCACGACACGATAGGTAAGAGGTCCAATCAGAAGCTTAGACAAACTTGGACTCGTAGCCTACAAATTTGAATTTTACTCTAAGGTTATGTTTAGTTGGAAGTCTTATAATAAAATAGAATAGAATGTAATATTATTCTATCGTTTGAGAGAAAGGTTTATAATAAAATGAAATGAAATATGATGAAAGAGAAGGGTTTTATATTTACATCTTATTCTATCCTAAACAGTAAAAATAAAAAATCTCTAATTTGAGAAGTTTAGGATAGAATATAAAATGATAAACAACTTTACACTATATTACATTATAAACCCTTCATCCAAACAATAATTCACTATATTACATTATAAATTTTTCTATCTCTCCCAAACAACAATTTCTAATATTATATTCATTTATATTCAATTCCATTATAAAACATTCAATTTTATTATATAAAAATCTTATATTCAACCAAACTTATCGTAAAGCTCTCAAGGGTAATGTTTTCCACGTGTCCCGGCTAAAGAGACACTTATCCTCCTATCACAGATCTTCTCGTATGCTTCCACTGTAACTTAGTGTAGAGGAAAGAGCACTTATAGCCATTATAGACCGAAGAATAGTTGAGAGGTATCATAAGCCTATAACTCAAGTATTGATGAAATGGTTGGGTCTGATGAGCAAATTACTTGAGAATTTTTGTTTAGTTTACAGAAGCATTATCCGTACCTTAATCTTATGGCAAAGGGAAAAGTATTGTTTTTTAAAGTTAAATTGGATATTTATAAATAAAGAGTTCCCTAATCGCGCGTGTCTGGATGTTGTTGAATTCTAAGGATTACTAAGGCATAACACGGAGACCACTCCCACAAGCCCATCACCCAATCAGAAGATCGCTTTCTTAATTGCAAGTCTCTGGTTCCTTGTTATGTTCTTCATCTCCATCTCAACGCTCGTCACTTCCTGATATTCCTCCTACATGACTCTCCAGATGCCTCCTGAAGTTGAATTAGTACTTCTAGTCAATTCCACCTAATGATGCCCAGTTAGCTTCCGGTAGGCTTGAGTGGTCGTTCTTATGGTCATCCATCTTCAAGCTGTCATGCTTGTCCATCTACGGCCAGGTGAATCTTTGCTTCTCTATTTCGCTCCTCTAGATCCTTCTGCATGTTTTCCATTCATTATCAATGAATAGCAGGGGATGGGAATAGTGCTAGAAGCTTCGATTATCTTAAATTCTGCCAATTTCATGGCCTTTTGGATCATCTCTGTAAATACGCTTTGTTCTGTCTGTCCCAAACTACCTTAAAAGAGTGAACATCCCATTTCTCTGTACATGCATGCTAAATGCCTTGCAGATTCAATCTTTAATTGATAGGTCAAGGAGTTAATACGTCGTGGTGTGATTGGTTTAATATGATTTAATTTGTATGAAGTAATGAAAGAGTGTTTGTTCTATCTACACCATGTTTTGATTCGAAAGTAACCTATAAGCAATTAGACCAATCGGTCTACTTTGACACAACCACAAAGCAGATAACAAAACTTAAACTACTGCATCCATTACCTTTCTATCCTAAGAAGCACGGACATGAACACAGGGACACACCAACTTTTAAAATTTGATAGACACGAACATGACATATATATATATTATAAAATTTATAGTTAAGAAAAAAATTCAGAATTCATAATATAATATATATTGATTGATGTGTTTCAAGACTTCCAACATCTTGATAGTTCATACATATTTGATACTTTATAAGCCTCTTTCAAAAAACAAAAAGCATATATTCTATGGAGTTTATATTCCATTAAACAATATCCGAGCAGTCTCTAAACGTGTCCGAGCTGTGTTCATCGCGTGTCAATGAGTATCCGACACGGACACGACTCCATTTTGCCGTGTCCGTGCTACATAGTTTCTATCAGATAGACATAATCATGCTACATTATTTTTCATCCAAATGTACTTATTTCATTACTTTACAATGAAGTTACTTCTTGAGTATTGGTAAAACCTTTACAATTAATTGCAAATGTACGTATTTCATTACTTTACATAATGAATAACTCTATATACATTTTTGAATATCTGAGAAACATGTGCAATTAGTTATGAAGTACAAAAGAAAAGTTAAAGTTAATCTAAAAGAATTAAACTAATTTCCCCCCTCTTATTCTTCTCCTTCTCCTTGTGTAAAATGGGGACCTCAGAGTTCATCAGACAGATATCCCCTCCCTCTTTCTACATATTCTAAGCTCTTGTTATTAGTGATCAGTTCAGAGCTGAAGATTCAAGTCAGGCTGCTGCTGAGTACCTCTTCCCGATGAATATGACGGATGGGGGGGTCGAGAAGTGAATGTCGTCTCTGCAGCTCCACCAAGCATACCTTGGGGTTGGGGTCGGGGTTGGGGTCGGGGTTGGAGTTGGGCTCCTTGTTGAGCACTGAAACTCATCCTCGGGCTTTGATCAAACAATGGCCTTTCTTGCCATTGTTGTAGCCCCACCAATGTAATGTTGTGCTCCTGAAGGTCCCATGGAGTCGTTATCATCTGCTCCTGTGCTTGCATGACAGGAGGAAGAGGAGGACTGCATATTGCTTCCAGACTCCATGGTGCCTGTTGTTGACTCCATTGACCATAATTGGTAGCACTACTACTTGGCCCTTGGGAGTCCAAGGTATTGAAGAATGATGATGAGGTTCCTTGCATCTTAGGTGTGAAGTACAGAACCTCTTCAGCTCTGGTTTGTGGCGGCAACCACCTGGTCTCATCTAAGCTGTCGTTTGTTGCTGGCCATGGCGGTTGCACTTGCACCTCACTAGAGAACTGATGATGATGATGTGACAGTTGAGGCTGAGCAGTGTATACATCATCAGTTCCTGTGAGAGGGTAATAAGAACCAGAGGGAGCTTGAGCACACATGTTTTGGATGTCTCCAAGTTGCATAATTGTCGAAATAAGGTCGTCCATGCTATCCTTGGAGCCACCTACATTCTGAGAGGAAGCACAAGCAACATCCATATAATCACTTGTACTTGTAGTGCTTCTCTCAGCAGCACTTACATTGGTCGTAGGAGCCCAACAGCTCTGATCCTCCGCCATCTTTCCTCTAAACCTTGCAACACCAGCTGGGGGTGAGCTAGGACTAAAGAAACTGGAAGGCATTTGATGACCTCTTAGCTGTTGATGATGAACACCTCCCAGCTGAAGAGTAGATGATGGTTGATCAAAGCCGAAAGAGGAGGGTTGAGTTGGAAGTTGGGCCAGTTTTCTGTTGGCAACCATTTGAGCAATTGGTCCCAAGTCTTTCGCATATCTCATTAGACTTTCCCTGTACCCAATTCCTGCGTCGGGGTTCTAGATGCACCACCAAATGAAAATAATAATCATCATCAGCGTATCATATATAAATACTAAGTACTAATTATATGCAGGAAATTAAACAAAAAATGTTGAGATTACAATATCCCATGAGAAGAAATACTCACAAACTGGAGTTGTTTTTGAGCATTAACCGCCGATGCAAACCTCAACTGATCCTCATCCACATACGAACTCTGAGGTCTATATGTTCCACGCCTCTCGGTTTCAGAGGCGTTTCCCTCGTTTGGCCCTGGAAAAGTCATAGCGAAGATTAATTGGCTTAGCAACAATTAATCATATGATATTTACATACACATATAAATAAAGATAACAAATTAAAGTAGTATTCAATCAAATGAAGTAACAAAGAGTTACCAGAAGAAGGAATTGATGAAGGCAAGTTTCCGGAAGCAGTAAAGGCGGGACTTGAAGCATCCCATTGCTTAGGATGCTTGGAAGAAGCATGTCCATCGCTACTTTCAGGCCGTGGTCTCTTGTCAGAGCGTCTTCTCGTCCCTAAGTACTCTGACTCAAATTTCTCTGGTTCAGTTCTAAGGCTATGAAAGAGCTGTTTGGCCAGCTCACTAATAGCGCGAGCCTGAAAGTCGAGAAAGTGAATCAGTAGTAGCAATATAAATGTGGATACGACTCTGAGGACAGTTTATTGATTAATCCTTATAGAGCTTGACCTCTACATGAAACAGAGTGGCAGGTGAACTGAATGTCATAGCATTGTTGCACACAAGAAAGACATCGCGCTGCATCCACATATCAAATATAGTATCGTCAGCCATGATTAGAAGTTATTTGATGGTCCTTATACCATTTTCTTTGTGAAGCTCACCTCAAATAGATCCAAACTCGTATAGCTGCCTTCCCAAAGCTTAGCCCTCATCGTGCCAAAATCCATGGGCTCTTTAACGATGCCGTAATAGCCGTAAACCTTAACATGGAACAAATTAAAAGTTAATGAAGTAATAACCATTGAACATCTACAAGAAACATATGATCTAATTAAAAACTACCACGTCTGGATTGATCGCCTGTGCAAATATATCGTGAGTGTCTCTCCTGTATTGATATCAATTACTCTAATTAGTGTTAAGAATTTAAAACCTTGCTTCTAACTAAAAACGAAAAGATTTTCTTCTAAATAAGAATAAGACCATAACATTTATATCACCTTTGTAGTATATCCAGTATCAACTCCAACGTCTGGTTCCACTTTTGAGGGGATAAACCTGATGTTGGTTGATCTTGAACAACATGATAAATAAAATTTTATAATTAACTCGAGAACAAAAAGTAGCCAATTAATTTATTAGCCAAAACTTGAAGACTAACCTAATCTGGTTGAGATGTTGGCTGCTCTCGAACTATCCCCTTCCTGCATGAATAATGACGATTGTGTTGCAGATAGAACATAATAAGCAAATGGCATGCACTTAATAAAGAGAGAGTGTCAATTACATACCGCCATTTCTTGAAGTAAATATATAAGATAACAAGAACGAACTTTCTATATTTTATCACTATAGAGTTCAGACGAGCATAGACTTCTTTTTTATTTTTCAATTTCAGGATAGTATATGAATCACCTTATGGACAACTCAACTAATATAAACTATTGATTAGCTATAGAATGGTGCTGAAAGAAAGTTTGATTGGTAAGAGTATGAGCATGAGAAGACGTACATATATACAAGAAGCTGCTCTAAATGACATAATTATGATATTTTTGCTTATCAGAAATTAATGCAGATATGGAAAAAGGAAAAAACAAGCATAAAATAAATACTCAAATTTATGATAAAGAAGAGAATATGTAAAATATAATAAATGCACTTGTAGAATATGTAACATATAATAAATGCACTTGTATTCTTTTCATAAAATATTTAAGTGAGTAAGTAACAGTCCTCAAAAAAGTGAGAAGAAACTGAAATTATACCACGTCATGTAGGCTCTTGCGCTTGTTGCCTCTCTTATTCGTGGACTTTGGCTTATTATTACTGTTGCTATTAGTATTAGCCTGTGCTTTTGCTTTTGCTTTTTTCTCTAAAGCAAGAAGTCTTGCTTTTTCTTCTAATTCAGATATTCTGGCACTCCTTCTTCGTCCAGTGCTAGTTGTAATTATTCCTTCTTGCCTTTCCATGCCTTCCTCTTTAATTTCTTTTCTCACACAATAATAAATGATACCCTGCACCAAACAAATTGTCATAAATGAAGATACGTCGCACACAGTCAATGGAATATAAACAACAATTGTTTAATGCATTCAATGTTACAAGACTCAAGACTGCATAGCAAATTATGATTACTATATATTTTCAATTTAGACTTTTGTTCTTCCAGTTTCATGTTTTAGATATTACTTTCATGGAAGGTAATAACATAATTATATAGCTTTTAACAATTAAACAATATCACTTTTCCTTATTTGAACCTCACTACAAATTTAAGTTTTATGAAAGCACTGTTATTTGTCACATATAGCTAAAAGTGTAACTTAAACTAACAAGTACAGAAAGATACAAGAAACAAAAGGTTTCACATCACTTTCTTAATGTCAGTTTTAATCCTTCTATTCTTTTCATCTCATTCTTAATATGCATTGTATCAACTAAGAAATTTAACTTGAATGAAGCATTAGACTATAACCAAAGGTCAGGTTATGGTATAATTTTATAGTTAGTTGTCCTAATTTGACAATAATATCAAGTGAAAATAAGTTGTGATAATGTACCAAATTACCCCTTGTAATAAATAAAAGTTTTTAGACAAACTTTTATTTTCAGGCTTCTAACTAGGATTTGGTATTAATTACCGAGTATTCGATTGGTTCTTATGAGATAAGAAATAAAGGTCATTTCATATTAAAATGAGAAAGGTGCATGAGGACAAATGAAAATGGTCAAAAGCATTTGTACTTCTTAGATAAAACTCAGATGTAACCGCCGAAGTCAAACCTCCAGTCTCGATTACTACTCACTCACCCTCTCCAGGTACCTGTCACTTACTTGATATTAATAATTACAAATGAAAAAAATATATAATCCAACTAATTCTATTAACTAATAAACATAAAAACAAACAAAAAAAAACTATTTTGGAGAATTTGTGTAATAATAATTTTTTTTGCATTTTTACTCAAAACAATAAGGATTCTAAAATAGAAAGGCCAACAATAATTAAAAAAGTTACCATCAATAATCGTCTCTTCATTAGAGAATATTTTGTCTCATTTCATACTCTCTGGCTAGTAAATTTTTTCAGGAAATTTAATTGAATAGTTTTCAGTAGTTAAAACTCAATTATAAATAGATCAACTCAACAAATTGAAGACCTGTAGGCTGTAGCTGCAAAAAGAAGTTAAAAGCTACCAACTACAAGAAGAACAATAATCATATTAGCTCATCAAAACATGGATTTAATGAGATAAAACATTCTAACACATAAAAGACATAGATCTAGTCACACTAAAGAGAACAGAAGATCAAGTAAGAGGTAAAACAAACACAGTTTTGCATATGAACTCCTTAAGAAAAAGTGGGTGTCCACAACTGCATGCATGAACCACCATTGCTGTAAAAGAGTTAGATCTGTACTCCAACCTGTTGAATAACTTTGAAAAACAGATAACTACGGACTACTGTGAATCTAACTATTATAATGAGTAGATCAAAGAAGAAACTTCAAAAAACCTGTTGAAAGCATCACTAAAACTCTTAACACAAAACATGCATCAAGTACAAAAGGAGGCATAATAGAGGAACTTACCGAATCAGCTCTCTTACCAACAAGGAAAGGAAGCAGTAAACAGTTTTGAAAGTTAGGAAAGCTCCTAATACAGGGAAAATTATCTATTGCTTCTTCTTCAGAGTACCTTGATTTCCTATATTGACCACTAAAAGGTTACTTCACACTGTTCCAAAGACTAAGACACCACTCATTTTATACACAAATTGTGAAAACCTTGTCGGTGAGAAGTTAACGCTACGTGGAACGCTCAAATTGCCAAATGTACGGTGATTAAATCTTGAAATTTGTCGTTTTTGGTTTCAAATGAATCAATTGACATATTTAGCAGAATAATGCCGTTTTAAATAACGACAAATCTAACAAGGTAAGTTTTAAAACATATTCCAAAAACCATAGCATTCATTAACTAATCTTACCTTCTCATATCTGGCAACACGAAATCCTCATGCATTGAGGAAGACTTTAAAACAATACTCATAGTTGATGCAAAGAATCATTAAAATTGATATCGTAAAATAAGTGAAATAAGCTTATCATGCTTGCATAATAAAATGATATGGCAGTTCTATCTTTCCCAATATAATTTGTACATGGTGTTACACAATTGAAGCATTATCCTTCAAATATGCTTGCAAAGATGCAATAGTGCACTCAAGAAACTATCAGCAAGTGAAAAATAACCGAACACAACTAGGCATTATTGGTGGATAGAAATTTTGCATATATTTTGGGAATGGTAACAAGAGAATGATCAAACTACAAAAGTGAAAATTCTTTATTGGCAATTCAATCTCAAGTATGTAATCAATTAGGGTCCACCTACACTATTCTACATGGCTGAGTCTGTGATTGACCAATCCGTATATGTAGCTCACAATAGTTCAGCTGTAGACAGCTTTGTACATATATGGTATAGTGTTCCTCTGAGACCTGACTAATTTCAATCCTAATAACAAACTCACTTGCAATAGACTTGTCAATCAATCTAGCATACAAAGGTTTCGTTGTATCTGCTCACTAGATAATACAGAACTAAATTGACACTTCCCCAGTATACTGCACAAAACAGGGCATAAAAGTTTATTGAATGGGAAGACAATATCATTCATGCCTCTAATTTAAGGGTTGAATCAATCATATTGACAACACTGTTTTGTTGAGTCCAAAGTTGTGTGCATCTTCCAGCCTTGGTCAAGAAAATTTCAACTGGTCCTTGATCAACCCGCTTCCCGCTTTCTAGAACAGTTATCTACAAATTACATTTGAAAGATGTAAGAATAAAAGCACTGAACAGCTAGGGAAGTAAATAATATCAGGACAGATCAGAAGGTGCTTAAAAAATCTCAAATTTATCCCACACTCCAATCAAAGTTGGATCAGATTTAATATTACACCCTTTTTGCTAGAATATTCAGATTTCTTTATGATCAAGGGGAAATGCATCCAGTTTGTAGCATACAAACACAAACGTGCCAAAACATGTGGATAAAAAGATGGTAATAACAACAACACACATTACATCCTAAAACATCATATGCAATTTTGTGTTACCTAGTGGATATAGAAGCTTGGTATTTTCAAGCGCTAGCAATACGGCTTTCTCAAGTAAAATGCAGGAGAACATAGTTTATGGCCACTAACAACTAGTGTAGAAAGATGCTCTAATGGTGCTGTAACAGAAACATTACTTCTAAAATGTGTATGGTTATATCAGAAAGAGATAGCAACAAAATCCTACAGTAGCAGCATTTGTGTTTCAGGACCTTAGCAGAAGAAAAATCTCATCACACAGCATTGCTGTTCTAAGCCTACGAGCTACAAAATTTGATGTTCGATTATTGGCTAATAACTTCAGTGACTTAATATCTCTGCTTCTGTTGTACTGTCAAGTGCACTTGTAGCCTCATCAGAAAGTCTGCTTCTGTTGTACTGTCAAGTGCACTTGTAGCCTCATCAGAAAGCCTAAAGGAACAGACATCAAGTTAAGGGATAGAACGATGATCAACTTATAAAACATTACCAATGTCAAGATCCAACTGTAAAATCTTGCCAATATATATTCAATCCAAAATCATGTGTTGATATTCAAATACAACTGATGTCTTGTTAGGTGACAAATATCAAATTGGTATATCTTCTTATGTGACAACTTGTAGAGTAATGCAATTAATGTCAGTATCAATGCGAGTGTGAACCAACTCTCTTCACATGGAGTTTTAGAAGCTATTCCATCCAGGTAATGGAGCAAAGAGTTCGGAGGTTTCAGCAGAAAACAAGATGGTAGACATACATTTGTTAGCTAGAGATATTGTCGTTGCTGTGCTTGTCGTATCTTCTCGAGTATTATTACTCTTAACTGTAACCATCATCGTCCTCATCTTGACTGGCACTTCTTCTTCTGCTACAGTTAGTAGTAGTAAAAGAATTAGATGTTGTTGTTGGATTTGAAGAAACTGACTAGTGCTGCTGCTGTTGCTGCCTCCTGCGGTATGCCATGATTGTAGACTCCGGAAGAAGGGAAGAAGATGAGAATCAGATCCTATCATTTATTCTACTCTGATGATAGATTGGATTTGAACCCTAACAACCCAATTCAATTCAACATACCCGCTCGTTTGCTTTTTTTTTTCTGCGAATGTCATTGTCAACTCAACCTCCTTCTCCCTCGCTCTCGCCCTCCCTAGTCCCTACTCCCTAGTTCCTCCCAGAGCCTCCGTTTTCTTTCTTCTTTCTTTCTTTTTCAGTACTAATTATCGGAGTACTAGTGTAGAAGCACTGTAGCAGCTACTTCTATTATGAAAATTAGAAAATTAAACCAAAAACACTTTTTTTATATTTTTATTTTAATTATTAAATTTTTAATTGAATGTAAATATTTTAAAATGGGATTAATTAGTATTGTATTACTTTATACAAAATGTTATTAAAGATAATATTATAAAATAATTTTTAAAAATTAAAAAATATAATAATTTTATTTAAAAATATTTAATATGTATTACCTCTTTCTTAATTATTTAATTTGTCCTATTTATTTTCTTATTTTTATATTATCTATTATATTACTTTCATATTCTTGCTTGTATTTATAATTTATTATCCCAGATCATTTCATTCGTTTCTCACCATTTTGTTTCCCTTTTATCTTGTTATATTTCTTAGTTACTGACTTATAATCCTTTAAAATGTAGAGCTTCTACACTCCCACTAATACAATGAGGCAATAGGCCACATGCAATCCCTATCCCTACTGAGAGTTGATTCATCCTGCGTCCAATTCAGGATATCATTCGTAGAATTACTGAGAGTTGATTCATCCTGCGTCCAATTCAGGATACCATTCGTAGAATTACCTTCCAAAGCATTTCGTATACCGAACCAATCAACCACCATTTCAACAACCAAACGAATAAGATTAATCAAGATCCAAAAGACAGATACTGATGCAAGACTAGATTTAGATCTTCAAAATCCTCAGTTTCAAAATTAACAACGATAACCATAAATAGTCCACAAGCCTTGTAAAACAATAACATAATCATACTTAAAATCCATGATAAGATACTCGTTTCTAAAGGCAATAAAGTACTTTTAGATGACAATTTTCGAAACAAAACTTCCTTTCAGTAAACAAATGAGAAGCCTATGCAGTAGCAGGCAAGAAGGCGCATCCCGCCTTTCGTTCCGCAAGGGGTCCGTGGCATCCAAGGAGCTGGAGAAATTGAAAGCAGTCATTAGATTCCCCGTGCATTTTTACCAAGAAACCAAAGTTAGAGACTCCGAATACGACATAGCTGGGGAAAGAAAATTACAATCATAATATTACATTGGGTGGCACAGCCAAAACTACAAAACTAACCTTTGCATTCACACCATCAGGAGCAATTCTGTTCTCAGCCTTCAGTCTCACGTAATCAGTGCGGCTGAACTTAGTGAAGCCCCTGAACACCAAAATCATCTAACAATTTAGAAAGATGAATCTTCTTTGCATTCAAACTACAAAAGCATTCAGATCAAGAAGAAATTCTCCAAGATCACTGGCCATTTAATACAAACCGGTTGCCTATCAGAACAACAACAAAATTCAGATCAAGTAATTATCCAACAATACATCCCTTTAATGCAACAAATCGACATACAATCTAAGAGAATTTTACACTGAGTTGGGTAAATTATAGCCCAAGGACAGCAGACATTTCTAAATTAAAGGGTGAAATGATAGGAAGTCATCTAGGACAATTACTACCAACAAACCATAAAAGTAGGTGCGCCAATTTATAAAACGCGGCAAACTACTTCACTAGTAAATTCTTAGACAAAATGGAGCAAAGAAAAAAAAACAGTTTCAAGGTGATATTAGAATCAATGCATACCACTTCCTGCTGACAATAATCTTTTGACGACCAGGGAACTTGAATTTAGCACGGCGAAGAGCCTCCTGGGCATGAACACCATTGCTGTCCTTGCATCGAACTGACAAAAGAACCTGACCAATGGCAACTCTAGCACAAGTGCCCTGTGGCTTTCCAAAAGCACCCCTCATACCAGTTTGGAGCCTGTCAGCCCCAGCACAGGAAAGCATCTTGTTAATACGCAAGACATGGAAAGGATGAACCCTAACCCTCAAGTGGAAAGCATCCTTTCCAGCAAATTTGGCCATGTACTTGTTGCAAGCAATACGAGCAGCCTCAAGAGCCTCACTGGAGACATTTTCTTTCTCCCAAGACACCAAGTGAACGCAGAATGGGAATTCATCAACTCCCTTCTTCTTCATCCCAACATCATAAATTCTAATCTTGGGATCAGGCACACCACGGCAAAAACGTGATTTGGGGTATGGTTTGTTTTTTATCTGACGGTAACACCTTGCTGGTCCTATTTAAAAACAAGAGAAGAAACAACAAGATTTAGCTGGAAAGAAAAAAAATTACTTTCACCAACTAGAGCCCTGGAAGCATATACAATATCCAAAAGTTACGCATCAAACAATATACTTGACGTAATATTAGTTCTAATCTTATTTACAGCAAGAGAAACTATCAATCACCCTAAATCTATCAAAACATAAATTATAGCAACTTATTTTCTGCAAGAGCGAACCAATACAGCATTTCCCATAAATAATTCACCGTGCGATGATAGTTCTAAGAACAGAACGATTACAGCAGTGAAATGAACTAACTAAAAACATAAACGGACCAATTCGTAAAACACAGAAAACATAAAACAGTCAGAAAAGTAGTAAACATCAGAATAAACTGAAACTCCAAAAGACTAAGAGATAAAGGAAAATGGATGAATTCACGATAAAGAACGACTATAACAGATCTGTGTGTGTAATGCACAAAAGATTAGACAATAAATTTGAAGAGGCAGAAAGGAGGGACTGACTTACTTCTTCCCATGGCGGCAGAAAAACTGAAGAAGCTTTAGGGTTCTGACTTTGCGAGAGAGGACCCTGCTTTGGGTTTTATGCAGAAAGAGGACTGTATCTCATAACCCTAAAACCCCGAATTCCAATTTGAGGCCTTTTTTTCATAACAATAAGCCCACACAAGAAGTACACATAAAGGGTTAATGGTTTAATTTGGACCGTATTGTGCATATTATACGACCCATTCAGCCGTATTGTGTATCTTTTTTATTTTATATTTATATATTAGTTATTTATTTTTTAAATATTTTTATTTTATAACAAATTATTATTTTTACAGATATATTGCTGTTATTATTGGGGTCTTTTTTGACCTTATTGTTGTTTTCTTATATTCAAATACATTTTTCTATCATAATTTCGATATATATTATTTTTATTTTTATTCAAGAGCACTAAACTAACCAAAATTGGTTTTTTGATGCATTTCTTTTTTTATATAATTAGCAAAAGCTTGATATTCGGCGAAAGGATAAAATAAATTGTTAAATTTATATTTAAATAATTATTTAATATTTTAAATATTAAACAAACTCTTAATATTAACTCAATAACGTAAATTAATTTTTAAAGAGAAATCTATAAACAATACATAAAAATTTATAGCATAATAAGAAAAGAATTTCATTTGAATAATTTAAATAACTTAAAAATATGATTTAAATATTATTTTTATGTTCAAATAAAATTTAAGTGATTTAGTTTATTTAATATTAAAATTTCAATTTAATTCATATTTTTAATTTTATTAAATTTAAAAGTATTTATCTATGTATTAAATTTAAAAATGTTAAAGAGATATTTGTCTCAATGATTAATACTCGTATTCATAAAAGTCGATAATTTTTATTTAATAATATATTTTTGAGTTAAACTTTAAATTATATATTAAATTTTTTAATTTTATTTAATTTTTGACAAGACTTAATATTTGATAAATTTTCTAGTAAATAAATCTTTTATCAACACGATCATTTTTTTTATATAAAGGGAAAAAGAGTACATCGAAAACTAAATGAGCCAGGGGAAACAGGTCCTTGACATATCTTCTAAAAAGAGACTATGGCACCCTGAAGGTGAAACATCAAAATAAATGACTCCAATGTCGTCCCGACCTGCCTGGGCAGCGAGCCAGTCCGCGCATCTGTTGCTCTCTCGGTATACATGGCAATGAACAACAGACCAGTTCCGGTTGAGAAGTTCCCAGATACCCATGACTAGAGGGTTGCCTGACTGAGAACGGGATGTCACAGAAGGCAGGAGCTGGTGCACTCCCACCGCGTCCACTTCCAACTCAATCCAACGGAAGCCCAGTCGCCAAGCCAAGGATAGACTTGTGTATACGGCCCAGAGTTCCGCTGCCTGTACTGAGCACCAACTTATGAGCTGTGAGAATCTACCTCGCCAAATGCTGTCACTATCGCATATGAGACCACCAGCGGAAGCCGTAAATTGGGTAGGACTACAAGCCCCATCAATGTTCAACTGAACCCATCAACACGATCAATTTTAATTCTGAAAAAGAAAATTTAGTAGGAAGACTGTCATTACGTGGAACAGTGTACATATATGTTTACAAAAGAAAGAGTAAGCCCATGCACATATCTTCAACCAAAAAGTTGATCCATTACAAACTTCAAGCTCTATAGTACATACAGGTTATAACATCCAAAGTGGTCCCTTCCATTTTATCTGGGACTGATGCTTGGAACGGCACCACTAATAAGGTCACTTCCGGTGGCATCTAGTGATGCATATGGATTCCTTTGTACAGTAGCCGATGATGGTGGTGAGATTTGGTTCCCTGTATCAACTTCCATCTGCTCCGTTGTTCCGTTATTGGCTCGCGGCGTCATGCCCCATATAATTTCAAGTTCTCTTACTACATCAGCCATTGAAGGTCGCATGTCCGTCTCGTCTTGGCAACATTTCAGTGCCAGGTTTAAGAACTTCTCTACACAGTCAGAAGGATAAGACCCCATTTTTCCATCAATCACTGAGAAGATCATGCCAGACTGATATGCAACATTTACCTGATCAAACGAATATTAATACATTACTTAATTACACAAATCGAAGAAAAATACAGAGGATTAGCGATCATGGAAAGAACTCATATTTGCAGCCGTAGAAATCCTTTCAATGGTGAAGAGTGGGGGATATATCGCAACTATCGGATCTATCATCAAACATGCTAATTTAAGTAGTGGTACAAACTTGAACTCTCAAACTTCAAAGTTAAGAAGAGGTTTTGTGGCATTACCTCCCTAACAATGTTTTTGCCATGTGAGATTGGCTGCATCCCTGTCAATAGCTCTAGAAATACTACACCAAGGCTGTATACATCACTCTTGTCGGTCAACTTATGCGTTAAGAAATATTCTGGATCAAGGTAACCCTGAAAAGGTGATACAAAGACATCAAACCTGGCTCATGTTCTTCCATGGAATGTGCCGACTTATTTCAGAATCTATATACCAAATAAATGCAGACTTACTGGAGTGCCTTTTACAACTGTGGATACATGAGCTGGTGCAGAACCTTCAATATCAGGAGCTGGGGCTAGCCTCGACAATCCAAAATCAGCAACCTTTGCAGTGTAATTGAAGTCCAATAATATGTTGCTTGCTTTAATATCTCGGTGGAAAATTGGAGGGTTGGCTTCTGTATGTAGGTAGAGAATGCCTCTAGCTGAAGCCAAGGCAATCCTCAATCTTGTAGCGAAACTCAAGGTTTCTTTAGTCTTTGCTGTGGTACAAATTCACCGTAAATAGACCAAGTGAGATCAAACTTGCGTTATATGTAAACTTGAAAAGAATGGTATAAGTTTCTGAACACGTTTTGATTATTGGAAAAAAGTTTTAATAGGGAAAATATGAAACTTACCAGACAGATGGTCTCTAAGAGTTCCATTTGACATAAACTCATAAACCAACATCTGCATGAGCAAATAGCAATATACATCAAATCATTCCCATATTATCAGCTTGAACACATCCATAGTCAAAGAACCCGAACCAAGGAATTGAAATTTGCTCATGACGGCAGTTTTTTCTGAGTTTTTGTGCAGATAGTGAAACAGAAAATAGAGTAATTACAGTTAAATATTTCTGTTTTTAATGTTACTAAGGCTTAAGTAAACAGAGAGATTCCTACATAGCTTAAAAAGTAATTCGGTGTTTTCATTTCTGAAAAACTTTTGTTTTGCTGTGTTCTGTTTCAGTCTTCTCTATAGTTCAACAAGGGAAATAATCATCCATGCACGGAATTTAACTAGAGAAATAAAGGATGGAACTTATGAAAATCACCATGTAATAGCTCCTAATCAAGAATATCTATGAACTCAGATACGGAAGAGACAGATTCTTACAAACAGTTAGCTAATGATAATTCCCCAGATCGATGAGAAATGAGCAAGTTAGGGAATGAGATGAGAGACCACCTGTTCACCTTCTTCCTCACAATATCCAATCAAGGACACGAGATTTCGATGATGCAACCTTGACAGCAACTCTATTTCAGTTAAGAATTCCTTCTCGCCCTGTAAAGATCCCTTTTGAGCACGTTTTACAGCCACAACTTTGCCATCAGCTAGGACTCCTCTATGAACCTTGCCATACCCTCCGTGACCAACCTCGGTGGAGCTACCGAAATTTTTTGTCGCCAAGGCCATTTCACAGAGAGTGAAATCCTTTACTCCATCAATTTTGTTGGTAACTTTGGAAGCTGATGTGGAGCAAATTTTTAGACGTGAATTTCATTACCGCATGAAAATTATGAAATGTAGAATTCAGTGACAATAACAAACTAATACTCACCAAGACGTTTTCTTGGAATTGCTTGATAGTTCTTCGAACGCGCCCTCAGAATGAGAAGTGTTACAATTGCAGATAATGTAACTGCACCAGCAATGGCTCCTACAATTGCACCAGCCAGAACACCTTTCCTTACACCGGATGATCGACGGGTAGCGTACTCTGAAATATCTAAATTCAGTCAACAACTTCATAATGTTGTATGTGTTGGAGTAAGTATATCGGACAATGGATCATTGTATGTACAAAATGAGAAACTCATACAAGCTATCATTTGCGTACCAAGGAAAGAAGTTTTTTTTTTTTTCATAGTATGGTCATCAAATGATTTCCTTACAACAATAACTAGGTTTGGAGACAAACCATCTTTGTATGGATCCAATAGATTGATGTAGAGAAGCTCATAAGGTCCAAACACTTTACTATCGGAGATGTTCCACATGGTGAACAAACCATTGATGCGCCGAATCTCAGTCCTGTTGAATAGATAGGAACTATTGCTGTTGGCATCATAGACTGGAAAAAACTTCAATTGCATTCTCAGTCGAGGCCCCTCTTCCCAGGCAAAATGTTCGAGGTACAGTTGAGAACGGTCTAATTTAAGACTTGAACTCAAATACTCCTCAAACATATTTTTGTAGGGAAGAAAATCCCAGAATCCAGGACTTTTCAATCTGTACCCGACAATCAGAGGTGCAGCACAAAAACAAGGTGTAGGAGATGATGGCGAATATTCATAAGGAGGTGGGCATGATTGTATAGGACAGACAGTGATTGGGGCTATTGAGTTCGTCATCTTCTCCACATAATTTGCATTTCCGCAGAACTGGACTAGACTAGAATTTTGACAGGCAGGGTTGCCTTGAAGCCTGAAAATGTTTCGTAACATGCATAATATAATCATTTAAAACTCATCTGAAACAACATTCAGTATTATATTTTCCATATTTTCAAGAAGACAGGCACGAGGGATGTTATTCATTTCAAATAGTTGCTTATATCAGAAGGAAATTCGTCATGCTCATCTAGATCATTCATAGTAAAGGAGTTCAGAAACAAACCAGAGTGTGACATTTTGAGGGAGACTAACACTGCCCGTAATATTTGAAATTTTGTTTTTCTCAAAATCTCTGCAACATCAAAGAATGACATACGATTAATATCAACAGAACTTACATTTCTGCTTAAGAGAACTATACAACAAGAATTTAAAATTCTTATATGTACATTTGCACCACTATAGAAGCTGTTATCGAAGGAAATGAAATATCATCATTAATGTCTTACAAGGTGAGTCTCTCAGTTCCACTGAAAGCCCTACTTTGCCAAATAGTTGATGGAATAGACCCACCCAGTGAATTGTTTGCAAGTGACCTGCCATTGAAGATAACCTAGTTAACCTTATTATTGTTCTGCAACGTTCAATTCTTTTGTGTCAAAACCCTCATAGTAACATACGAAACTGTGTCATTCGAATAGCATTAAAGGAGCCTTGCAACTAAAAAAGATAAACGAAAGTGTTAGTGGAATAACACTCACAACTTTTGAAGGTGAGGAAGACTGGAAAAGTAATCAGGTATCGTTCCTGTAAGATTGTTGCTGGATAAATCTCTACAAATTTCACAAGTCAACATCAAAGTGAGTTAATCATAATAATCAGAAAAAGAATCTATTACTTTCCATGTAGAACATCAAGAAGTGAAAGAACTTACATTGTTGTAATATTATCAGAAAGCTTATTGTAAGGTATTGACCCAGTTAAGTAATTCGAACTCAGGTCTCTGTAAGTAATCAGAAATTTTTCTTTAGATGACAAGGCCAGCATAAATATCCAAGAATAGGAACTAAGGAAGGTAAATAACTCGTGTGAATGAGACAGAAATATAAAATATAGACAAACTTACAGATAGCTAAGTTTTGGTATCCTACTAAGGTCAGGCATTGGACCTCGCAAGTTACAGTTCCGCAAGCTCCTAAAAGGGCAAGCCAGGTGCAGAGATAACGTAAGAATCCGTGCGAAGAAGATAAGGCAAAGGAAACAAGGTATAACAAAAGATATCGTGCCAAAAGCAAACAGTAGTATGACTATCCAGCAACTTCAGATCAAACCATATAATCTTCTTATTGTATGATGCAGTCATAACTTCAGAAACCACAAAACTTTTCTTTATTTCAGTCCTCAATTCGCTGAAATATACTTGTCTCTACCTTAAAACAGAAAATGCATGAATGAAGGATCAAAGGCTTTTATCCACAAATATCAATCGCTAGAAGTGCATATTCTTTTAACCATATCCACACTTTCAATAACCACTTACTAGCTTTTAAGGTGTAGTTTGTACTTACAACTTCAACAATTTAGTCATGTTTCCGAAAGAAGTTGGAATTGTCCCACCATTAAAGTCGTTGTTATCAAGCTGACTGCAAAGAAAGAAAAAGGGAGAGGCATGGGAGTTTCAGACAGAAATCCAGACAAACTGCATCTTCTGAAGTAAAATTGTACAGAATAAACTGTTAATAATGCTTCATATTGTCCTGATAGATAAGAGAAACCATACAGTATTAGCAAGTTTGGGAATTGAGAGAACTCTGGTGGAAGATATCCGGATAAGTTGTTGTTGTCCAAAAGACTGCAAGTATTCATCGACATATGAACAGCATTGATGTCTTAGAGAAATAAGATAATAATGAAGAGAGTTGTTTATCCATATCAAACACAGGAAAACTAGCTAATACCAACTTACAAGTGGACAAGGCTTGGTAGTCGGGACAGCTCAGGCGGGATTTGGCCACTAATTGAATTGTTGTTCATGTGACTGCCAAGGAGAAAAATTGCAAGATCAGTTAAACGGAAGCAATTCTATGAAAATGTTCCAGCAGTAACTTAAAACCATATAGAGAGCACTCACAAGTGCCTTGTTTTGTTCAAGTATGCAAACGACTTAGGCAGTGGT
>JAOSBK010000008.1:5549335-5560516 GCA_027568895.1 Erythroxylum shatona
TATGGAAGCTCACGAGTATGTTCTTCACTAGGCCCATAATATAGGTCTCTCGTGAAAGTGAGCTCCCCAGATCTACAAAGTGGTATCAGAGCCAATGATTCGACAAAAGACTAGGATGGAGACGATAGTCGAATCCAGTGATTGTCTCTCCTGATGAGCCTAGACCAGTGGAGTAGAAGAACTCAGTGATGCCATATACTCAAGCCGCTAAGAAAAAGGCTTTTGCTTAAGAGAAAATCCAAGCCGAATGTGAAAGTTTACACTTAAGAGGAAATTATTGAGATTTCAAGTATGAGTGAAAATTTCACATCGAAAAGAAATGAAACTAGTAAAGGGTATACAAGTAGAAATGACTCATAGACCTAATGTCTTAAAATTTTGTGTTGGAATGAGGAATCAAGACCTATGAATATATTACCTTACTAGCCTATCATGTAGATCTCTCATAAAAGTGGACTCTTCAAATCTAGCAGAGCATTACACTATTGCTAATGATAAATATTTTCATTTTTCAAACTTATATATAGACATCATAGGTTCTAAGATGTGTTTTTGAGATTATAGCTTGGTGTATTTTCCAATTACGGCTTTAGAAAGTTATCTCAAATTCTAAACGGTAATCCAAAATATCCCGCAAGACTATGGGAAATGTGTTTATCTCTTAGACACCTACATTGGACGTTTCGAACAAAATGAAATGGATATAAGGAAGTGTACACGGAATCATACAGATGCTACAAAACAGTTGATAAAGAGGATTTAGTAATAACAATAATAATAATAACTCGATTCAAATAACTCGTTTTTTAATTCCAATTTTATAATAAGTTTGCAGAATTGTAGTAAACTAGTCGAGGGAATAACTAGAAACAGAAAGAGTTTAATTGCTTGCTAACAAACGATTATTCATCTCCACGCGTCTTTGCCAAAACCTAAAATGATAATTATTTAATCCATCCTCGTTACTGGAGAGTGAAGACAGCTAATTAATCGTCATCCGTGTTGTTTGTAATAAACAATTGCTATGGCCGACTGCTACAGAGTGCAACCAGGCTGTGAACATATGTTTGGTTTTCTTTTTTGTTCTTGTTCTCAAGAAAGCATTCTATATATATTCATGTCAAGTTCTAATTAGGTAGCTTTTGTGGGCACTTGTTGATTTAATTAGGGCCTAAATCTAACTTTCTTTCATATTCGATTGGCTAATTTTAAGTATGTCTTACCACAAATTTGTCCCTTTTTTGGTGTATGCTAGCTTTGTCCACTATAAATCTGTGTTTAGATATCCCATCAACTGATAACCAGAGCAAAATTAAAAAATGAAGAGAGTTTATACTTAAAAATAATTAAGATATTTAAATTTAAATATAGAATAAACAAGATTAAAACAAGAATTTTTGAAATAATTTATTCAATTATTTTTTATTTATTAGCACATACCATTTATATATTAAAAGTAGAATTTGATAAAACTGATAATAATTTGATCAAACTCAAAAAATAATTTACAAGATTGAGTTCGAATTAATTTGAGCTTCGGATATACTTGAAATGTTGTTGGGCCTGGTTAATGTCAAATGCGACGTTTTCTTGTAAAATAAAAAACCTCTCTGGGCTCTTTCTAAGTCATTCATGATAAGAACCTTAGTAAGACTTTTGAGATGACAGCGTTACTATCCGCCAATAGCTGAAAGCTATGTCTTCCTGAATTGGACTCCACAAAACCTTTTATTACTATCCGCCTATAACTGAAAGCTATGTCTGCCTGTATTGGACTCCACAAAACCTTTTATTCACCATGTCTGGACTGAAGTGAGAGGGGGGCCGATCTTAAAGGGCTCTCACTCTCCATCACCATCAATGCGTTGCAATTTGCAATGCTCACACTATACTTTGCCATCACACATGCTGTTGCTTCGCTTTCGTCTTTATATCCATGTATTATGTATATAGTATTTTCTTTCATTCAATTCACACAAGAATGTTATCCAATCACGTCAGACACATTCTCATCGTAAAACTACTTCTTCAAATTGATTTATCAACTGATCAAATAAATGCTGGGGACATCATTGATATATGTTACTGAGATGTGAATGGATACGGGTCGCATTAGGATTCCAAGTGTCGAAATAGCATCTGGTTGATAACATAGAGATCTGATTTGCCTCAGTAGAATGTCATGTTAACCCTATTTTATTAATAAAACGTATACGAACAAGATATCTTATCCAATGCTATCCTTTCGACCGATTTTTAAAAATTCAGACCGGTAGTTAAATTAGAGAGGCAACTAATTTAAGGGTTAATAATTTAATTGAAATTTAACGTGATCAAATTGGTAATTAATAAATATATAAAATTTTATATTATATATTATATATATAAGATAATTTTTAAATATATTATTTAATTATTTATTTATCTAATTGTGAACTTAACTTAAACCTCCACATTTCAAAATATACAATTTTTAAAAAAAGTTCACCAAATACAACACAAAATAAGATAACAAAGCTCACTAGTTATATTTTATCAAAAAGATTAAAAAAATCACTAATTATAATATTCATTTAAGTTAAAATTATCAAAATCAATACATTTTAAATGAACCGATCGGTTCTTTCTTTCACCAATTCAACAGTTTTTACTAATCCAATTATAAAATAAATGGATCAACTATTTATAAATAATATGGACTAAATCGGATTATTTTATACTATAAGTCACCAATGTTTTGGTCCAATCAATTGATTCAGTCCGATTTTTAAAAGATTACTTCCAACAAGCGAGTCAAACGGCTAAAAGGACGTTTGAATGACGTGGAGACTCAGAAGCCAGTTGTTCAGTTCAGGGTCCAAGTCGTTGGATATTTCTAAGCCACTTGTTTGAGTGGCAGAGACCTGTCCTGCGCCCACCAACGACAGTTCAATCCTGTGCAATAAAGTTTTACGTCGTTGCCTTGTTTGATGTTAAGGAATTCTCCTTTTTATCCCTCTTTTGAACCTTGTATTTATGCTTGAATTTTGCTTTTTACGAGTAATTGATAACGTACAATTGTATTTAAAAAGACCTTTTTGAAAGGTAACTGGCATTCAAGTACACATTTGATAAGACACGAACAATGAAGAAAAAGGACACAGAACTTTTCTTCTTGGAGGTAGTTCCCGCGTCGTTATGTAACCAGAATTACTTTGGTACATACATTAAGGATATAATGGTCACGAAATTGACTAACAGAGCAAAGTCTCCAGGAAAAGTGAAATTAGTATTACTGTAGAGATAAGAAGATAAAGAGGAGAGTCTTTATATGAAAAGGAACAGGTACCGTCAACTTTTCCGACTAAGATACTCCCTGTCTCTGTTAGAACTCAGGAGATCTCGTCCTCTGAACTCGAAGGCAAATCCAGGGTCTCTTCACGTATGGTTAGCCCTGATAGAAGCAACAGCAGCCTTGCTATTGCGATGGAGAGGACGGACCAATGGTATCGTATAATATATGACTGCCGGATCTATAACCTTAAAACTTCAGTATGTTTTATGGTGATTAATCTTATGTGTGTGTCCAATTCTTGCGCAGGGTGTTTCGTCAAGATATTCCAACTGATGTTCTAGTTGAAGTTGGCGAAGCTAATTTCTCCCTTCACAAGGTAAGTAACATCATTAAAGCTCTTAGTTACCTTGTTCAAAGATTGTAGTAATCAAGATTGTAATTTTTATTATGTTCGAGCAGTTTATGCTAGTGGCGAAGAGCAACTACATAAGGAAGTTGATAATAGAATCTAACGAAGCCGACCTGGCAAGAATCGATCTGTCAGACATTCCAGGAGGCCCTGAGATCTTTGAGAAAGTTGCCAAATTCTGCTACGGTGTCAACTTCGAGATCACAGTCCACAACGTAGCAGCTCTCCATTGTGCAGTTGAGTATCTCCAAATGTCCGACGATTATTGCGACAACAACCTCGCAGGCCGCACAGAA
Source organism: Erythroxylum shatona (assembly GCA_027568895.1). NCBI lineage: Eukaryota > Viridiplantae > Streptophyta > Magnoliopsida > Malpighiales > Erythroxylaceae > Erythroxylum > Erythroxylum shatona. The sequence goes on from JAOSBK010000008.1 coordinate 5,553,315, forward strand.
GATTTCCTCAGTCAAGTTGCTCTCTCAAGCCTCTCTGGCTCCATTGTTGTCTTAAAATCCTGCGAACAGCTTCTCCCCATGGCTGAGGACCTCAGAATTGTCCAAAGATGCGTTGATATCATTAGTGTTAAGGTGCTAACTAACTTACATGTTGCAAAAACACTAGTATCATGTTTCAAATAATAACTTGCAGTAAAAATCATCTGTAGGTCTGCAGCGAGGCAAACTTTCCCAGCAGAACACCACCTAATTGGTGGACAGAGGAGCTATCAATCCTGGACGTAGAGTTCGTTGGCAAACTACTTTCTGCAATGAAACAACGTGGAGCTAAACCACTAACCTTGGCAAATGTTCTGATTAAGTACGCAGAGAGAAATCTTCGCGATCTAGTCCGAGATCACACTGGCAATGGATTGAAGTCCTCGTATTCTCGTACTGACGAAGACTCTGATATCCCCAGGACACGTCAACGCGTGCTTCTGCAATCCATAGTATCCCTGATGCCGTCAGAAAAAGCTGCTTTCCCAATTCACTTCCTTTGCTGTCTTCTTCGTTCGGCCATCTTCCTCAGGGCGTCCACTTCGTGTAAGAACGAACTCGAGAAACGAATCTCGGCGATATTGGAGCATGTCATGGTTGATGATCTTTTAATATTGTCTTTTACTTATGATGGCGAGAGATTGTTTGATCTGGAAAGTGTCAGGAGGATAATATCGGGATTCGTCGACAAGGAGAAGAACATGGTTGTCTTCAACCCTGGTGATTTCAAAGAGACGTTTTCTATGGCGATGCAGAGAGTTGCAAAAAATGTGAACACTTATCTAGGGGAGATTGCCACCCACCCAGATCTCACCATCTCCAAGTTCAATGGTATTGCGATACTGGTGCCTAAAGGAGCTAGGAAAGTGGACGATGACCTCTATCGCGCTATTGACATCTACCTAAAGGTAAAAGTAGTTGACATATATATACCGTCAGGGTTTAATAGGAGTATCTTTATATCTACCGGAGTTCAAGTGTTCTTGTTCTAAAGACTTGGAGTAAGTATATTAACAGTTGCATGCGTTTGAAATTTCAGGCTCATCCAAATCTTGATGAGATGGAAAGAGATAAGGTGTGCAGTGTGATGGACCCTTTAAAACTCTCATACGAAGCTCGACTCCACGCATCACAGAACAAACGCCTACCTGTACAAATAGTATTGCACGCGCTTTACTACGATCGGCTGATGCTGAGGAGTGGAGCAGATGATCGGAGCACATGTGCTGACATTACAAGGAAACAAGTACAGGCAGATGTGTCCCTGATGAGAGAAAATGAGGCTTTGCGAGCGGAGCTAATGAAGATGAAGATGTATGTATCGGATATACATAAGGGCGGTCAGGGAACTACATCTGGGAAGAGCAGTGGTGGTGGTTCTCGGAAGCCGACATTCTTCTCTTCTATGTCCAAGACACTGGGGAAGTTGAATCCTTTCAAACATGGGTCCAAGGATACTTCTAATATTGATGATATTGCTGGTGTGGATATGACCAAGCCTAGGAGGAGAAGGTTCTCTCTTTCCTAATCAGTTTGATGATCAATTGTTGTGCTATTTATATCCTGTCTGCCATGAATTTGTTGCACGGAGGTACGCATGTTCTCTTTTCAAGTATTACTAGCTGGTGTTCAGTGCGCAAATATGCAGTGTAAATTTGGAAATGTATAATAACTAGCTAATTTTGAGAATTAAAGAGTATGTATATATAGGTTTTCTTATGAATAGTTAAAATGTGTGAATGAATATTATTAAAGTTACAATTTGAAGGGAAAATTTTGAAATGTATAAAATAAAATTTGTTATAATATTTTAGTAAAGAATATAATAATTGCAATTCTTGATATGAATTAAAATAAATTATTGAAATTTTTTAAAAAAATTTTGCCTGATGTATAAAAAAATCAACAAATATTTGAATTAAAAAAATTACTATTTGAGCAAACAGAACAAGAACAATAGATCAATAATACAAAATAGAATTAAAATCAACATGCTTGTTCATTTTAGTGAAGACATTTCTTAAACTTTACTTGAAAATGGTGATAAAGTGGCATGAACAACGAAGTAATTTTCCTCAAGCATTCAAATGCATGTACAACTCACACCTGGACATTTTCTAATTTCCCCATAGCGAGCTTTAACGGTTTTGTCATTTTACATTATTTTTCAAGTAGTTCTTGACAGGCCAACTAATGTAATATGCAACTTACAAAGGTTGGATGTTCATAGGAGAAAGCATAATAAATAGAATATGTGATATACAATAATACAAGTCATGCGTAGAAATTCATAAGATATGATGACCACAAAGTTGAATTGACGTATGTTAAAATATAGTTATATAAAAACTAGTGAAAGTATCAGGAAAAAGTTGGATAGACATATATGGATTAAAGCTCAAATTATAAAATGTAAATATTACGAAATAGTTTGAATGTAAATATTATGAAACAGTTTGAAGGGTGAGATGTAAACTGCTAGTAATAATGAATCTTTAACAAAAGGTATATACTTAGTTATTGTAAAGTGTGTTTAGAATTTATGATTATGCTTTTCGGTGCAACCATCACCAAGAAAATTGAAAGTTATTAGCAGTTCTGGTTCATTATTAGCACATGGTTCATTTGATATGTAAGGGGTGAAAAAAAAGAGAGTTGAAATGGTTTGGTGAATATAAATAAAAAAAATGTTTGAATAAATAATGAATAGGTACCTGAAATAATTGTAAGTGCCATTTCAACATTGTTATTATCTCCTTTTTCACTTAAAGTTGAGTCTCCCTTTAATCCAGCATCATCAATTTAGGGGTAATAGATAACAGTAAAGCTTTGCCTTCCGTGTGATGATTGCATATGAATAGGTTTGATATGAATGAGAAACGTTTTTGCTTTCAGTTCAAATGGACCTTATGGAGAGGAAGTTCAATACTTTTTTTACCAAAGAGAAAATTGTAGATCATTAATCATATAATAAAGATGTCATAAAAATAATCAAATGTATTTTATTTGTAATAAGTATAAAAATATAACCTGGTTGTAATACTGTATAGCTTCAACTACACTGAAGTTCAAGAGATTTTCAACAAGTTCACCAAAAATGAATGTTGTGATAGTTCCTGTGTTGTCAATTAAATCAACATCATACCGGCATCCACATTTACAAAGGAAAGTGGATGAGAAAATGTACATTTGAATGAATAAAGAATATCAGAAAATTGTATTTAGAATTGATATGAATGATCTTAAACTTAAGTTATCATACAAGTATCCTAGGTATGTGTTAAAATCACATTAGGATATGTTTTGAAGAGGACACAAAAAGAACTTGATTGCTCATGATGTGAGCAGCTTGTTCATCCTTTATTTTTAAAAAAGTTAAAAAAAATTGAAAAGGTAAAAAGGGAAGAAATGTTTAGGTTCAGCTAGATGTTTTTCCTTTCAAGAATTACATGTAAATGTAACCCCATATGTAGCTGTATAAACATTTTTGCGGCTCATATACCAATATTTTTGTAGAATGTATTGAAAGGAAATACTAGCTTTAATCTATGATGTCTCAAAAGATAAAAATAGATGTTTGTTAGGAATATTCATATTAGATAGATAATATGTGAGAAAGGAAGTTCATAGTAGATTATAAAATGTATGTACCTTGTCAGTGAACTTTAAGAAAATGAACTTTGAAATTTTTTGATTTAATCCAAAAGATACATTAGGATCATATTTGAGGTAAATCTTTTGGGTAACTTGGTCTTTTAGCTGCTTGTTATTTTGTTGCGCCCTGAAAAAATGGTAATTATAAGTGCAAGCATATAAATGGTATAATTATAAGTGCAAGCATAAATATAAAAAATATATAATAGTATGACGGAAATGAAAACAAAATTACTATTATAAAAGAACTTTGAGTCTATGACACACAACCACTGGATAAGTATGCAGGCCTATACAATTTGTTGGCCTTCATTTGTAACAAAAGTGTCCCACATTAACAATATAATGGTTTGTTGTCTAATATAAAAACAAAAAATGTCAAAAGAATCAAATGTTATCAAAGTTCATTAGTTGTAGAGAAAAATAGGGAAAGTAACATACAATTTTTTGGCAAGAACAAATTTTTTAACAGTCGAAACTTTGTCGTCTTTATTGTTCTGCCTCACATCCAAAACTTGAATAACGACAGCCAAAATATCTATCATATATTATGGATAAGTACAATCAAATGTAATGGAAAAAATAAAAAGTTGTTGACAGATAAAAAATATAATCGATTGATTTTTCTTTGTTATTAATAAACTTGATAAGATTTGCAAAGGATGTATAGCTGAATTTGTTGGGTAGGATGTTGTTGTCATCAGTTATAGGCTGAACAACAGTGCAACTTGTAATAATCCATTGAATTTTCAAGTCTTCAACTTGGAACTGAGGTGGCATTAGTTTGACAAAGGCATTAAAAATGATATACTTTTTATAAGGCTGCAAAATGAGGCTCATTATCTGGATATCATTGTTAAATATGATAGATTCAACATATGATCCCTGTTCAAAAAACAAACAAAAAAGCTAAATTATTTTAGTGATAGAGAAAAGTAACACATTGAAAATTTGACATATTTAAACATTCGAATCTTTACCTAAAAATGGTAATGACATTTAATAGAAAAATGATATAGCAATAGAAAAACTTAAATATTTCATGAATTTAGTGCTACTATAAAGAGATTTATAGAAATTTCAATTTGATAGCTAGATCAACTATTATTTTCTAAATATAGAGTTAATAATAAAGTTAATGGAAAAGATAAAATTTTGAATGAAGAAAGTACAATTGTTATACCTCTAAATCAAAAAAGATAAACTTTTGTCTCCTGGATAGCTTGTTAGGTGATGTAGCAATTTCCTATTTTTCCTGGATAGTAATTTTGCACGACCATCCTTTAGCACCAAGTAAAATATCCTTGATCAATAAATGCTTCTCCATTTAAAAAAAAAATGGTTAAGAAAATATTTGCATAATTTTCTAAATAGAATGAAACTAAATACAATTGAACAAAACAATCAATATATGTTTTGCTTATTTTATATGTTATAATTTAGCCAAATGGAAAATTTCATGGCATACAATATTCCTGATTTTGTGATGAATTTTTGAAGACTCAAATATACCTGAAATAATTAGAACTTTAACTGAATCAAGAGTTTTAGCTATTGACAAAGCAACATACAATTGTCCATATGAAAATATGAGTTGATGAAAATAAATTCCTACATTATCAAACGTCTGACCCTGGGACTTATTTATGATCATCGCAAAACACAAACGAATAGGAAACTGTGTTCTTACAAAACTTATCCCATTCTTTTCATTCTCGGAAGATTGTAGAGGAATCTTAGGTATGAAAAATATTTTTCCTTTATGAGGTTCAAAAGTAATTTCTACAAAAGTTGTGTGCTCTTTTAATTGTCTAAATATCAATCTTGTGCCATTGTATAAACCCGCTGTTGGATTCAAATTTCCTGGTAGCATGACTGGACAGCCTTCTTTCAGCAATAATATGTGAGGAGGTAAACCTTTAGGATTCAGAGAATTAAGAAAATCCTCATAATCTGGTTGATGTCTTCGGTCAACTATTCTGTCAAAACTTATAGATGAATGTAGATTTCCAGTCAATTTATTGATCATCATGTCATTAATTTCATCAAAATAATTATTTGTTAGATAGAGTACGCATCTATTTATCATTTGATATAGATCAGACGAATATGTGCTTAAGTCAGGGAAGACATTTTCAATTAACTTGGTGAAGTCAACCATGCATTAGAAAGACATTTTTAAAAATTATAAACAAACAATAAAATGGAAAATAAATGATAAGATATAAAAAGCATAACCTATTACGAGATTTATCCCTATTATGATAAGGAATAACCAGTTGTTAGGGTAAGAAAATATGATCTTGCTCTTCAACAGGTTCTATACCTTCTCCTACCTTTAATGAGAAATCGCAAAAAGCTGGATTTGATATAGCTCTCATATTTATTGTTAAAGATAATTTATGCATGTGTCGCCAGAGATGCGAATTTACAAGACTTGATTCAATTAACTGTTCTTTTGTGGCCCGATCTATAATGGGTAAAGTTTGACGAAAATCATTGCCAAAAATAACAATCTTCTTCTCGTTTTTCCATTGAAGCCTCATCCCATAAGATGAGACTGGATTCAAATATCTGCTTTGCAATACTACTCTACTTACTTAACTAACAAACTTTCTTCTTCAAAAAATCAAGTGGGATCTTAAACATTGAGTGTGTTGTCCTACCACCAGGAAGGATTGATGTTGCAACACCTGATGTCGCAACAACAATTGCAATATAACCTTGTGATTATAAAACTGCAAGAAGCACTTTGTATAAGAAAATCTTCCCAGTTTCACCCATACCATCAATAAAAAAATTGTTACCATTTGAACCAAAAATTGAATCTAAAATTAAATCAAATATGTACTTTTATGCCCTATTCAACCTTAAATGTAATAACAAATCTTCTGGATCAATGTGTATATTTCTCTATTGAGATGCTTATAATAATCAACTGCAAAATCATATTCAATAAAATGATAATCACTCAAGCACTTCCCCATTTGTTCTAAAGGATCTATTAATATCTTGGAGCGTCATCCTTGTAAAGTCCTCAGATGTACATGCATTATAGGAGGAAGCATGCTGGTAATCAGAACAAAGATAGTATTTTAATGTTGAACAAAGTTGCTTAGGATTCGTTGGTGAACAATAGAACAAAGGTGTAGTAAATAAAAGTCTAAGCAAAGCTGGCATCTGAAATAAAGCAGACTCCTCTAAAGTTTGTTCTATATAAGAATCAGATGTTGGCAATCCTAATTTTAGTATAACCTCCCTAAAACAACTTGTTTTTTCACCATCAACAGTCAATAAGTGATCAAATGATGCTTGCCCTCTAACATGCATAAGTAATAACCTTAGGTAATACCTCTCTCCTTCATCAACTGTAACTTTCTTTCGACTCCTTTTTGACCATATTCTTGTTTTTGGGGTCCAAACAAAATGTTTCAAAAAATCTTTATACAAATAGCTCATCTCCTCAACTTTTTTATTTGTCAAATTCATTTTGAAAAATTCAGTTAACA
>JAOSBK010000008.1:5582113-5592309 GCA_027568895.1 Erythroxylum shatona
TGGCCCTACTTAACATTAGGTTCCTAGCAACCTTCAGATTTTCTAATAGCTTCATCTCTCATACTACAGTTGGAAGCGAGGCATCTGTAATTGACTCAATTAAGAAGCTTTGCCTAGGAAACTAGAGGATTATCAACAAGAAAAATTTCTTATTTCTCTTCCTTTTGTGTAACTCGAACTCAAGATCTCCTAAAAATGATAGGGTTGAGTAAACAATAACATTATTTAAAAAGGAAATTAATTGTTTTATATGTTATGGCTAAAAGGAAATTAATTGTTTTATATCCATTATTTAAAAGGATTTATCAAAAAGGAAAGTAAAAAAAGGAGGAAAAGTGGAGCGTTGATCTTACGCGAAGAAGCAGAAGATAGAGAAAGGAAAATTCTAGAAACAGAAGCCGCTCCCTTCATCTTTCTTCCCATCCGCCGTCGCTCTTTCGCTATTTAATCACAAGTAAAGTTTTGGCTTCTTATCCTATTCTCTCTCTCGATTGGCGATTCTAGGTTTGTTTCTCTGCTCTTGAATGCTTCCCTTTCGTTCTTTTATTGATTATGGCGTGTATTTGGTAATTTGGTTTTGGGTTGTTTGTTCGTTACGTGTGGTGTTTTAGGTGATTTGAATTTCAGATATTTTGGAGGATGGCTTCCAAACGCATCTTGAAGGAGCTCAAAGATTTGCAGAAGGATCCTCCAACCTCTTGCAGTGCCGGTATTCTTCAAGGATTTTTAGATTCTTTTAGATTTTATGATATTCCTTTTTATGTTTACGTTGAATCTATGAGGGATAATTATAATTTATTGTTAGGTCCGGTTGCCGAGGATATGTTTCATTGGCAGGCAACAATCATGGGACCTGTAGATAGCCCATATGCTGGAGGTGTCTTTTTGGTTTCCATTCACTTCCCTCCTGATTATCCCTTTAAGCCTCCCAAGGTACTCATTGATTTTATGCATGCTGATTTTGTATCTGTGATTTTAATGTTGTTTATCGAGTTGTGTTATTGCATTAAGAGGAATAGCTGATGGCATCACATGCCAATGAAATGTGATGAAGTATTATGTGTCATAGTTATATTTGTGAGTCTTGTATATCATGGCAATCTTTTTCTTCTGGGTATGGGTGTCCTAATATAGTACAAAGAGACAACAAGGGTTTACAATGAAACTAATGAAAGAGAGTGAGAAAGGTTGGATCGGAACATGCAATAAATATTCCAACGTGATTTATATGGAAATCTTATTCCATCATTCGAAAAAGCATTTTGATTTTGATTTTGTGTGTTGTCAGTTCTTGGTGAAAGACTTGATAGAAAACTATGATGCATGTTTCTTTGCAATTCCATAGCGTGCAACATCTTGATGTATCATTCTTCTGGTAGAATTTTCTTTTTAGCTGTATAGTTTTCATTCTTCTCCATATTTTTAGCTTATCCAAAATTTTGTTCATCCAATTGAAAGTTGTTTTGCTTTGTCATGTAGTTTACTTGACACTCATTCTGGTGTATATAGTGAAAACGCATCTCCGTTACTTCTTTTTTGACTGCTCTGTGTTTCTTTGTTTTAGAAGTTTTTACATATTGATTGGATGTGCAAACCAGGTTGCATTCAGAACAAAAGTCTTCCATCCAAATATTAATAGCAACGGTAGCATATGTTTGGATATTCTCAAAGAACAATGGAGCCCAGCTTTGACTATTTCCAAGGTTTGCTTTGATTTTCCTTCTCTACACATCATTGAAATGACTGCACTTGATAACAACTAGAAGTCTGTACGTTAAAATTGACTTGTTTACTCGTGCAAATTACAGTTCTAGTCATTTGGTGTATAAAAAGTATGCTTTTCAGTGACGATCGGCTTCTGTGTGCTTCAATCTTTATCATTATTATTGATGCTTAAAATTATACAATGGCAATCAAGTTTCCTATATAAGGTGTAAAGGTTTGGTGGGGAAGTCGTACAGGAACTGGCAGGGGAACATTATCCCCACATTTTATTCATGTGGATAATTTCGACTAAATTATGGCAGTTTAGCTGTTGTATAAGTTAATAAGATTACATGGTTATGTCAATGCTTTGGGAAGACCAATATGTGATCAAGAGTGCAATTATCTGATGTGACTTGGAAAAGCTTTTGTTAAGAGTTGCACAAACTTGTCAGTCCCTCAATTTTCTGTTAAACTTCCAGACAGTGTCAATGGGCATTACTAAAAGGTTATTCTCGTCACGGAAAAAGGACAGGTGGTACAGTTCATATTATCCGGGGAACCAGGCCACTTGGCTCCTTCTACTTCTCATCTGTAGTGCTGTTTGTTAGGAAGAGTTGGAAGTAATTATTGGCCTCCTATCCTGGTCTTCTTTTCATTCAGTTATTTACACAAGAAACAGAACTCTTGTTAGTTACTTGGTCATATAAGTACTTCAGCAGTGAGGTTGAATTTCTGCATCTGTTTTGAAACCTACAAATAAGAAGGATTTGGCTGTATTTTTGTCTTTGAAAATTTCTTAACCTCTTGTCAGTTTTTGAACAGGCTGTGTCATTATTATACCTTATTCAATGCCAAAAGATGCTGAAAACTGATTTATTCTCTTGGGAATCTCTCGTAATAACACTTCCTACTTGAATATTAGGTGCTCTTGTCCATATGTTCTCTATTGACTGACCCAAATCCAGACGACCCACTTGTGCCGGAAATTGCTCACATGTACAAGACCGACAGGACCAAGTATGAGGCCACTGCCCGCAGCTGGACTCAGAAGTATGCCATGGGTTGATCCAAAACATCCATTCACACAAAGGAAAAAGACTTTCTTAACCTCTGGTATTGGTTAGGTAAAGTTATAGAAGCGTTCAAATGTGCTGTTTCCTTTCTGGTGTTTTTATTTTGGACTTGAAGTTGAAGGCCGCCTCCATTAGTCTGTCAATACTTCTTGGAATAACATTTTAGAAAGGAGAATGAACTGTAATGTACGGTTATCTTATTTTTCTGCTAACAGAATGCTTGCTTGCTTTCTGGTTGTAGCATTTACTACTGGTTGAGAAGTCATTGGTTCAATGCGTATGAATGTATTCTTCACAAGATTGATACATAGGGATTCTTTAACGTAAGGTTTCGGTTATTTGAGTCACTGACAATGACCCATATGCGGCTTGCATTGGTTATGGAGGCTGCATATGTAACGATCAGGGCCTTATTATTTTCTCGGTAATTATAGTGCGTGAATCATCAAGCACTTAGATTGATTTATGTCACATACCAGATTCTGAGAAGTTGATGCGTCAATTGCAGGCCAGCCATGCAAGCAGTGATGTATCATCTAAATCTCGTGGCTGCATCACAGCGCTCTATTTTATTAAAGAATTTATAGAATTTCCAGACATCACGATTAAGACGACTAACGAAGCCCGGGAGTTCCGACAAGTGATTTTTCGTAAACGCTGTTGTCCCTTAACGGATAAAGGATAAGAGTTCTATTAGAAATCGGGTAGTGACGGTAACTTTGAAAGGCACGTATTAAGATCCACGGGAACAAGGTGATCAGACAAGATAAAAATCTCTTGGCTGTTATAGGAGCAAAAACAAATGGCAGATTGAACAGAACTTGAAAAAAATCGCATCTTTGAAAGTGAGATTAGATTAGCAAGGTATAAATCTTCATTTTTTTTTTGGTAAAAACGACAACATAACCGCTAAGTTAATTAATTATTTCATCATAAATCCTATAAATATGCTTTCCAGAATAATTGTAGCTGATGTCGAGAAACACTAGTACGAGTGTGAATGTGCATCTGCCCAACAGAAGTAAATGACATTCAAAGCATTGTTGGATGAAGATCAGAAAAAGGAACGAAGGCACCACAAGGTCTTGGGGACAGAAGTGTTTGAGAAAATAAAGAAAAGGTCAATAATGCAGCTAGTTCTGTAAATTTGGAGGAGGTTGCTATCCAGTTGAAGAAGAGCAAATCACAACTAAAAAGGCAGATTGCTGATGATTCAGCTCCTGAGTAGATACTAACAATTGGAAATGAACTTTTTCAATCGAGTAAATGCTGCATCTATGTTCACATCTAACATATAAATAGTAAATTATAATTATCCTTATCGCTTAGTATACAAGCAATGATGGATTATAGAGGGGTGACCACTTTCATCTCCCCTCCAACTCTACTACATGATTTGCTAACACATGCGACTTTCCTTGGCCTTTGTCTGATTGCTTCCTCTTGAAGCCATATTATATCCAACCCTACTTTCAACGTCTTCACTTATTCAACTCAGTGGATTATTTTATTTAGTAATTTTTATCATATGTTTATGCTTTATTTGTCTACATTCTACATAGAAGTTTCGTTACTGCGATTATATATTCAAAGAGTTGAATGAGTTACAAATCATGAAGATTTTGGCATACTAAAATGTCTATGTAACAAGTGACAGTGATGTGATACAGAGCGGCCCTAAAACTGACGCTAGTGAGTGCTACGCCTACTTCAACCAAAAAAAAGAAAAAATCCCATTTTGGAAATTAAGTCTCTCTATCACTTTTTCCATGTAATCTGATCCTGCACTTATGATTTGAAAACAGCATATAATTGTAAGCTTGAGTTTGGTGGAGTGAACGAAAAAGGAGTTTACTTGGCTTCAAGATTTGCCTAAAGACATAAATTAGTCAATGACGGACATTGATACATTGATGGTTAATTCAAAGAAAGAAAATATCTATGTCAATGTTGCGCACTGTTGCAGAGTTATGGCGTTGAGTCATATGTCCACTTTGACTCCAAAAATATCAGCTGGTGTAAGTTTTTATGTGGCAAGCACGTAGACACGAGTAAGGGGTAAACTAATTATGGCTAAGGCCTCCAATACTAATCCAGAAAGCATGTGTCTCCTTGCTACATAGGTTTTCACAGATAAAAAAAAGAAGCACAAGTAGAATGTGTAGGCATGCAAAAGCGACCCGAACAATTTGGAAAGAGAGAGGCTTGAAATACTCAATAAGAACAAGGATTGCTCAATTACTCAGTGAAGCTAAATCATAGATGTATGGGGCACTAGCAGCTATCTTGATGTGGATGCATGTGGTTTGCCTGCTTGAAGAGCTTTTTTCTTTGCGCCAGTTGATAAAAATGTGCAAACGAGAAATGGGTTTGGTGTAGTATCATGATTACCAATCAAAATCAAAGTGATGGATCCAAGTTTTGTTTACGTAGATGATGGATCATGCGGTGATATAAAGTAGTTATGATGGCAGTAAGATCTCTAATAATTTAGATCTGAACTTACAGACGTTCACACAAAGTGAGATCATTTAACCTGATGTTGAAATCAGGTGCTATTGTCAAAATGACACGTCCATTAGATTATCCAACATGATGTTGAAATCAAGTGCTATTATCAGAATAATACGTCCATTATTGAGCGTTGTCAGCAAGGTACTAATTAAATCATTCTGGTACATTATATAGGCAGTGTCTAGAAAAGATATTCTAGCTGTAGCAGATATTTCCTTTCTTCCATGAAGTGTAAGAACGAGGCGTATAACTCTAATATAAAGATGTATATGATTATGCTCCCTCTAGAGAAAGATCAGCTCCTTAGGGATTTCAAGATTTACGTATTGTTCTACGGTTGTAGATCTGAGGTCATATTATTCCAATTTGAGCTCTGAATGGTTTCTTTTACTTTTGGTCTAAAGGTAGACAAACATTACTCCACTGATTAACTAGTTCAAGTTTAGTGAATGAAAATGATGGCTCAGGAATTGGTTCAGGCTTTGGCTTTGGCTTTGACTTCTTAGGTTTAGCTTGAGCTCCCTAAGGATGAGTATATTGTCTAATCAAAGGATAGTTGAACTTGAAGACCTTTGAATAGTCAACTACTTCTGGATACGTCTGATACAGTGGAGACGTGTATACTGGCTATATGTTTGGAAATATTGAAGAGGATGAGCCATATATAGTTTTAGATCGTGTAGATTGCATATCATATTCCATTTATTGCACAATTCCTTGTATCTTCTTGATTTCTCTAATTTTGGCATCGAAGTCACGTCCAATATAATGTGTAGCAATGTAATGTCGAAAATCAACATCAAGTTGCTGAATCTAAGCTTTGTAAGACTGATACATTTGTTGGATTTACTTAGAGATGGCGTCGACTTTATGTTGAGTAGCATGAGTTTGTTGACAGATTCCATCCAACTTAGAATCAATTCTTCGAAGAGCTTTCTTCTTTGTTACTGCATTTGATGTTTGCCAGTTAAGTACTTCATCAGAAGAATTTGAGACAAGTGTTCCTTGTGAAGTGATTCATGTGACTTGAATATAAAAGCTAGAGATAAACCTAGTTGTTTCATCAGTACTCCTGTATAAAGAAGGAAAGTCTTCCTCATATGGCTTAACCATTATGCAGGGTATAGGAGTAGGAGTCATAACAGAAACTCCTGGCTTAGATTGACAGGTAGAAGAATTCAGCATCTCACGAAGAGATCTGGGTTTGAATCTTTTAGTTTGTAGACCAATAGATTTGCTGGAATCATCTGGATCTGGATCATCCTTCTGTGGATGATGTTGTTGAGAAGGCATACAACGAGGTTTTGGCTTTTTCTTCTTCTTTCTCCTTTTGGCATACCATTCATCATCTATAGTCCTAATGAAGATGAGTTAAATCAATTCCTACACAAACTACATGTTAGGCCCCGAATTTTTTATTTATTTTATTAAGCATGATTTGAATAAATTTTGTAGTCTTGCTAGATAAATTATTTTATTTGGAGTTTAATTATTATATCAAAGTTAGTAGCATTTATTACATAAGTTAATTGAATTAAAGTGCTAAGGTAATAAGAATGTTAAAGGGTAGTTTTGGAAGATCTCTTAAGGTTAAAAGACATCAGGCTTAAGTGAAGGACAAAGTCGACCTTTCAGATTCATTAAAAGTATAAATTAGAAAAAGAAAAATTGTGAGTGAGAAGAGAGAAGAAGGAGAGTTATGTTGGAGACAAAGGAAGACGAAGAGAAAAGAGAGAAGCTAGGGTTTTTGGAGATCTTGAAGAGTTTGAAGAATTTGACACTTCAATAAGTAAGTTATGCTTTAAATTTCATGGATATGATTAAATAAAACTCAAATCAAGTTGAATATGTGTAGGAAGTTGTTGATGAAAGATATAGGCAAATGTTCTCTTTTTGGGTTAATGATCAAAGATAGATCATGATGTATTTGTGAATGATATTGAGTTAAAATGAAGTAGAAATGATGATTTTTGTATAAGATGTGTTAGGTGTAGATGTTGGATGTGAAAAATATGAAAAATGGGATGAGGGCTGGAATTTTCGAAGGCTTTTGGACAATTTCGTCGCAGCGAACTCTTGACTTCTGCACAAACATGTTTCGGTATTTTAAGCATAATTGTTTCTATAGTTTTTCAAATGGAATGATTTTTTATTTAGAGTAAATTAGAGACATAGGATTACAAATTGTGTATTGAAATCGAGTTCTAATTCAATCTCTAAGAAATTCAATGTTTGTATAGAAGTTGAGCATAGAATATTATTTCAGTGTAAGAATAGTCCGAAAATGTTTGGGATATAAATTTCAAATTACAGAACCAAATTAAATGATTTTGGTGTCATTAGAAACTTAAGGCAATGAGAAACATTTTTCTAGAAGGAAGTGTTATCAAATTTCTTCATTTACCTGATCAGAATGATCATAAAAAAATTGACCCAAAGGTTTAGACTTTTGGAAGAGTTTGAGTATTTAGAATTTATCTTAGCGAAAATGCTATATGTGGGTCCTCAAATTGTATTCTTATTGAATTGAAATTTTTGTCATTGATAAAGGAAATCAAGGAAGGCAAGAGGATCAAGACGAGAGGCATCTTTGAGAAAGTTTATGAGCAAGGATTTCAAGATGGATTACAGTTTTATAATTAAGTAATAGGTCATTAATGTTTTCTTTCAAATGATGGAAATAAATGATTTCAACTATTTTATGAATGTACCTTATAACTCTTTGAATGCTTTGAGAAAGTATTATGTGTTTGGTATGAGCATATTGTGTTGATGAATTATGAAAAGAATGTGAAAATGATTTTTGAAAAGATACTATGTTTGTAAAATCAAGTTTCGAAAATGTGTCATTTTGGGCAACAAGTTTACAAGTTATGAGATACTTATTATGTGCGTTTGGATTGGTCCATTTCATATGTCAAGTGCATTTTGACTAAAAGCTTCTCCCGCCTGCCCGCTAGTGGCATGAACCTCCTTTATAGACTCCCTCATGTTTACGATTACACAAAACCACTATGTGGGATTGTGTTAATTCGTTTTGTTCACGACTACATGGGAGCATTATATAGGAATGTGTTAGTTTTTTTTGTTTATGGACCTTCCAAACCATTTTGGTGTGCTTATGTGCTCATAATATGTTAACAAGATTGATGCATACCTTATTTACATTACTATGAATTTGGTTGAGAATTTGAGAAATTTGTGCTTTGTGATTCAAAGTGAATTTTTGTTACAATGGAATAAGTATTTCAATGGTTTTGCTTATTACTGGTTATAAAATTGTTACCCACGGGCTTTAAGCTCACCCCCTCCCATTCCTCCCATTTTCAGGTGAGGAGCAAGAGATTGAGTAGTCAGGAGTCAAGGCATCACTTTGATTAGGCTTATTTTTTCTTTTGAAGTTAGTTTTTATAAAACAAGGCTTTAGTCGCATTTTGAGAAATAATAGAGTGAAAATTGGATTAAATAAAAGAGTGACAAAGGGAGGTATAGAGATTTAATGACAAGTGGATTAGTTATGGAGTGATAATTGGTAGCTTATAAAAGAAGACATATGGCATAACCCTTTGCTTAAGAAATGTTAGGACAAGTGGATAAAACCTAGCCACACACTTATCCCACGACACATATGTTAAGTCAAGAAGACTTCACTTCTATTAATTTTGATAACAATCAAATAATAATAATCTTAAAAGTGTGTGAATTATTTTGATGAGTTTATTAAGTGCGCAAAAAAATGTAAGTGACACAAATCATCAACTTAAGACAATACGTGGTCAAACCTATAAGATACTTAAAACTCAAAATGGACAACTTAAGACGGTCAAACTCAAGATGGTCAACATAAGAAGATGCATAAGGTCAACATAAAAAGATACATGATGAACATAAGAAGATACAAAAGGTCAACATAGGAAGATACAAAAAGTCAACATAAGAAGATACAGAAGATCAACATAAGAAGATGTAAGCTTCACACAGGACGAAAGCGCAACATCAGACGAAGCAACACCAGAGGAAGTATAGTACCAGATGATGCAAATGAAAAATATTTTAGAACATTAGTTAGTTAGTTAGTTGGAGTTAGCTACAGGACTCAACTAATAATGGTTTCTAGAAGATTCAAGAAGCAGTTTTCTCAAGAAGGCAATTGAACACTTAGGCTATAAATACTAGTTATAGTCGTAAACTAAATAACAAAATGAGATAATACAAGAGAGAAAATCTAATTGTACAATACTTAGAGAAACTTTGTACTCAAGTGTGAAAGAAAGAGAGTGAATACATCTGTAACGTGAAGCTCAAACAATATATTTCCAAGAGAAAGAAAGGCTAGAGTCTAGAGAGGCTAAGAAAGCAGATAAAGAATACTTTGTGAGAGAGACCTAAAAAGGCTCTACAAGTGTAGAAAGAATACTTATAAAGTTAAAGAGTATAGTGAAATCTTAGAAAAACTCTGAGGACTAGACGTAGCCCAAGGTTAAGGGTGAACTAGTATTAAATCGTGGCATCTATTCTTTAACCCTTAACTTTTTAATTTTCATGTTGTTAGAAGAGTAGATAATAATTTTTGCTATTGCATTGCTCATTGACTTAAGTGAATTGTTTTAGTGATCGTCTGAATTTGTAAAGAAGTTCAAGAAATTTGAAATGATTAATATCTTTGAAGATTTTACACAATTCAACCCCCCTTATATGTGATTTCTAAGAAACATTGTTACAAAGCGAGGACAAAGATCCATGGTTAAATCACATATTTTTATAGTAGATGGTACATCGATCACAAGACCTCTTGCATTCAATGGTGAAAATTGTCAATATTAGAAGTGAAGTGAATCACACGTTAATATATTGAAACAATAAGATCAAGATACACAAGAAAGGGGGGGTTTGAATTGTGAT
>JAOSBK010000008.1:5592409-5622966 GCA_027568895.1 Erythroxylum shatona
TGTGCATGTGCAAAAATTACCATTCATATACATATAGAGGTCATATGATGCATGTGCATGCCGAGATATGTTTACACACGCCTAACCCGTCCCAATTGACCAATTTACCCTTCCCATTAGTGATGGGATGTTACAAAGAGAGTCAAGACCTAACCTCGATTATACACATTTTTGTATTTTTAAGCTAGATTTTGTAATCATGAGGGTTTAGTTACATTTCAAGGATTATTAGTTCTTGTAACTTCCGTATATGGAGATTTGAAACATTGTTGTATTGTGGCTTGAAATGCCATTAAATCCTTGTAATAATTTTGTTTTAATGTTTGATTGTCGTAGGCACACCATCGTGGTAGGATGATGCCTAATAAGGATTCATGGAAATAACCATATAGGATAATACGCTCAGGTTTCATGATTTCCCAAGAGTTGGGTTCCGGAATCGGTGCCCTACAAATGAAATATGGTTGATGTTGCTTTTAGCTTTCAAACATTTCGCATTACAATCGATTTACAATGAGATTAAGAATTTGAAAATTTGTTTGTGTTTATGTCCAAGTTCATTTTGTCTTTGGGTGGAATTGAAGAGGGTGGTTGACATAATTTATGTTTGCATTTAGTATGATAGGAAGTTGGGATTGTTGGATTTGTCCCGCAGGTTTCGTCGCCGTGTATTTGACCCAAAGCTATATTTTTTTGGTTGGTGTGGTGACTTGGCCGCGTCGACCGAAGATAAATTTTCAAGTTTGCCACGATGAAATTCAATCGCTCGTCGCGGTGTAAATTATCCTAAGGGTCCATGGGATTTTCCCATACATTCGTCGTGATGAAACATTTAGTTTGCAGCGGCGAACTTTACCTGAAGGGTCTATGAGATTTCTTCCATATGTTTGCCGCGGCGAACTTCCCCCGAAGGGGTTAATGGAGTCATTCCCACCAGTTCGTCGCAGTGGACCCGCCTTGCTTCCGAAGGATTTTAGCTCCCAAGTGCTAAGCTTTCCTCTACGCCCAAAACTTCACGCTTCATGACTTCCGAATAGTTGAACTCCGAAAACGGGGTCTAACACTACACACATATGAGCTCAGTCCTAGTAAGCGACAAAAGACATATCAACGTGATACTGATAGCTCAAGTAATCCAGATTCTCCATCTAATCTACAATCGTGGTACGAATCAATTCGCGATAAATAATGCTTTAATGCCTTAGATTCCAACACTCATAATGGGACTCATCTTTTTAGGAGTTTACTTTTGAGTCTTTTAATGAAAGAGAATCTTTGTGACCCACAAATCACTATACAATTTTCCATCTTATTATCATACTGTTTACTTTTTAGAAAGTTGTGATGGGGCAACTTTAAGCTCAAATGGCATAATAGTCCATTGGTACTATGCATTGGGAATGCATAATGCAATATTGTATCTCTTAGTTGGGTGAATACTAAGTTGCTAAAATCCTGCTTTAAGATCAAACTTGGAAAAGATGATAGCTTCTTTTAGAAATAGTACTTGAGTACTGATATTTGGAAGAAGAAACTTATCATCTTGCAGGAATGCATTCAGAAGCTTGTAGTCAATTAATAATATCTTTTTTCCACACTTTTGCTCTGAATGTTTGTTGACATAAAACACGTAGTAAGCCCATTCTGATTTTGTGGGCTCAATCAATCCTTGTTTCAGAAGGATAGCACACTCATCTTGTGCAAGCTTTAGATCATCAGAGCCAGTATTCGTATCTTGACTGGTGGTAACATTGTCTCTTGATAAGAGTCAGTAGGGAAAGAGCCCATAAGTAATGGAAACACTACCCAATGTTCATTTGTCTTCAACTTTGTCTATGTCTAGTTTACCTTTTAGTGTAAAGCGTGTGTCATCTAATCATATAGAAAATCTAGTAGAAACAACTCATGTTCTTGTAGAAAATTGTGTTTGTGAGTCTTCTTTATCTTTGTTCAGTCCATACAATATTTATTCTTGTGATCGTTCTTAGACAAGAAGTATTCGTACTATATTGTTTATATCTCGTCCAAAAGT
The DNA here is from genome assembly GCA_027568895.1 of Erythroxylum shatona. Taxonomy (NCBI): domain Eukaryota; kingdom Viridiplantae; phylum Streptophyta; class Magnoliopsida; order Malpighiales; family Erythroxylaceae; genus Erythroxylum; species Erythroxylum shatona. Next base: position 5,594,442 of record JAOSBK010000008.1, read on the forward strand.
AAAAGAAATCATCCAAAGTTTCATATTGGAACAGTGTAGCCTTAGATCTACAACTGTAAAATAATACGTAAAGCTTGAAATCCTTAAGGAGTTGATCTCTCTGGAGGGAGCACAATTATACACATCTTAATGTTGGAGCTATACGTCTTGTTCTCACACTTCATGGAAGAAAGGGAATACCGTCTACAGCCAGGATATCTCTTCTAGATACTACTTATATAACATACCAGAATGCTTTGATTGGTATCTTGTTGACAACGCTCAATAATAGAAATGTCATTCTGACGATAACACCTGATTTCAACATCCATATCGAGAAACATATACTGGTGTACTTTACACTAAACATCTTGTCCAATTTTATCATACATCATTATATTGGCCACGACATCAAGAAAAGTGTTTCAATCTCTTAGAAATTTTCTCAAAGAGATAAATCATTTTCCTAACACATCAGTCATTTCCACCTCTATTGGGTTGTATTCCAGTTAATTAATTCCTGGTGAACCAGAAGTTGATATATCAAGTTCTAATAGTCCTCAGTAGGACATAGAAGAATCGGTCTCAGCTAGTGCAAGACCTTCTTAGGCTAATAACTCAGTCCTTCAGGATGCTCAGGACCCAGATAACGATAACTACAATCCTAATAAAGATGAGTTAAATCAATTCCGGCACAAATTACACACATGTGAGCTCAGTCCTAGAAAGCGACAAAAGACATATCAACATGATACTGAAAGGTCAAGTAATCTAGATTCTCCATCTAATCTACAATCGTAGTACGAACCAATTCGTGACAAATAATGCTTTAGATGCCTTAGATTCCAACACTCATAATGGGACTCATCCTTTCAGGGGTTTTCTTTTGAGTCTTTTGATGAAAAAGAATCTTTGTAGCCTACAAACCACTGTACAAGATTCCATCTTATCATCATATGGTTTGCTTTTTAAAAAGTTGTTTACTTTTTCAAAGTAGCTTTGTTAATGGTGTGATGATTGTACTTTAAAATTTCTATCTTTTTTAAAGATGTAATGAGTGTGTCTTGTAAGTGTTTTACTTTGCTTCACCTATAAAAGCAAGGCTCCTCCTCAGTTGTAAGCAGACTCGAGTAAGGTTGTAAACATTTAGACAAAAGTTTTAATGAAGTTTGGTTGGAGTGTTTTCTATTCTCTCTAAGTCTTCCCTCTCCTAAAAGCTTAAATCTTGAGTGATGTTACTATTTGTCTTGGTACAGAGACAAGTATGCTCTTCACTCGCCTCTTATGAGGATCTTGTGTATCAGAAAGTCTAAAATAGTCTGTGACTGCTTTTAAAACAATTCCGCTGTGAGATTAGAGTTTAACGGTGAAAAAAGTGTAGGTATTGTTGCGACTATTATTTCAAAAATAAAAGAGTTGTGAATGGTGTAAGGTTCCTAAAATGAAAGCTGAGAGTTGTGTGCCTGTGGAGAAGAAGGGCTTTGTTGTTTTGATCATTATACCTTGAACTTACCAATAGTCACAAAGGTTCCCATGTTGTTCCACAATAGTCTACAAGATACCTCAGTATCCTACAATCTAACTTTAGTTAGTCGATGAGCTTCTTAAAAGTGTTGCTTTATCTCTTTGGTTGTCATACTTTTCCTGTGTGCCCTTTGAGATCCACTAAGCCCCCCAAATGGCCTTGTGAAGGGTTAGCATACCAAATCACTTATACAACCACCAAGACTTCTACTTGCGCATACTCTGATGATGCATTGCTTAGTCATGTTGATGCAATGGCCTCCAAGCTGCATTCCGTTATCTTTCAAGGATTCGAACTTGGGACGTGGGACAACTCAAGCCGAAACCTGGTGACTCTGATACCATTGAGCCCCCCCAAAAGGCCTTGTGAAGGGTTAGCATATCAAATCACTTATACAACTAGTTTGATATGATAGACATTACCTACATATAACCGGGATTTCATATTTTTGCCTTGATTAGAATAAGGAAGGACCACCGCAAAAAAAGACATAAAACAAAGAATTGGAGAAACAGATAAAAGGCAGCTAAGTTTCACCCACGTTTCTTTAATGTGATGAACGTTTAGTGTGTATGTTTGTTAGACAGGCACAGGTGTTAAATCATAAGGCCTTTTCATTCTTTTCTATTTCATATTTCTTATTCAACTTTGTAGTTATCATATCCTCAATCATCCGCACGCCTCTGTAGTTATACACATTAATTATTATTTTTTATTTTTCTTAAAGTAGTGCTCTAAATACTTTCACTTTTAGCACTTTTTGTACAAACTTTATTTTGATTAATAAAGCGGAAGACAATTTTTCATTAATTTGATCTTCGTTTATTTATGAATTGATGTTGATCTTAAATTGAATTAATGAAATCCATGATACAAAACATAGCATGAAGGAAATCGTGATGAGATCGTGATAATGAGATTCCTATCATATGCAATTGTGTTAGTATCTAAGTTATCCCTAGTCGTGGGATTAATAAGATAGGGTATTATTAATCAGGAGAGACTAGCACATGTTATACTCATTGATTTGATCAAGCAGTGGATCTCACAAAATGTAAGTATGAGATGTTTAGAGTTAACATGTGTGTGCTTACTAGGAGTTGTAAGTATATCGGATAACCTGCTATAAGATTATCATATGGATGATCTATCCAATGTCAATGATTAATCTCATCATAGCAATGGTGTAAGTATCCTTAGATTTGAGATACTCAAGGATAACTTGAATACTGATCCTGTGTTTTGACATCATTCCTTGTTGCCTCAAGAGGAGGTCACTTATAGGGTGGTGATTGGATATAGTTATTAATATTTGAAGGTGATTAGGTAGCCAATAAAGGATTTACCACTCCTGATAAAAGGAGATGATAATCACGACCTCTTATCGGAGTCATTACTTAGAAGTCTCTAGCCAGAGCAGTTATGTGTCATAAAGAGAGTCTTCAATGAAACATAGAGTAATGAGATCCTAGAACAAAAACTAACATTACTTGGATTAGATATGACGTAGTTAGTCTAGTGAGAGTTGACATATAGCTCATACTCTGAACTAAGTGGGGTATAGTATAGTGAAAGGATGAATTGCACGGTAATTGTCTATGGAAAGGTTCATAAGTCGGATAATTAACGATCGAAGAGTTCTTATATTTCCGTAAATTGGCATTATGAAACCCTTCATAATTTGATTGAATTAATAGTTAATTCAAGTATCGTGAAACCATCCATGATTTGCTGAGATTAAGAGTTAATTCAAGTGCCAAAAATAACCGAAAACCTAAGGGTAACACATATAAAATATTAGATGGAAAACAAAATGTGTATGGATATTTTTAAGTAGGTCACGATAGTGATTGAAGGCTAGACTGTCAATTAAGTAGGTCACAATTATGGCCAATGGCTCGATAGATGTACATAAGTGAGTTCTTCACTTATGTACAAAATAGCTAACCAGTCACAAACACTCTCAACTGAGAGAATAAGGTGTCTAGAAGAATTGTAGAGTAAGAGAGAAGTGTCTTGAGTCTTGTTCATGCAATTTATACAATTGTTGCAAGAATCAAAGTGCATGCAACATAGTCTTGATCGTTTCCTCCATTAAAGCATCTATTTGAACTCATCTAGTTTGGTGTTCTAACCACCCTTACACGTTATTTCTTCTTCATCTTTATGTATTCTTGAGTGATTAAAACAGAGTTTTGTGTTTGCAACAACCCAAACAAGGAGAAGAAGAAGAAAGAAGGAGAATGAAAAGGTACATGTACTATACCATGTTCATATAATCTGTTTATGCATATATTTGAGATTCTGTTCTTTTAGGAGGTCATGGGGTCGAAATTTAGATTCCGACATTTTCCCTGCTTTATCGTGCATATGATGTATGAATCCATGTCTTCCTTTGCAATTTTACCACAACATTCCTAAGTCATTGTCAATTTTTAACATTTAATGCATTTATTTAATAATTTTTAATTAAACTTTTAATTATTCTTTTTTAATTATATTTTAAAATTTTTAATTTAATTTAATATTTATCTTATTTATGACAACCTAACATCGGTTAAATTTTTTAAACCTTAAACTTCTCACTCTAACGGTTTAACATCCGATCTAGTTTTTTAAATATTTGCATATTATAAACTATGATATAATTACGAATTACTACATTCATATGATACAAATACAAATGCATATAATATAACTATAACCGCAATAAATTACCACAATGAAACATCGATCCATTCGGGGCTTATTCGGAGTAAGATGAGCAAAGGTGAAGTAACCAACTTTAACCATGAGGGGTCATTTTCCATTTCATGCCACACTTCCTCAACTAGAAGGTAAAGGACAAACCTCATAATGAACGGAACGAGATTAGATGCACCTCACGGTAGGAAACGGATAGAAGATTGTAGGGTCAGATATATAATATTATTGTTGAAGAAAACTATCGTCAGTAAACGAATATTTGTAGAGGGTGGGTTGGACTTGGACATGTCAAAGAGAGGCAGCCGGTAACTCAATACCTCTTTAGTACTGAACATGAAGAGGCAGAAGAAGAGTCCCGAGTGGAGATGTTACTGTTGTTGTGGTCCGAGTCCGACTACCGACATGGCCCCATTTACCACGGCAACAAGTCATCCTTGTATATGCATATGTGTTTTAAGCATTTTTCTTCTTTGTTTTTATAAGATTTTCGTGTCCGCGTGTCCGTATCCGTGCACTATAAATATATATATAGATACACGCATAAACACCATATCTACTCGCCCACTTGCTCCTTAGTTCTTCAGTTCTCCCCACTTTGTTCTAATTACTAATACCAAGCCTCTCTCTCGTTCCCTGACACCATAAACACAAATCTTGTCAAGCCAAGGTCTGCAACATCTTTGGTCCCTTCCTTGCCTAATTTCCCGCCAAAATCCCACCTTCCTCGTCTCAGACTACTAAACAATCATAGGTCACTCGTGAATCATACAGAATACTCCCAACTACTATATTACTTACTACACTTGCTCCACTCTTCAAGGCTTTTACCTTCGTTTGTTTCTCTCTTGCTATAATTACTTATCTCCTTCCTTTTCGCTGGTGAATTTTTTGTCCAAATTTACAGCCACCTCATGTCTTGATCAATCCCGGGTACTGATGTAATCTTAGATCTGCTGTGCTTTGCTCTGTATGTTATTTTCCAAACCAATCATGCCTGGACCATCTAAAGTCAAATTCATTGATCATCATGAGCGTGTCCTCATCGCCACCACCACTACCGCCAGGAAGCTTTCGTACCCAGAGACGCAACCCAGAGTCGTTAGAATCATCTTTACTGACCCTGACGCTACTGACGACTCCTCCAGCGACGAAGATGAACAACTACGACTAAACCAGCAGAAAAAGCGAGTCAAGAGACTGAAGAGGCACGTCAGAAAAATCAACTTAGATCCACCACCAGTGGTAAAGACGAAAATTTTCCCAACAAAGCCACCACAAAACGTTAAAAAGACACCATCTTTAACATCCTCTACCCGCCGGAAGAAATTCAGAGGTGTCAGGCAAAGGCCATGGGGCAGGTGGGCAGCAGAGATCCGAGACCCGAACAGACGAAAGCGGGTCTGGTTAGGGACTTTCGACACTGCAGAAGAAGCAGCGAGCGTGTACGACAGAGCAGCAGTGAAACTAAAAGGAGCAGACGCCGTGACCAACTTCCCAAACCCGGTCAAAGCGGCGGTTGTTGAAACGACCCGCTTGGTGGGAGGTGATCATCAGAAGGATGACGACGAGTACTGTTCATGTGAATCAGGAAGCGTCGTGGTGTCATCTCCGACGTCGGTTTTGGGATACGGCGAAGAGTCGACGGCTTTCGAAAGGCTGGGATACGGCGACGTGGACGCTTTTGGGTTCCAGATAGAGTTTCCGTTGAGCGTGGCCGATGACATAATGTTGTCGGGTAAGCGTTGGCTTCGGGACGAGGAATTCGTTGACCTTGAAGATTTTTTGGTCGACGTTATTTCCTGAATCGCAGCAAAAATCTTAACGAATTATCTTTTTCTTTCCTGCCAAAGACCAAGTCTCGAGCCAACTTGTATTGTGATTTAGATGTGAACCATTAAGTTAGTACTTAGTAGCATTGGTTCCAAGGTATTGAATTATGTAAGTATGTGGGCCAAATGTAATTGTAATGTTGTATAAGGTTAGGCCAATTATCATTTTGTCTTAGTGAAAATTACCATTTCGAGGAGTGTAAGAACAAGAAATTACTATCGTGAGGGCTGATATGTTTCGGATTTGTAATGATATTAGTTTTAGAAATTATAATTTTGATGGTTACATAAACATAATCCTGTTAGTCCCAGCAATTTCCCTCTGTTTTAAATTGGGAAGACCAAGACCAAAGACCATTTTGTATTTGTCTTGGGGAAGGTTATTAGGTTATAATGTCTGATTCTTTGAATCTTCCTAGTAAGACAAGGCTTCTTCAGCCTTCCTTACCATCCTATGCTCTTTCACTCTGTAACCATTTCATTTGTTGGCTTTCAACGTTAGACAAGTGTCGTTTTGAAAGAGGTGATAGTCATTATCCGTTGAACTAAGGTTGATTTTCTTCTTACTTTAATTTATAATATAAGTTATTAAATAGTTTATTCAAAATATTGAATGCAAATTTAAAAAGCTGCCGTTTTGCCAGTATCAATCAAAGAAAAGTATGCAGCTAAGCTAAAACAGAGATGTAAAACGCAACACCTTTAGCCCAAACAAAACTGGAATAGGGGGCCGGCGGCTAAACCAACATAATTGATGTACCTAAGCTAAGCGTTAATGGTAGCACAGAGAGGGAAGTGAGTTTATGGCTGATAATAAAGAATGCCCCATCTGTCTCTCCATAAACTAACGTATGTGAGTGAATACTTATATATTTTATGGGAACAAATCATATGTTCATATTTCACAATCACTGTATTAAGCTTTATCCCTTCATCCAATCATTGACAAAGACTAATATTAATGTCTGAAGTTTGCAGCAAGAATATTCTTTTCATGACTAAATTGATTTTTATTGATAAATATATTACATAATTTTTCTTATGGTTCACTTTTAAGTCTCTTTTATACACATTTTGTCATTTCATATTAGAAAATGTCTCTCATTTTAGCTAAATGTAGTAGTGGGTTGATTTTTTTTGTTACCCACGAGATGTTCTAGGAGGGTCTCAACTATAATAAGGTACCTTTAAGCTATCCACATTCAGATTAACCTTTGCTCAAGCTGGATAAGTCCCTTATAAAAGGTAAATCTCTGACTTCAAGTTTTAAATGGTTGCATACACGAAGGAAGTTCAAACTTTCAACCTTATTTAAACGAAAAGAACTTCTTATCAACTCAAATGTTGATAGAAGAACAGGCAATGTTGCCTCTTTGTAATGAATTTGATTTGCATGAAGAAAAAGAGTTGGAGGGTACTTGAGTGCTACCGGCGGCTAAGAAGCGGAGGCAATGTCCACTTTAGTGATTCAAAGTGGGCTTTGGAAAGATATGGTAGGGCCCAAGGTTGGTGACCTAACGGATACGATGCTACTTAGCGCCACATTTCATTACATTACAAGCTCCCTTTAAATATTTATTAACAAATAGTATCAACAGGTTTTGCGCTGTGGTCGGTCTAATTCAATTATATATAAATTTAAACTTTCTGCACATGGTGGAAATTGGACATAATGGTCTTCCAAGTAGGACACCAATCCATATGTAACCTTGTTCATATCTGACTATTATCTACGACTTGGTCACAGCTCCTTGCTTCGTATCATCTGAACTAATAGTCAGTAAGAGAAGACATAACAACGACTAGGGACGAAACATTAAAAAGATACATCTAAATCTGATTTGGAAATATCACCAGCGCAACACTTAATCTGTACTAAAAACGTTGCATTTTCTCGTGAAACACGGTGAAGCTTACAGTGTAACACACATACTAATTGTCAATCGTTGGCTTTGTAATTGCAGAAAGATCCCTCAACCTTTTGCTCTTAGATTGTGACATTTTCGCCACATAACATATGAGATTCGACTAGTGTATAACAAAAATGTTATCATTCCATATACGACCCTTAAATAATTGTTCCCAGAACTCTTTGAAGCCAATAACATATACATTTGGCCACCAAGAAAGTTAGGTGTATGCGAATCAAATCCATCAAGATGTTTCCTATTTTGCATGGCAAAAGCTTAACTTTCACTTGTGAATCCGAGACTCACCCTCTTGTACTCTAATTAACTATATCAAAATGAACAATTTGGTTGAGATATTTGAACAACATGATTTTTGTAGTTTGCTGTCCTTTTTGCGGGGTCCATAGCTTCTTTTGGACGTCGATCGATTATCCACTAATTATACACTTTAAAAAGCACTGCTTCAATTAACGAAGGAGAGAACGTTGTGTTAAAGGCTAATAGCGTACAAGCGGCCCTACAATAATAATAATGCAATCTTAAAGAAAGGTGGCTTCCTCAGCAGTCAGCAGTGATTGCCGTCATTAAGTGACAACCTAATAGTACTCAGCTTATTTGCAGTATAAGAGGAGGCTATGAGCAGTCTACTAAAAAAGTAAGTACTTGTAAATAATAAATAAAAGAGCAGTCTACCTATGCCTTGTTTATTTTTATTTGAGTTTTTTTAATTTATTAAAAGATTTATTTGGTTAAATTTTCTATTTATATTTATATTTTTATTTTTTTGTAATTATCATAATTTATGAAAATTATAAATTATACAAAGACAGAAGAAGTCAATTTTGTCCCGAGAGAGAAAGCGGTGGAGTGGTTTGAGGAGGGGTTTTCTAAATTCATTGCTTATAATAAGTTCTTGAGTTGAAATTATACTAACCACTATTTGTTGGGGTCCGTATAGGGGAGGGTTAGGCCATCACTGTGGCTTCTCAACGATAACACTATTCGCATTTGACATTCCTTTTATACTGTTTGGTCCTTCGAATTTTAAACTATGATGTTTAAAGAGGGAGAACTGAGAAGATCTTTGTGCCATTCCTGTTTCGTCTGTGATTGAAGGGAAATTGCTTGATGGCACAAACGATCTCATGGCTTTTAAAGATATGTAAAGGGTAGGAATTGAAAAGGTAAATATTCAAGCAAGCTTAATACTACTGTAACAGTAAGGTCAGCAATTACTCTTCAGAAATAGCATAACTGAACTTAAAGGGGCATCCTCTTTCAAAAATGTCAAAAATTAAATGATTTCAGCTCCTCATTTAGGACTTTTTCTTTCAAAAGGTCTTGAGTTCGAGTCACACCAAAAGAGGAGAAATAGGAAATATTCCTGTTGATGATCTTCTAGTATCCTAGGCAAAGCTCCTTGATTGGATTAATTACGGACGCCTAACTTTCAGTGACAGTGTGAGAGTTGGAGCCACTAAGAAACCTGATGCTGAATAGGGGAAGGTTAGTGATCAATCATCAGCTGAACAATCAAGTATGTGAAGACTCCTTATGTAAAGAAGTGTACAGGCTACGTAAAAACTTGAGAGATCTTAGAGTTCCAAGTTTATATTCTCTAGAATTCTTAGAGTAAGATCTTAGAGACTTAGGATTAATTCGACTAAGATGGGACACCTAATGTAATTTTAAAAAAAACTTTGAGGAGTGAATGAAAACTCACAGGAGACAGGTTCAACAAAATTGGAGAAGTAAGAGTTCTGAGCACCTAAAAGATGCCCCTTTAACAAGAATCTTAGAAACTTAAGCTCATTGAACAATCAAGGAACAAGTCCCATCAAGCGTCATTTTCAAAGTCTTGTGCTTGTTATGGTTTTACCGGGGGGACCGGAAGTCTGTTTTGTTTTGGTTTCTTTGGAACTTTCTCTTAAGAGACCAATTCTTGTAACAGCCTTCAAACTTTTCAAATTAAAATTTCAAGTTATAGTGAAAAATTATAACTTAGCTTAATTTAAAAATAATTAATTGTAAAGATTAATTTAATAAGATTGGTCATTTATTTATGAGATAATGTTCAAAAATATCAATTAAAATATCCTTCAGTTCATCGTAATTCAAAACCTTGTCATGGTTTGTTTCCGATAATAACGGCTGCCATTCTTTGACTGCCCATCAATCAACTCTTATTCCTCTTCTACACGCATCCTCCCCCCTCCACAAAATCTTAACTGCAATTATTAATGAACCTACAGTTTCACACATTAGAAGAATTTTAATTATTCAAAATAAGTGTAATACATGTTTATAATTTTATTTTTAAAATTACCCTTTAATTTTTCTCACATCTTAATTATACAGATTATATTTTCAAGATAAATTAACATACAATTAATAAGAGTATATCAAATATTTCACTAACTTTCTTAATAAGTGTACATTTCTCTAAAACGACACTTATTTTAAATTGAAAAGAGTATTTATTTGCTGAATTCAACGTCCTTACATTCCCTCTTCTAATTTTCCTTCTTCAAAACTTGATTAACCTGGTTAACTCGTAAACAATAGCAGCGACTACTCTCGTGTCTGGCCTGGTCCTTCAATTGCATTGCGAAAGATGGCTTCTAGTGCATCGTATTCCATTGAACCTACTTCATCGGGAGTGATACAGCGGATCTCATCGCAGTTTTGACCACGACCATTCACACGACACTCAAAAGACAGATCAGGAAATTGTATGTGTCCCATCTTGCTGCCAGAATACCAAAATGTTTGTCCATCCACTGAGCGTGGAATTAGCTAAAATGTTCTTTTAAAAAATAAAAGTTTAGGATAATCCATGAAATATAATACATCTATTTTGACCTTTTTGACAATAATGTAGTTTCAAGGGAAAAAAACAAATGGCATCATTGATCACTTATCACGGAGCAATCCTACGTGGGTCACGAGGGAAAAGTGATGTTTTCCTAATGTTATTCAGACCACAAAATAGCATCACTACACGCTCCAATCCAACCCCAAACCCACCGTGCGGAGGTGCACCATATCTGTAGAAAGAGCAATCACACAAATCAACAGCACGTAAGAACATGCTCATCTACTGGAATATGCCTCCATATATCGTACGAACATAAAAATTCAATTCCATGAAACAATCACAAATACACAGCACAACCTAATTTCTAATATCAGTAGAAGAAGAACCAGATATTGGACAAGGAAATATAAACATAGTAAGTGCACATACAGGTGTCAAAAGGCGACATTCAACCCTGCTATTTAGTGTGTTTGCCTTCACAGCAAAATTTTTTATACATACAATACGTAAACTAACAATAATCATGAATCAAGTTTCAGAAAAGAGCCATTACATTTCCATCATCTTTAGATTACAGTTATGTTCTAAAGGAGACAAATTGTTAATCTCAGCCTTTGTTTTTCATTTTGTAAGCATATTACTTAATCCCATACTTACTGACCTGACCACAACCTAACAAGTAGGCTTGTGATGATGACAGAATCAGTATAATACCAAGGAAAATGTTGACGAAGAAAAAGGTACCTGAAGGAATCAATGTATGTTGAAATCGTGCTTATATCAATTCCACATTGATTGGCACGTTCTGTCAAGAAATCTGCATCATGGACACGTTGAGCTCCTGATATTATCTCCTCACCTGAAGAGCAGAAAAGTTATCACTTATCCAATCAAGCATATCAACATAAATTAAAGAAAAGAAAATTATTCATATTGTGACCTAACTGCTGCTACGAAGAAGGAATAGGGTCAAGAAGAAAAAATGGAAATATGAATAAAGAAGCATTCATGAGAAGGTTCAATTCATCCATAAACATACAAATTTATGTAACCCACAATAACTAATCAAAATAATTTGCTATCTACCTCTTATAAAAACATCAAATGAGTTGCTGTACTCTGGATCATCATAGCAAGGCATTGTGTAGAATGGCCTGACAGCCAATGGATAACGATGCAGAATGTAGAACTCAGTGCCATACCTACAGACCATTGTTTTAGTTCAGTAGGAAATGATGCAAAAGAGAGAACAGTACATGATAATATGATCAATGTCCTAAATTGAGAATTATTGAATACTTCTCCAAAACCAGCTGGCCTAGTTTCCTCTCAGACTCTGTATTCAAATCCCCCTTGGGATCAATCTCTACTCCCGCTTCCTGTAAAAGTATACAAAGTATCAAGCTTATGAGGGTTAAATTTTCAATCAGCAGCAATTCATTTACTTCTTGAAAGGAATGATGACGGTTAATTTACTACATTGTCTAATATTTTAAATCTTTTTGCATGCCAACTGGTTGGTTTAATACTAAATAGTACTACTGCCAAACTAATTTCGGAAACAAGAACCAAGATAGAAAGGGGAAACACAATGCACCGGAAAAAACAATACAAAAGCCAAAGACCTTTTTTTTTTTTTTTTGAAGAGAACGAAAGCAAAAGTCCATGATGTACCAAATAGGTCATGAAATATCGTAGCCAAAGTCTACACTTTTTTAGCCCTTCGATTCATGAAGATGAAAAATAAATGAACTAAACGGAAAATACTAACCATAAAAACTGCAAAAGACAAAAATAAAGGTGTTGAAATGTAACATTTGCCATTTGGTCACAATGAATATATATAGGAACGCTTACAGAAGTTCCATAACAGAAGATGTCCACTTTCTTAAAGGAACTAAATTCACAAGTAAAATGTGGCAAATATACAGAAAGAAGGCATTTGCATTCAGAAAGCTATGCAACAGATGTCTCAAGAATGAGAGTGGAAGAAATATTTCCTGCCTATTGCTTCTAGCACTCACATAGTCCAGGATTAATTCTCAATTGCTGATTTCAACTCACAATTGACCATTGTTATACAAATATGGATAAGGTTTATACCTTCAGCATTTGGACCCCTTCTTCAAATCTAAGTCGTAAAGTCTTTCGTAGATACTGCAAATTAAAATAATGCATAATATAAGATTCAACACTTGGATGTCCTAAACTGATTGATCAGAAAGTGTTTTCCCAACTCTTTTCCACAGAAATATTGATTCAAAGAAAGTAATGACCTTCAAAGGTTCAAATGGATATTGCCTTCCAACAGCCTCAAGTTCCTTCTTACACTTGTCATTCAAGGTGTCAAAAATGGTGACAAACAAGCGATCTACGACGTCCATTACCTGCATAGATAAAGTTCATTTGTACTTCTGACAACAATAAATGGATCAGGTGCTTGTCCCAAGAAAATCAAATAAATGAACAATTACCTCAGAATAGTGTTTTTCAATCTCCATTTCCACATCAAGACCCGTAAACTCACACAAATGCCTATGAGTGTAGGAGTCCTCAGCCCTGAAAACAGGCCCAATTTCAAAAACACGACCAAAATCACCACATATAGCCATCTGCTTGTGAAGCTGGGGTGACTGAGCCAGGCATGCTGGTTGCCCTTTGTAGTCCAGCCTAAAAACGGCAGAACCACCTTCACTAGTGCCCCCTATCAACTTAGGGGTGTGAATTTCAACAAAGCCTTCTGATAACAAGAATTGCCTGAAGACCTGCATACATGGATCAAAATTAATCAATTTCCACAACACTCATTCAACACAAATACCTTTAAACAACTCACAACTTGTTATAACAAAGGCCATCAACAAACACAAGCATATAAGAAACTCACATTGCTGACTTGACATTGAATGCGGAAAATCCCTTGGTTAGCAGGCGTACGCACGTCCAAAACTCTGAAATTGAGTCGGGTATCCTGATTTACACGTACTGCTTGTTCCCCAGCCTATAAAATCATAACATAACTCACCAATACATAAACACAAAATTTCAATGTAAACAGTCAAGAAATTAACCTTCAAAGCTTCTTCAATTTCAATTTCACTTCGGGCAGCATCCTCGATATTAATAGGTAGATTCGCTAAAGCTTTGTTCACGCAGTACAGTTTCCTCACTTGAACTTCAACCTCCAATAAGCAAAACAGAGGCAGAGTATAACAACTAAAATTGAAGAAAACAAATAAAAAAAGAGAGAAAATAGAAACCTGCTGAGTAGCGGCTTTAATAGCAACAGATGGAACAGAGATGAAGCCTTGAACAGTGATAATGGACTCGCGGTTCAAGCCAGCCACGAACTTCACCATCTGCCGACTAACTACCTCCGGCTGAGCAGTTACCACGCATTGCACAGTGAATCCCCTCTCTCTCACTACCACAAACGCCATGTTCTTCCCAACCGCGCGCGTCGTTTGAACACGCCCTCGTATCTGCACAACTTTGTCCTTCAACTCCTCTCTCAGCTCGCCAACTGGGACCCGCAAGCTGAGATCGGGTTCCTCTTTGGACTGCAGGTCCGACAACGGCACGTCTCCATAATTAACGGCTAAGGGATCGTCTTCTTCTATGGATAGTGATGAAGCGGCGGCCGCAACGTCGTCCTGGCGGCGGCGCTGTTTCTCCTCCTTAGCAGCCGCCTTCTTGGCTGCTTTCTTGCTTAAAGGCTTAGTAGATTCATCGGTGACTTGTTCGGAGGCAGAGGTAGGGACTGGGGGCTCCGATGACATATTTGGAGGTCTAACGAGAGTTGGAAATGGCGAATGAGAATAAAGCAAGCTCTATTAAATTGGCTACGGCTAGGTTTTTGTTGAATGGGTTACAGAAGGACTTAAGCTAAGCCCACGGGAATCGTCGTTGGTTTTCATTTTTCCAGTGCGCTTGAAATTTATTATGCTTTTAGGAAATATTTTCAGGCTAAAGTATTTTTTATATCTCTAACAAATAAATAATATATAAATATAAAATATTTATAAAATGTGGTTGCGTTGTATTTAGCAAGATTAGTTAATTTAATTTAAATAAAAAAATTTAATTTAATTTTATAATATATTAATTATAATTAATAATAATAATCTCCAAGTGCTAACTTGGCAGGTCAACAGCAACTCTTCATTATGTTCATGTTCCCTCCCAAAGAGCCTGTTTAAGACATGCTTCTTCCCCTATCTCGACTCTCAAAAACACATCCCGTAGTTTCAACAGCTTCATAGGATCCTTGTAACATTAGCTCCCAAGTTGACAAAATTTACACTTCCAGATTGGACAACAATTTCTGCAGAACTAGACATCCAAGGTCTGATCCGAAACTCTTGAAAAATACCAGTGCACAATTTCAATCTTCCTTCCTCTTATGATTATTTTTAATTAATAAATATTCAAACATCAAGAGAATTTACAAGTGATCCATAAATTTAGATGTTTTCACAATATCGACTGCCTCATTGGCATTGCCTTTTCAGTACAAAATGACAGCGAGATAATTGTATTCCGATCTTTTCTTATTCCAGCACGAATCGATTCCCTCCATGAAAAGTCTCACGCTGTGAGGAAAGCTATGAAGATCGCAGTTGCCAGAGATATTACTGAAGAAGAGAATATATTCTTCTTGTATCTCTTTATCCCACTGCTTTTGAATTCTTCCATGCTGAAAGCTGCATTCCATAAACCCCACAAACTGATTTTTTTTCAAGTCTCAAGTTTCCTATAATTAGCCACGCGAAAGATGAGAGTTTTTACCAGTGTTATTGGCGCAATGTTGAGTAATAGTGTCGTTGAGATCTTTAACAGTGGCCTTGTTTGCGAACCAGAAGTCTCGTTTTGCCCAATGGACACATGTAAGCACATACTTGGTGGTATGCTCTGCACATCCTCTGCTGCAGTATGTTTCGATCTCAGTTTGATTTACGTCCAACTCTCCAGAAAGTGTTATGTCCTTGTTTAAGCAACTATCAGATACCTGATTCAATCAGAATCCATACTGACTATTAATGTCTGGAAAGGAAAGAAGTTACATGAATTAAAATGGCGAACTTTACATTTAACAAGCACTCGTAGGCGCTCCTCCACTGCAAGAATGGAATTAGATATAATACACGTAGAGGTTTTAATGTGTCTGACAAAACAAACAAAGATGAATGTTTAAGAACAGAAATAGATATTCCCAACACTGTTCTTTATGCCTCAGAACGCATAACAGTGAATAAGATCAATCAATTCACAGCAGTGGCAACCTGAAAGAACAAAGATTAATGAGATATAAAAAGGGGAAAGCGAGAGAATACATTCAGCTTTGGCATAACCAATAACAAGCAAAGTTCCAATGAACATAGAAAGGAGCCAATATCTGCCGCTATATCTCCTCTGGTACTCCATGCTCAATCCCCACCTAGTCGTAGTTCAGTAACAGAACTACTACCTACTTGGCAATGGCGTTCTTAAATATCACAGGCTCACGGCCTAAGATTGGGCTACAGATCAGATAAAAAGGATTTGACGGGGAATTTGCCCTAGCATATTCGTTTAAGTTGGTAATATCATTATACCAATACAAGTATATGCTCAGGAAGTTTACATTACATGGTGTTCCTGGTCGAGAAAACCGAGACCTAGAATGAACCTGGTCGAGAAAACCAAGAAATATGAACGAAGTAGAGACAAAGCAAGTCTCTCATTGGTAGCTCGCTCGAATTAAGAGAAGGAAAATACCCGCATATGTTTGGGGCACCAAGTTTTCCAGATGGTGGCTTTGAGGTTTTAAAAAAGAAACTGCCAAATATTAAACTTGAATTTATATGAATTTGATTAAAATTAAATATTTAATTTTAATTTTAATCAAATTCATAAAATCTACAATCTCAAATGTTTATCTTTTTTTCCTCCTCCTCGACTCTCCATCATTTTTTTTCCTTTATGTTACTATCATAAAATCTACAGTCTCAAATGTTTGGTACTAGTTACTATCTTCAATTGGGAAAGTTAGAAAACACAAGTGTCTAATATACATTATCAAGTCACTACAAAATTTTGAAAGTTTAAGGTTATTCTGACAAAAAATCGCATCAATTTTGTGCAAATGGAGGATTAATTTGGGTTTTTTCTTCCAAAATTCAAGCCCAAAGTAACTTCTTTTTCACCTTTAAGTCCATGAAGCAATCCAAGTTGCACCATCTTAGGTTGAAAGTATACGACTCCTACAATAGCTGATGTGTTCCTAGATCACTCACGTTCTATATTGGAACAAACCCTTCCCCAAATTTCTGATTCATTTCAAATTCCTTACTCCTCTAACTTAATTAGTTGAAGGACTACCACAGATGAACCGAGCGGGTTTCACTTTACTTCTAAGTAAATTTCTCATCATTCCTACATGCCTGATAAGAAGATGACAACAATCAAGTCAAGGAATCTGTAATTTGTTGAGATATTATTTCAAGGCAATGCAGTCATTCGGACGGTGACAAAGTAATTTGTGACATAACACAAACAGATTTAGTTACACATTGACGGAAGCAATTGACTTGAGAATACAATCGAAAAGCAAAGACGGGACAGAGAAAAATGGAGAATGGTCACTTTCCAAATCATAAGTTTGACAAGGCGGCCATCTCCTTATCATAGCCTCTTGTTGGGACTCTTTGATAACATGATCTTTCAATGTCTTCATGTAAACTCGAGGGACCTTATCGGAATCTTCTCCTCCTAAAAATTTGGCACCTCTAAATGCCCGCACCGGTGCTCCTCTTAGAAGCATTGATGCCAACGTGGAGTCCTGCGTTGGTGCCATGTCCAGGGTTCAGAAATTAAATAACAATACGTAACTCATTAATGCAGTAAATATACTCCCACCTCTTCAGGACTCATATTATACAAAATTTCCCGCTGAAACTCTTTCTTTATCAGGACACTGGTTGCAGGTTGATCATGTCCCATCCCATACTCTAGCTCCTGTACATCCCCATATGCTGATAGATCTGGAAGCCCCTGCTCCATTCCATACATGAAAAAGACTTTTTAAGAACACATATATTAAAAGGGAAGAAAGACAGATACTGATGCGAAATAATTAAAAAGAAAATAATTACGAACAAATATATACAGAACACTAATTAAATCACAAATAAAAACTAAAACACAGCATTTCTCGGTAATAACGTCAAAATTGACTGCCCGTTGTACCGTTAGTTAAAATAAAATAATTAGGCTATTACTATAACAGTAGTGAGTCTAAATCGATCCTATAAACAATGTATGAAAAGTTGTTGAAATAAGATTAATCGATGTTAAGGAAGAAAGGGGGTTTAGATTTTTGAATAAGAAAATAAAATAAAACTAACCTAATGAAAATAAATTAAAGAAAACATATAAAAATGATAAAAGTAGATAATTTGTAGAGATCCGGTTCTTTGATTCAATCTCAGCTCACACTATAATTAAGTATATTTCATTGATTTATTATTCTAAAACCTCTCCCAGCAACTATTAATTGTGGATTAATAATTATCCTGAGTTTTTCCTTAGATTTTGTTTAATCAAGATATCATCGTTAATTAAATCTAACCACCGAATAATCTATGATACAATCTCTAGATTTAATTAGGCAGTAGCATTGCGAATTAGAAAAACTGATTCATCAAGAAAATAATCATATACGATGCATCATTTAAACTAGGTCATATTATTTCTAATGATTAAGAATTATTAGTCGCTACACATAAATTTCAACATAACAATTACAAATTACATCGAAGTTCTAACAATGAATTTGCAAATAAATAATTCAATGAATGCATTAAAATCATTATTTCATAATTCCCAATAAATTCATACATAAATAGCTAAATAATAACGAAAAATTTGATCATCTATATATAAAACCCAAATTTCTCCCTATGAATTTTATTCATGTCACAACAGTTGGATAAAACCATTACTGTGACCTATTTGGTCAAAAACTTAATTGCAGGTTCCATTAAATGTTTATACTCAATCTCCGATTATTCTGGATCGTACAGATCCAGAAACTAAAAAGACTACTACCCATGTGCCATGATTGGTCATTCGCCAACCATAGGGTAATGATCTATCTCATTCTTGATGAAGAAAATTAAGTATTACTTACATCTTTGAAATCCTCTTCTGCAGAGAACCCATGTTTCAACATGTTGGCTGCAATATATATTGCCACATGAATTTTGTTGGGTAATCTGTGGATCGCGTCCGTCAAGCTTAAACCTCCAGCGCTATGCCCCACCAGTATCACCTAACCGAAGCAAGTAATCCCCAGAGAAATTAACCAAAATCCAAAAATCAAAGAGCAAAAAAGCACAAAAGTATACGTATCCAGTACCTTTTCGTTGTCCGGTAAGTTGGCCAGGAAGTCGAGGAGGGGCTTGTTGTAGTCTTGAAAAGTGAGGATAGTGTTGGGATTGGAACTATCAATACCAGCACCTTTGAGGTCCAAGCATGTAACCTTGTACGCAGATGTTTCTAGGAGACGTCTGATCTTGTACCAGCACCAAGCTCCATGCGATGCTCCGTGAATAAGGACAAAGTGTGGATTTGCAGGTACTTGGCTCATCGTAACTCACACAACTGCAACTCTCTTTCAGTCTAAGCGAAACAGGTGGATGACAACAGCTCTTCTGCTACAGGGAGATCACGAAATTACAGTGAGATGAACTGTCGTTTTCTACCTTTGGTCAACTTTCGGAACCAAACCAGTTGAATGTTTGGTCCAGATTTAACGATGAGTGCGCTGCAAGTGTACGAGCACGACCACGTGCAATTACGTAATGAAGAGTCTGCGTAATTTTTATAAGTTTTAAGTCAATAGATTTAAATTCATTGAATAAGAACGAGAAGATCATAATTGAGAAGCCTGATTTGACTATGAGAAGAGCATTGGGTGAGATCTGCTATGCCTCTCTACCAGCAGATCATAGCAGATCTCATTATGATTTAACAATTTAACAAAAGAATATAATCTATTAGCACAAAATATAAAAGCATAATTGACAAGTTTGATTTAATCATAACAATGTTTGATTTTTAAACTTTGAACGTAATTTATTTTAATAACTTTTATAATTAAAAATTGGAAAATTTATTAATTAATAAGATATTTTATAAATTAATTATTTTATAAATAAAATATATCAATTAATTTTATTTTAATAATTTTTTTAATTAAAATTTAAAGTTTAATTTATAAAATTTAAACAACAAAATAAATATCGTAAAAGAGAAATTTTGTAATTTGTTTTCGGCTCCTTTGCATTACCAACTAATATTAACGACTGGTTTGCTCATTATGCAGACTATTTTAATATTAGAGTCACTTTTTTTTTTGATACTACATTTATAGAGTGTCATATGATCCTTGTAGAGGATCGTTCGAGAACCTGTTTCCCGTATCTTATTATGTAATCTCGTTTTCTTCCCTTAAAAAAAATATTTGTAGTTTCTACACTAAGCCCAAGTCCTGCTTTTTGTTTTTTACATTTGGCTGGTTCTGGTTCAAAGAAATCGTTTGTCACGAAACGTCCAAATCTAAAAAGTGAGAAAAAGGGCAAAAAGAAAAAAGGAAAGAAGAAAACAGAAAAGACACAGGGGGAGCCTGGCCGGCACATTTGAATTTTAATTATGATTAGTACTTTTATCATCTTATTTGAATCTTATCCTTTTTCTTTTAAGTCCTTAAGGTATTATTTATATTTTAAAAACCAAATAAAAAACTATTAAAAGATTTAATTAGAAAGTTATAAATTTGATTAAAAATTGAAAAAAATTAAAAGATTTAAAATATAATTGAAGAAAATTATCCTTAATTTAAATTTTAATTAAAAATAGAGGCTCTCAAATAAAAACTAATAAATTTCTTTTAGTTTCTAAAATTAATTAGTTTTTAAAAATTAATCTATTAATTAATAAATTGATAGATTTTAAATAACAAATATTGTTAAAATAAATCAAACCAAAAAGTTAATCGATTTATATTTTTTACAATTATATCGATCAAATTAGTTTAATTTTTTAATCATATGTTATTATTTTTCTAGTACAATTATTTCTTTCTACTATGGATTGGATTAATTACCAATTATTTTAATATTTAATTTGAGTTTATAGCAATTTCAATCAATAACAACAACAACACGCAATATAAATTTCATTGATGCGCTGAACTTGAAAAAATCTAACAATACACATTCTTTCCTCTAACGAATAAAGAAGTCATTTTCAAAGTTTATAGAAATTGTATTAAATTTCAATTTATAACAATTTAGTTTTAATCTTAAAATTGTGGATGCAAACAACTTACAAATCAATATTTAAACTCCATGTTATAATATTACATTTATAAATTTTAATCTTAATTGGTACATTAATTGAGTGCTATACCACGAATAAGTGTTTATAATTCTACTTGTCTAATTATGTTCGGTTTTTGAGATAGATTAAAATCGACTTGATGCCTTGAGTTACTATTAGACACTTTAAAAAAGAACTGTTGATTTGATGCAATGCATGCACATTGGGCATCATGGTCCACAATTTGTAAATGAATTGAATTGTAAAATAATTGGTCGCCAGAAAATGAGTGTTGACTTTAGAGGAGAAAAAGGCCTGTTTCCATGTGCGTGGGAACATATGATCTTCAAAAGTGTGTCTTCTTTCTCCCATCTGTCTTTCTCCCATTACCATTCCTTTTAAAAATAAAAAATCTCCCAAATAATAATAATGGACTTGAGAGTTGAGAGTTGAGAGTGAGACGCGTTAACATTACCACACATCTTCCTCTTATTTCTTCTCTCAAGCTTCATTCCTTCCTCTTCTTGTTCTTCTTCTGTGTTTGTTTGTTTTTTGACTCTGCTCGTCTGCTATTTCCATCAAAGAGACGCTCCTCTTCCTCTCATCTTCTACGTTGTGTAAGCAGCTCCTTTTCTCATCTCTCTCCCTCCCTCCTTCTGTTTAATGCACTCCTTTTTCTTTGTGTGTGTGTGTGTTTTTTTTCCTCTATTTCATTTTCTGACCATTCGTTTATGAGGCCATTTCTAATGTTTTATTCACTTTTTGTCGATTGTGATGGTTAAAATCTCGGACGCATCAATTACTTGATGCTCACTCTCAAGCTTCTGGATTTTCTTTGATATTTTCATCTTAAATTCTCAAATCCCTTTTAGTTGGCATCTTAAAACTCAGAAGATTGAAATTTAAAAAAAAACTCAGAAGATGAATTACTCACTCAAATTTCAATTATTGTTTCTTCTTACTCTCGAAACTTTGGACGGGTGAACAAGACGATACGCGTGAGTATTGTTTGTTTGGTGGCGCTATTCTCGACTGTGAAAGAAAATGAAAGTTTTTCTACTTTGTTTCAATTTTATGACCATTTCTTACTTCTTGTTGGCTTAAAGTTCACGGCTATTAGGAGGAAAAAAAAGGTTTAATCTTAATTTGATATAATTAATTAGTAACTAAGGAGGAGAGGAAGTGCCGTGTGGAAGTAGCTGGATGTATTTGGTCTGACAGCTGTGCTTTCGCTAAGTTTCCCGCCGACTACTATGATATTTGTGTTTCCGAGGAGTTTGTTTGTTTCTCACACCTCCGCGCGCTCTTTGGCGCGTGTTTGCCACTCTTCCATCTGTATGATCTTGCCTTAATGACCTCTCATCGTTGATGGGCCTCCATGACCCGATTTTAAGTCGACCTTATTGCATCATCGATTTTATCCTTTTTCTTTTGTGCAAGTAACCGAGTGGTTTTGTTATGATCTTAATTTCATTCAATGTAATATTCTAACTTAAAATTTAAGATGAAATAAAATCATTATAAATGTATTCCAATTTCAGATAAGATTTTACGGTTAAGTTAGTCATAATATTTGCAATTTTGGAATTTTCATTTTTCGTCGGTCCACGTGCGTCATTAATTACGTCCATTTTTTATGGTCAATTCATATAGTCCTACATTAATTGATATCATGTGGGTCCGTTGTTTGCCTTTGTATCTATGAGTTGGGACGTTTTGATAAATCATGATTTTGATTTTGCAGTTGTAGCTGGTTTTCGTGTCAAATTCGTCGTTTTGAGTATCATCAAGTTACGTAATGGCTTCCTCCATGGTAAGACAAGTGGGACCTGACCCTTCCATTATAATTATCAACTAGCAGATCATTTTGGATTAAACTTTATGCTCGGCTTTCATTGCCTATTTTGCTGCTTGTGATGTGAATTTAGAAGTGGCTATTAATTTGGTGGTGCTGTGTATGTGTTACAGCTACTTTGAATCAAGGACCGGATACAACTTATTTTAATTCTACATGCATGTTAACAAACGTGCTTCCCCTCTCATGTGATTTTCTTTCTTTGTTAATTGGTGGTCGTGGATGTGCACTGTTATGTAAAACAAAAAATGGAGTTAAGAGATGCGGAGGATGTTGTTGTTGTCGGAACATGGTAGCCTAGCACTATGAAACAATTAATTATACATATCCTGAAGGGAATATCCATTTATAAAAGATTGATTTCAGTGAAAATGTCTTCTGATGATTCCGAGCTACCAGTAAGATTTGAGACGTCCACTCTCACCAAGATCCTTTAAGAGCATGCTAATATTTATAACGCATTGATGATGAATATGAGTGACCTTCCAGTTGTTAACATTTGTGTTGGAATGAGAACCTCTTATTGATAATGATCTTTCGGATATGTGTTGTTCCAGGTTCAATCTAATAAGAATATAAAGAGAATGCAGCCGAAAAAGTCACACTCCTGGTGGTGGGACAGTCATATCAGTCCCAAGAATTCCAAATGGCTTGCAGAGAATCTCGAGGGTAAGTTTGTATGTTACACTTACTCTCCGTCTCGAATGTGGTCTGATAGTCTTCTCAATCAAATGATCAGTCTAGGACTGTAATAAATATTTATGAAATAATCAAGCAATACACTTATATCTGACTATACATTTTCATTTTAAGTTTTCTCGACCAATCAAAGCTGAGTTGCTGAGAGGCAGTGTGGAGACTGGAGAAGACTAGGTATTTAAAGCAACTATCAAGATATGAAAAGATTTTACAGCGCATAGTCAAAGATAGGGTGTGCATTGTTTTGAGATACACTTTTACAAGTTGACTCGTCCTAAATCCTGTGCCTGACCTCTGACTTCTTGCCTAAATTTCTGTTAACTGATTACCTATAAATTGCATGTCCTATTCTATTCTTACACCATATTCTAAGAATGAGTCATGGTCAAAACTGAGTCAAGTAATTAGTGGCTAGATAAGAATAGCATACTTCTGCCCTTGCTAATCTTAGTTTGGATTTTAACTGGAAATTTCTTGAGTTATTGCTGTTCTCCCATCCCAACAGCCGGGCTGCTGGGATAGGTGTAATTTCTCCATATTTCTTCAAAATTCCAGAAGATATTGATGTTATGGTCATCTGAATATACAATGACGTACAAAAAAATGACAAAAAAATCTTTGACCTCAGAGATGGATCAAAGCGTCAAGCGGATGCTGAAGCTAATCGAAGAGGATGGAGATTCATTTGCCAAGAAGGCCGAGATGTACTATCAAAGGAGACCAGAACTGATTTCCCATGTTGAGGAGTTCTACCGAATGTATCGCTCTCTAGCTGAACGCTATGATCATGTTACTGGAGAATTAAGAAAGAATATACCATCTGATCTTCAATCCCAGGGCTCATGTGCTTCTGATGTTGCTTCTGAACCATCTTCCGCATTGCTGTCACCCGTGGCTGATCAAAGATTGAGCCGCCGCAAGTCTGGCCCTCGAGCTGCTGGCTTTGAATTCTTTCTCGGGAATAATGGAAGTAGCTCTGATGCTTATCAAAGGGAAGGGGATGAATCATCAACCTTAACAGATTCTGAGCCAGAATCTGATGATTCTTCTGTGAACAATTATTCAGGTATGTTTGGAATTGGTGCAGATCAAGGGCCAAACAGAAGGATAATGGAGTTGGAGATTGAACTTCGTGAAATGAAGGAGAAGCTCCGGTTTCAAAATGATGAGAATGGAGATGGTTTGCTTAGAGGAGTGAGCAATAAAAATTCTGTGGATCTTCTTGCAAGAATTGCAGAATACGAAGAGGAGCTAAAAGTTGCAAAGGAAAGAATACGATTGTCAGAAGATGAGGTTGCTAGATTAAATGTTGAACTCCATAAGTATAAAACACCTACATCTACCAATTGCTTGCAGTCTGAGTTGACAAAATCAAAGGTTGGAAGCGTCAACATGAAGAAGAGTGATGCAGCATTTGAGATAAATGACACATCCCAACAAAGTGAAAGGAGTTACAGCCAAGATTCTGAAAAGATGGACCCCAATGTTTTGGCAACAGAACTCAAAATTACAAAGGAGAGGCTTCAGAGTGCAGAGAATGAAATCACTACTTTAAGACATCAACTTGATAGCAATAGTCCCTCTGAAAAGATCAATAGTTTGCAGGATCAACTTGCTTTGGCACATAAAGACATCAACACATGGAAAGCGAAGGTCAATTCAGAAAAGAAGGAGGTCTCCAAACTCCAGGAAAGAATTCTTAGATTGAAAACTAGTTTATCAGACCGGGATCATGAGATAAGAGACTTGAAAATAGCAGTCTCTGATGCTGAGCAAAAGATTTTCCCAGAGAAGGCACAGATTAAGGCTGAAATATCGAGATTGTTGGAAGAAAGGACTCGCTTGGAGGAGCAGCTCAGAGAATGGGAATCACGTACACGTTCCTTAGAAGGTGAAATCAGAATCATACAAAGTGAAAAAGTGGAAATGGAGGGAAAATTCTACTTTGAAATCAACCAATTGAAGAATGACATTTCTGAGCGAGATGAACACATGGGAAAATTAAATAAAAGCATCAGTGATTTAAAGTTGCAAAGGGATGAGCTCGATGCCAAAGTTCTTGCGCTCAAAGCAGAATTAAATTCTAGAGAAGATCGCATCAAACAAATGGATAAGCATCTGCATCAGTTGCACATGGAACATGTTGGGCTCATTGCGGGAGCTGATGAGGCACGTAAACTGGTGGATGAGCTGAAATCAAAAGCTAAGGATCTGGAAGAAGAGGTTGAAAGACAAAACATTATTATCCTGGAAGGAGCAGAAGAGAAGAGGGAGGCTATAAGGCAACTCTGCTTCTCACTTGAGCACTACAGAGATGGATACGAGAGGCTACGGCAGGCTTTTAATGGTCACAGGAGATTCCCAGTTTTGGCAACTTGAGTTTGTGACATTGCATGGTATGCTCTCTCATATGAGGTGATATAGTTGAAATTGGGAGACTCATGTCTTGTAGGTTTAGTAAAGTCTTCTGATGATTAATTTTCTTACAAAGCATATGGAGAAGAATATGTGGTGTCTTAGGATCATCTTGGCCAAGTGTGGCCTTGGCTGGACCTGGCAAAAGTCTGGGAATCCTCAGAGATGGAGAAATATTTCATCCTGTAGTCTATCTTTATTATTTTTTTCCTTTCCCATCTAGGGTTTTCGTAGGATTTCTGGCATTGAGTTTGGTTCTGCTCGGCAGAAAAACAAGATGTTTATGCTATTTGCGTCTGTGTTTTGTCTGCATTGAATGTATAACACTATTTGTCATTCAGATACCATGTCAGCTTGTAATGACGGTTGAACGAAGAAATATAGATCTTGTTGAATCAAGACAAAATATCATTAGTACTCGTATGTGTATCATTCTCAAACTGTGTCAATTCCAAATCGCACTAACTTCCAAGAATGAGAATATAATCTTCTTTATTTGTCTGCTTCTGTAATCTAAATTCAGGAGTGACCTCCTCTTTGCATGTAGATCAACGACGGGCGTCGAAGTAGGCTAGCTTACCTGTTCTATATGAATCGCCCCTCTCCGAGCGTTTGGTTTATTAGATAATTATTTAAAGACGTATTCCCATCCTTTTTAGCCTCTGGGCTTATATTAATAAAATTTGTCTTTTAAGTTTTTTTAAAAGATTTTTTTCTAAGAATTTTGCTGTTATTTAAAAAAGAATTTTTTTGAAAGAACTTGTTTGGCAACATAAAAATAAAAAGTATTTTTAATTTTAACTATATTTTATTTTGTAATAAAAATTATTTATGTATATAAAATATTATTTAAAGTATATTAAAAAACATGCAAAGTATAATATGTTAATTATTATATAATTTAAACCATATTAAATATAAATGACAATATATCTAACCAAATCTTTTATATAGATTATAATATAAGTAAACTAATATCGAAAATAAATATTAAACATATAAAAATTTCAAATAATATTATATAAATATCCAAATAAATATCCAAATTAAGCAAATAGTTAAATACATAATAAATGGGAAGATGAGTTTGTGTATGTTGTGAGAATTATGCATAAAATATAAGGACAAAAGGGACTAAAATTAGACTCATTAATTGATTTGAAAAATTTACCTGAAAATTTACTTTTTTGAGAAGCTCCAAATTTGAGCTTCTTAAAAAAACTATATTTTGATTGTCAAAAATATCATATTTATTAAAGAAATATTTTTTTATTTTATAATCAAACACTTATTTATTTTTAAAAAAAAAAATTTGTAGTAAAAAAAATTACTTATTAGCCTCTCCAAAGTACTCCCCATATTTGTTTACTTTAGCGTAGGAACCGATATAACATAAGCAAAATGAATCCCCAACATTTTTTTGGAATTGCTGATTATATCAATTCCTAATTACGTACATTTTGAAGGGGTTCAGACTTCAGAGTCAACTCGATTTGTACTGCCATCTAAAAGGTCGTATAGAATATGGAAGGTCAAGGATTTTCTTAGAGTAACTTGAGTTGGCTGGTTTCTTGCATTATGTATAATAAACTCAAGGTTGTTATTTTTATTGCGAGTCTTTGCAATAGCAAAACATAAACTCAAATTTCTAGGTCATCTCATTTCTAGGGAGGTGGACCAAGGTAAGTGGCATCCGCTTAAATTAAGTCCTACAAGTCCACCCTTGTCTCACTTGTTCTTTGTGGATAATCTGATCCTGTTTGCAGAAACAATTGACTCATAGACTTTCGTAGTAGCTCGAACTCTTGAGGTGTTCTGCACGGCTTTGGGACAGAAGATTAACCGAACCAAAACGAAGATTTTTTCTCCAATAATGTTTCTACGGACACGGCGCGACGCCTCAGTCACAATTTCTACATTTCCCGCTTGAACAACATAGGCAAATACCTTGGCGTGTCGTTACTGTATGAGCGGTCCATGCGTCATAGACCATGCTCAACAGAAACTAGCAGGCTGGCGGGCCAAAAACTTATCCTTAGCAGGGCGAGTCATCTTAACTCAGTCAGTGATTTCGGCACTCTCTATTTTTACGATACAAACAGTTAAGCTTCCGAGAGGACTCTGTGATGACTTGGAACGTATTATGCGTAACTTTATGTGGGGTTCCATTATTGACTACTGAGACTCGGTGTGTAAGCCTAAACGCGCAGGGGGTTTAGGCATCAAGAAGATTCGGGTTTCCAACAACGCCTTGCTTACGAAGTTGGGATGGGCCTTGATTTCCAAACCGGATGCACTTTGTGTAACATCCCACCCCTAACAGGAAGGGTAAAATAGTAATTTGGCAAAAGTCGAGAGTGATTAGGACTAATTGGATAATGTTATGCATACTGGTATTGGTCAAACAATGAAATTGTGCACATGCAA
>JAOSBK010000008.1:5659378-5679428 GCA_027568895.1 Erythroxylum shatona
ATCGTGAGTTTTCAGATTTTGTCTTCTTGTTAGGTACAACTCACATAGTTTTAAAATCTTTTTTTTTTGAAATTTTAGTTTTAAAATATCTTAGTGTGGTTTTATTATATGGACGGTGTGTTTTTTCTATTTTTAATTTTTGTATATTAATATTCACTAATATTCAAGACAATCCTCTGTTCAATTCGGGAGTTAATGATACTATATTAATCGACTTGTCCATGACTCTATTTGGCAATCAACATGTTATATCATTCTATCGGCCATTGATTAATAGCAAATTAATATAGTTGATTTGATCAGTAAATAGTAACAGCTGTTTATTTAAAAATATTTAATAAAATTAAATATTTAAGGAGTATTTAGTTTGAGGGTTTAGAAACGAATAAATGGAATAATTGTAAAAAATAGTATTTACTTTAAAGTTTTCAATTCTAGGGAAATAAATGTATCTCATTAAATTTGGTAATCTATTAAACCTATCAAGGGGGTAGGTATCGGATTTTCATTCCAATTTAAGTTTTTATTACGTTTATTTTTTACTCTTTTATCCCCAGCCTTTGCCCTACCATCCTCTTTACTTCCTTATCGCCTTTCAATTCCTTACGATCTCTCATCTAATACTCAAAAATTGCGATAAATTTTTTGATAAAACTGATTAATTTTTTTTACAAACATACGGAGATAGCTCTAATAAATATATGAAGGGCAAATTATTTTCATTTTTATTTAGGGTAAAAATGATATTATATTATCTTTCATTCCCATTAATACAACAAACTAAACAACATTATTGGTATTAATACAGAAACTCAAGTTATAAACCAAACATTATTTTTTTTTTCATACCCATCCTCATCCCTATCCCCATCCCCATCTACTATTATACCCATATCTATAGCCAACCCCGTGCTCAAACCAAACGCCTGCTGTTTATGTATAAAATGACTTACGAAGATATGACTTAAAAATATTATTTATAAAAACATGAATATTATATCTTAGTATTTATTTACTTTGGTTAATTAGTCAAAATTAAATAAATTAAAACCTATTTGTTTATATTCAAAATAAAAAATAATTATTTAAATTAATGTTAGAAACTAAACTGAAAAATGTAGCAGTTAATGAGCATAAAAGTTTTTTTTAATTATATGAAAATGTAATCCCTTAATAAAATTAGTCTTATCTTATAACTAAAATTAAAGAAAGATTTTTAATAATTTTATCTATTAAAATTATCATTTAAATAATTTTTAAATATAATAACTATTTTTAGAAATATTTGAATTTTAAAAATATTTAAATATAAAATATATTTTAAATTTAATGATTTAATTTTTTTAATTACAAAATTAAATCTAAGTATTAATAAGTATAATAAATGTAACTTGAAACTTTCTTGTCAAATTCAATAATTTGGCAGCGTTTGTTATATTGTATAGTACCAAATTTATTGATATTTATTTTATTTAATTAAAAATAGAATAACTTTTAAAAATATTGATATGAAATACAAAATTTTGTTAAAGAAAAAAAATCAACTTAGTTTAATTTTTATATAAACCAAAGTTTTTTTTACTTCAAGTAAATTGAATTTACTTCTCGGTGCCTATGTTTGTGTCTGTGTCTATTTTTATTTATCCTCTTATTTCTTGTAATTTGTAATAACTTTTGGGTACAATTATTTTTTCGTTTCTCAATTTCTTAATCACTAGAGCAAAACACTCCTTATAGCAGCGTTTTCAAAAATTACAGATTGAGTTCAATTTATCAACCCAATCAGCTGATTATTGAACATAATTATCAACAGTTTGACATGATTAAACAATCAAATATCTTTCAATCTGTCAAAAATTAGCTGATAAACTACTTACTAAATGAGGTATATACGTTTTATCGCACATTCTAAAATGGAGTGTTTTAAGAATATTGTAGATGCTAATTATAACCTCTAAATTTTATATAATTATTATCATGTCATATTTATAAAAAATGTACTTAACCTTTTTATATACAGATATTTAATACATGATGACCTATTATTAAGTGGTCTATAGTTCCATAAAATTATATAAGGCTGTATATAATAGCATTTTTTGGATGCAACATTAAATGTGCGTTACGCCAGACTCCTTAGAATCGTGTGCCACGCATTTTGTTATCATAATCCTGGCGTTTTTCACGTCTCCTACTCATACATATTTTATGATTATATATCTTTGGTAGTTCATCAT
The DNA here is from genome assembly GCA_027568895.1 of Erythroxylum shatona. NCBI lineage: Eukaryota > Viridiplantae > Streptophyta > Magnoliopsida > Malpighiales > Erythroxylaceae > Erythroxylum > Erythroxylum shatona. The sequence goes on from JAOSBK010000008.1 coordinate 5,661,616, forward strand.
TCGATTTTTACACTCAATATCTTTTATATGCATGCAGTAATAATAAAATTTTCTTATACTAATTAATAATCGGCTTGAGCAAGAACAGTACGGACACATACTTAAGGTCCACTTTTATTAAGAACAAAATAAGATTCATTGTTGACTCTCGTAAATAACAAAATGAGATAAAATAGGGTTCATTTTTTAGTTTTATATCAAAACGAGATAAATTAGGGTTTAACTTATTCTTAAAACTTATAAAGAGCAAAAAGAGACAACTCTTTTTAGTTTTAATTTTTTTTCTTTACATAATTTTTTCATTTGGTTTTTTTCATTGAGTTGTTTTCCGGATCTTAATGTTAAAGAAATAATGCAATGCGTTATATTCTTCAGTTATTTCATAATAAGAAGCTTAAGGTAGCCTCTTAATAATAAAAATATATTTTTAAAAGTTTACATATTTATATATTATGGATTTATTGAAATCTTTTTATTTTTATTTTTTAGGTTTATAAAATATTAAGAACGGCCTTATTAATAATTTATATATATTTTAACACGCAGATTTTCTGTTTTTAAAGAAGTGATAGTAATTGAAACATATGTTAGAATTTCTGAAGTGGAAGGCCAAAAAATCAAATGCATTGAACAATTTCATTAATGAAACAAAAAACGATAATTATAAATTTCGTGCATTGGTAATTAAGGATAAATAAATACACCAAAATACTAAGAAATAGACAACTCAACAGTAACTTGAACCAAACCAAATAAGTGACACTGAATTTGACTCTAATGTTGTCGGAACTCAATAACTCGATTCTCTGTCAAACCCTCTTCGATCTCTTATGCTTATCTCAAATTTTATCGATCTCATCCATTCAAGCCTTCCTTCGCTGTCGTGATAAAGTATATTTGGGGTTCATAAAAAAGAAAAAAATATTTTAAAGAGAGGCTTCGTGTTTGGATTTCAATTATTGCATTTTAAAATCTCAAGCTTTTATGATTTATAAATTAGTATAATTAAAATAATATTTTATGAATTGTTAAAATATAAGCCCAGATTTATTTTTGTCCTTATATTTTTATTAAAAATTATGAAAAAAAAGAAAAGAAAAAAAAAGACGACATAAGTTAAGCGGCGTGTGTGTCTTCAAGTGTCGTGCATGCATTTTTTTCGTCTGTTCCTTTTGCATGCACTCTCTCTCTTTTCTTTCTCTCTCTAAATATATATATATATATATTTATATATATTTACAAAGAAATGCGTCTCTGTTACTGGGTCTTAGTTCTGATAAACCTGTCCTTTGACTTGTATAGAAGATGCTTATCGATTATATACATGCAATCTCTTTTTTAACTATTCAGTCTTTGTTTTTCTTTCGTTTCTCTACACATAGAGAGATTAGCTTTTAGTTTTAATTTACTTGATTGGTTTTTTTATCTATGCATGGATTCGTGCTATCTAGATTTGCGATTAGAGTCGTGAAGTTTTGATCTTTACGTGGGTATTTTAGGATCTTTTTTAATTTGCAAGTTTGGTGCATGCCAGGTGATCAAATAATAGATGTGGGTTTGGGTTTTTTGGGGCTTTTGATTTTGGGTTTTGGTAATTGAAAGAAAAAATCTTTGAGTTTTGATTGCGAATTTATTTCTGGGCATCGTATTAAAAGAATGAGTGCCAAGATTTGCATGAATTCATCGTGTGGAGCGAGTGCGAGTAGTGAGTGGAAAAAAGGATGGGTTTTGCGATCTGGTGGATATGCCGATCTCTGCTACACTTGCGGGTATAATCTTTTTCTCATCTGCTATTTTTAGCATTCCCCTTTTTTTTTTCTTTGCTCTTCTTCTAGATTCAACGCCGCATGGGCAATTTGGGGATTTTTGTTATCGGTATTAATTTGTGCATTTCCAATTTCCCAGACATTTCGCAACTTCCGGTTTTGACTGTAGAATTCTGTTAGGCCTGATGAAAGATTAGTCTTTATATGTTTAGTTTTAACTTTTAAGTTTCGTGGACTGCTAGAGACTCTTGATATGATAATGTGGGATGCTGCTGACGTTTGGCGCGTATTATTAGTACGATGGATCGATACTGGAGATGATGACGTGGGTTAATTGTGGATTTGTGGCTAAACTTGGTGTAATTAATACAGGCAGTGTAGGAGAATATGTCAAAAATGCTATCTTACAATGGTTATTATGTTTGACTAAAAACCCTGCAACGTTATGATGGGCAGAGATGGAGGTCTTGACTTCTTCATCTGGAGTTTCTTTTAGATTCTCATCTTATATTCTTATTTCTTCGAAAGTGTTGTTTTAACACTTAACTTGAATTATGAAATCAAGTATATATATGGTCTGTGCGCTGTCAAATTAAAAAGTAAGAGCAATGATCTACTAAGTTGGATGAAGAAGTCAATATTGCTGGTGACCTTACTTGAGGTTTTTAATGGTTCAAACTTTTGGACTCTTGCTCTTTCTCGTATAATGAACTCCTTTTTCCTTTGATGTTTTCATTAAATTTCCTTATGAATTTGCATACTGCATCAGACTTCATGCTCACACGTGTCAAGCATCTATGGGTTATGGTTCATGTGATTATGATAAAGCTCCTTTTCAATTTCTACGCTGCTGCATGTTTGCATGCGGAATATTTTCTTAAGCATCACTGACCATAATGTTTTAGCTTATTTCTTTTTTCTTTCACTAATTGTCCAGGACATTAGTTGGTTTCTTTTCTTGTGCAACTCTTTAGCATATCATAGTTAACTTGAGATATTGTGGTTTACATGGAATGTAGATCTGCATTTGAGAATTCCGTTTACTGTAACATGTTCCACTTAGAGGAATCTGGTTGGAGAGAATGTTCTAGCTGTAGCAAGGTAACCTAATAATCAGATTATTATTTTTGGCCAAATATTTTTTCTTGTCTTTCCAGTTTATAATTGAAAATGACGATCAAGATAGATAAATTATGAGCCTAATTAAAATTGGTGTTACAGCGCCTCCACTGTGGATGTATTGCTTCCGAGTCTTTGGTTGAGTTATTGGATTATGGTGGTATAGGATGTACGAGCTGTACTAGGAGTTCTCGTCTGTCTTTGGTAAGTTGAAGTTGCCATGAGTGGTTTAAAATGTTACAACCATTGTTTTCATACAAGGAATTGTGCACATTAAACATGTATTTCAATTTTCAGTATTACTAGCCTGGCTGTAATATTATGAAGTATTACATTGTTCTTGGGAATCTGGATCTTACTCAAGATAGACTCAGAGTAGGTTGTAAGGAAAAATGTTGCTATATTGGTGGCATTATTGACATAATAATGTTCACCTTTGTAAATAATTGGGAAGGCCTTCTCTGTAGATAACTGTCCTCTAGATAATTTTTTTGGTTTCCCTAGAAACCTGTTCATAAGTTTGTTTTATTGTTGATTCAAATTTGGTGGTGGAGATGGTTAGTGTGGGTATTGGAGATTTGACGAGAATAAAAATAATATTTCCACACTCCTCTTTATCTGTTTTTGGTTCAAACTTTTGATATTTTTATAATGCTTGGATGTTTATAGCATCAACTTAAGTGCATAGGTAGGATGTTATATGTTGGAGTGGAAAAAAAAAGGACATTAGACATTAGATTTAGCATGAAATATGTTTGATTCTGGAAACAAGTACCTAGCATAATTTGGATTTCAAAATGTATTTCAGTGGCATGGAATCTGGTTATTAGTTTATTCATGGTTCAGTTTCTGCTTTATCTTTTACTCACTCTGAAACAGAATAATGGGATTGCTAATGGACTTGGCTCATTGAAAGCAAGTACTGGTGAACCAACCTACATTGACAATCTTGAGTTTGACACTGTTGATGGGGGGAAACTTGCACAGTTGTGCAGACTTATAGAAGCTAATGAATCCATTCTATTGAGTCAGTCTGAGGGAACTGATCCAAATGCCCGTCTTGGACAATTGAGACAGGAAGACTTCACACATTCTATTGGGGAGATTGGCACAAGCTTCTTCAATGCAACTCATCCATCAGGTAGATCATCGACATTCTCCAACCCAGATCCTGGATCAATATTAGACATGAAAGATATGTGTGGATCACTTTCACAGCCATCTTTGTGTATGGCATTGGGTGCTCCACCAGGGATTTCAAAATTTGCACCATTTCCTGGTGCTGTCGTTGAAGGAAAGGAAAATGGCCAATCAATGGCTTCCTTTCAGCAAGGACAGAGATCTCGGCCCATACTACCTAAACCCTTAAAACCTGATCTTGCAGCCGGTTTAGAGGCTAACAAAACTGCACCCGAGCTGCGCATTGCAAGGCCACCTGCTGATGGGCGGGGTAAAAGTCAGTTACTTCCTAGATACTGGCCAAGGATCACTGATCAAGAGCTGCAGCAATTATCCGGAGAGTATCCTTCTGTTTTGGATTAAGATTTGCTTGTTTATGCCTGCTTGGACAGATGAATACTCCTATTTATATATTCAGACTATTGTTCTCCTTAAGCATGTTTCTAGTTTAAATTCCAATATTGTCCCATTGTTTGAGAAGGTGCTTAGTGCCAGTGATGCTGGTCGAATTGGTCGATTGGTTCTCCCAAAAGCCTGTGCAGAAGTGAGTTAAAGAGTCCATAGCTTGGGCCTCTTATTTTGGGGTCATCCCCTTTCCTTCCACTCAACCTGCACCCCTCCAACTCTCTTATTTTCTTCTGATTTAAACTATAATTTAATGCAGGCTTATTTCCCTCCTATTTCTCAATCTGAAGGCCTTCCATTAAGGATCCAAGATGTGAAGGGGAGAGAATGGACATTTCAGTTCAGATTTTGGCCAAACAATAATAGCAGGATGTACGTGTTGGAAGGAGTAACCCCTTGCATACAGTCTATGCAATTACGAGCTGGCGACACAAGTATGCTCTATCCATTCCCTGCTATGATATTGATTAATTGCTACCATTATCTAAGTGCTCAAGTTATATGCTACACCATTCTTAACGTAGGCTAGTGCTAGTTAACAAGTACAGAGAGTGCGGGAGTGACATGAATGAAATGTTAACTTGTTGAACTTTGGCATGAAGGAGAGTTTTTTTAAATAAAATGCATAAGTCTGCTAATCCATATAGTTTTGTATCTTTTCTCCAACATGATTGAATAGTTAGAAGCATTAATTTTCATGATCCTCCATGATTGTGATGTTCTCTCTCTCTCTCTCTTTTTTTTTGTGGGTTAGAAGTAATTTGGTTTCTCTCAGATATTTTCGTTCCTTTCCTCACAGTTACTTTTAGCCGGATAGATCCTGGAGGCAAGCTTGTGATAGGATATCGCAAAGCAACAAACAACATAACAGATACACAGGTTAAGCTTCATTGGCAATATTACTGAAATTTCTTAAATCTTCCTATTATTATATGCATTCGATGCTCTATTAATTGTTGCAAAACTGAGGAACTTTTTGCACTCCCATTGTTTAAGCAGGATGTCCAAACATCTGTACTTGCCAATGCTGCTGCTCCTATAGACACTTCTTTTTCTGGTACTGTCAAGATTCTTCCTACAGTAAGTGGTTATTCCAGTCATTTCCAAAGCCTTTTGTGAATCAATGATCCTCACCTAAGTGCTCTGTCAAAACATGAATATAGCTGATGGGGATATTGGCTGGAACCAAAGTGAAAATAATGGAGGCAAGATAAATGGGGACTTACTTCCTCAACCTGTGGGAACTGCAGAGAAGAAGAGGACTCGAAATATTGGGCCTAAAAGTAAGAGGCTACTTATGCACAGTGAAGATGCTCTTGAGCTGAGACTGACATGGGAGGAAGCACAGGATTTGCTTCGACCTCCCCCTAGTGCCAAACCAAGCATTGTAAATATTGAGGATCATGAATTCGAGGAATATGATGTGAGTTTATCTGCCAAATTAGTTTTTCTGGTTCCAACTTGATGTGTAGGAGATTAAGCTTTAGTTTGAATCAGGTTCTAGTGATGTTTTCTGCTTGAACTTGTATTCAATTTTGTTCTTATTGTTCAGGAGCCGCCAGTTTTTGGAAAGAGGACCATTTTTACAGCTCAACCATCAGGGTAAGGAATTTAGATTTGATATGCATATTATACTTTATGCTGCAAATAATGGCCTGACTACTTTGTTTTACGTTAGTGTTTGTTTGGGAGCATTGGATCAAATTAGCTATAGTGATAGCCCTCTGCTTTCCAAAGTTCTGAAGGAATTGTCATTTTGTATTTGTCAGTATTGTATAGGTAATTGTTTTATCAGCTTGAGATTTTCTGATGCTTGTTTGTTTTGAATCAAAGGATATGGTTTGCACAATTTTCCATGGATGATGGCTGAGGGGTTTCTTTCTGCTTTCCCTTTCTCTTTTGTACCTTCCATTAAGGAGAAAAGAAGTGGCTTTATTCGGATCTTCTGGCCTTATGTCTTCTAATACTTGTCTACCCTTATTATTTGTAATGACTTTTGTCTGTTCTCCTACCTAGATATTTTGCATTTTATTGTGTTTGCTGTCACATTATCATCATTATTGTCTAACCATCTACAATGATTTTGACATGAGAAAGGAGTAGTGTTCTTGAACATGGAATGCTTGCTGACGAGATAAATTTGAATTTGCTTAAAAGTTATAGAATTGTTTAATAGTGAGTTGGTCCGGCTCTCGGCCAGGGATGCAGACAGCATATCTGGTGGTTAAAAGTTCAATTACATGGAGAAATTTGAATCTTATTCTGAAAATTACATCTGTAAGTGTTTATTGGTGAGTTGGCTGTGCCTTTTTGACAGGGATCAGGAGCAATGGGCTCAATGCGATGATTGCTCAAAGTGGCGAAAACTACCTTTGGATGCTCTTCTTCCTCCAAAGTGGACGTGCTCAGAAAATACTTGGGACTCAACCAGGTTAACTTGTTTTTCCCATCCTTTTAGGGTTTTTCTTTCTCATTATTGTAAAATTTTCATGTGTAAATCGCTTATGAAGGCTTGTTGGTCGGCATATAAACTGATAATTTTCAAAATGACACTAGATGTACTTGTTCTGCACCAGAGGAGATGAGTCCCAAGGATTTGGATAATGTTCTGAGAGTGACCAAAGGTACAGTTTCATTTTCCACCTTTATGCATAACTTGTTAAAGATTGCTATATGTGCATATCTCTGTGCTGAAACTTGTATCTATGCAAGACCATAGGCTGCAAACTAAGTTTTTCAAACTTTAGGCTTGGTGTTTATCAGCGTTGTTGTTATTGTTATTATTATTATTATTTTGTGTATGGTGATTATTAAGTGATTGAACACCTTTACTTTGATGTCTTTTCCATACTAAGTGCCAAACTGAGGTTGGTGGCCGAGTTGTAGAGATTAAATTTTACAGACATAGCTGCTTGATAGTCTTGCCACATGATTAAGTGTGTTTCTTTAGAATATGGTAATTGGATAGTTTTGATACTAACTGATTATTTGAATATATATGCTGTTGAACTTGTCCTCCTTGTGTTGCAAGATACCAAGAAACGACGGAGTGGAGAACTTCAGAAACAAGTCCACGAATGTGAGCCTTCTGGCTTAGATGCTCTGGCAAGTGCTGCAGTTTTAGGAGACAGCATAAGTGATGGGGGTGAGGCAGTTGGAGCAACTACAAAGCATCCACGGCACCGCCCTGGCTGCACTTGCATCGTTTGCATTCAACCACCCAGTGGTAAAGGCAAGCACAAATCTACATGCATGTGCAATGTGTGCATGACCGTAAAACGCCGCTTTAAAACTCTTATGTTACGCAAGAAGAAACGCCAATCAGAACGCGAAGCAGAAGCATGTCAGAAGGATAAGAATGACCAGACTGATGAATTGGAAACGAATGGCACATCAAGCTCTCCAGGGCTGCATGAAAAAGACTTGCAGAATGGAGGAAACAAAAACCAAACACAAACTGAGGAGGCAGAAACCAGCACTGGTCAAATAGATCTTAATTCTCATCCCTATCGAGAGGATATGCAACTAGATGTGCCAATATTGAGTATGATGAACTTTGTCGACACTACTAACACGCCGTTAGATAATTACATGAAGTTGAATGGCCTTGCAAGCGTGATGTGCGAGCAGAAAGGTACCTTGAATTCCTGTTTGCTGTCAAAAAGTAATGGAGAGAGTCTGAGACGCCTGTCTGATGAAGCACTTCTTGCCTCAATAGGATGGGATCACGAGAGCAAAGCTGATGGACGTTGCACGTCCAACATAGACTGAAACATCATTTATTTTGTGGATGCTCTTGTTCTTGTTTTTTTTTTTTCGTTTTGATTTTTGTTCTTTGGAGAGGTGATAGTACACATCTTGTTTTTACAGATTCTCACTATAGAAATGGGCAACGTAGGTTGATCACCAACCTAATCTTTGTATTTCGGCGTTCCCCTTCAAACGGGGTCGTATTTTAATTTGTTCATGTCTTGCTTTTGGATGTTCTTTCCATGGTTTTCTGAAGCTGAATAAGTGGGTGCAGAGTTGGCTCTTCTCTGCTTGTATCTTAAGCTTCTTACGTTGCTCATTAATGACACTAATAGTTTTCTGGTCTTCTTCCCACTTTTTTTAAAAAGAAATTAGATTAAGTTTACGTTAGGATGAACTTATATCAATAGAGCTTTTTTAAAAAGTCAGTTGACTGTTTAACTGTCAATTAAAAAATAGCTTTTTTAAAAGAGCTTCAATAGAATATTTGACAATATAAAAATAAAAAGTATTTTTTTATTAATTTTAACTATATTTTATTTTATAATAAAAATTATTTATACATATAAATATTATTTAAAGTATATTAAACATTATAAAAAATACAGTATATTAATTATTATATAATTTTAAATCATATGAACATAAGTGAAAATATATCTAACCACATTTTTTATATGGATTATAACATAAGTAAAATTAATATTAAAAATAAATATTAAACCATATAAAAAAGTAAAATAATATTAGATAGATCCTAAAATAAACGTGAAGATAAGTTTGTGAGTATTGTGAAAATTATGTGTAAAACATAAGGATAAAAGGGACTAAAAATATATTTATTAATTTATCTGAAAAATCTACCTAAAAAAGTGTTTTTTTGAGAACTTCAAATTTGAACTTCTTAAAAAAGCTATATTTTGATTGATCAAAAAGCTATATCTATTAAAAAAACACTTTTCTATTTTATAACGAAACAATTATTTTTTTTAAAAAAAAATTCAGTAAAAAAAAGTGCTTATTCATCCTTCAAAAACTCAACCAAATATGCACTTAAGTAAATTACATTTCTGAAGCACAAGCAAAAGAAAAACATAAACATGAAAATGAATTGCAAATACTGCTAAGTTACATTCCCCCTAAAAATCATCTTACTCCACGTAGAAACTGTGATTAATTTCATTGTATGCAACATTTAAGCATTAATTTAAGTTTAGTTGCGTGCTAATGTGAAAGACACACATCTTAATGCCAAACATAGCATCGTTTTTACCAAGTTGACAAGTGGGACAAAGTAAACTGGCCAACAATCTCTCACTCCCTCACGTTAGTTAAGTGATTATAAACACTCCAATTAGTATAAGAATCAGCCGTCGCCGCTTAATCCAACAACATGGGCAAAGACAACCTTCGATCTTTGGATTGTTCATAAGACAACATCCGTTGGTAACTGAAACTTTATCCCTCCAATTTGTAGGGTTTTTTTTTTCTTTATGCTCGATGAATATTTTGTTCATGTAACCTTATCCTTCGTCGAGTCATAAGTTGCAATAAATAAATATTATCATTATACCATTTTTCATAGTTCCTTCACAATAAACTTTGGAAAATCCACCCTCCCATGGAAATATTATAAATAAAACCATTGGGCTTTGACTAATATCTTAGGAATTTGTGAAAGCTCTACCCTTTTGTTTTGACTATTTATAACAATTAATTAGATTTTCACAAAATCTCATAATAGCGTAATATTATTACTAGTTTTAGCATACCTTTAATACTTGAAATCATATAAAAATAAAGATAAGTAACTATATACATTTTAACAAAATTTCAATTAAGTTCTTCTAACCAAAGTAAATTTTATTAAAGAAAATACATAAAATTTAGTATATGTCATATGGTGGAACCTATAATTATATATGTAATATAACATTTAGTATAAGGATAACTTTTATAATTTATAATGTCACATGTGTCATGATATGAGTCAAGTGACCATTAATTTAATAATAGACTAATGTGATATATCACATTTGTATGAATACCAAAAGAAAGATTATCCCAAATGTTATGTGTTATGGGTCTTTATGAGAGAACCCACCCCAAAAGCTAGCTTGAAGGGTGGGAGAGCTCATAAGCCTATAAACTCCACATCAACTTCTTTTATTACCGACGTGGGACATTTTTAAACCGTAACACTATGATGGCTTGTCATATAACAATAAGAACCCTTAACATGCATGGTACGTCGTCATGAGTCGCTAATTAGATAATTGAATCTAATGAAGATATTACAAAATCCCAAATATAAAGTTTTGTTACATACTATACGAAATTAAGAAAAATAAATAAAGGGTGAGGTATGCACGAGTGAGTTACACTGCCGTGGATGGATCCATATGCTTGTTTTATATGATTCCGCGACAGCTGTAAGAATGGGATTTAGTCTAAGCCGGCCAAAACATTGTTGCCATTCTACTATAATCTACCCTCGTCTCCAGTTGGTGGCAGAAGCCAACAAACCCCACCTAGCTTCTCTTCTCTTTTCCTCCATCACTCACGCGTTTGTGCAGAGGAAAAGAAAACTGATAATGGGTAATCCCAAAACCATGGCTCAAGCGAAACTGGAGCTCGAAGAACTCTACTCAGGAATCCCTGACGATTCAGTGAACCTCACTTTTCAGGACCTCATCGCAAACCTACAAAATGAGCGTGATACCAAGGTTACAGAGAAGAAGAAGGCAACTAACATGGAAGCCGTTAAAGAATCCATACACAGTCTAAACAAGTTGCCTAGTCTCGATCTCAACGCGGGTTTGCAAGCATCAAAGTCTTATGCTGTTAGTGTCGACGGCCACCTTGTTGATAGTGAACCCCGCAACAAGCCTCACAGAGAACGAGGAGGCCTTCGACGCCACCATCAGAACAACGCTCATCACCACCACCGCGACGATGAAGACATGGAAGACTCACATTTGTCTAGACGTGGTGATCAAATACATGTCAGTGATATTGGCGGCCATCAAGAGGGTGGTTCAAAAAGTTTCGCTGAGTTCAGGCATGCACTGGATCAGAGTAGTATGGTGATGAGCACTGCCTCTCCGTTCCCAAATGCCAAAGGTGGAAAATCTCGTCGACCTGGGATTCCTCACTCCAATATCTGCACCATTTGTTCTACTTACATCTACTTTTTCCGCCACAGGTGCTTGGTAAGAACTCTCCTCTTTCAGTTAATAACTTGTGGCAATTTCTAAACTTTAACAATTTGTCTTGTAATGGGTTAAATTTGGTTCTAACACAGCTTGAATTAGAACAGTAGTGCAATAGTGTTTTGAGTAGTAACAATAATGCAAGATTTCGACGTTTTTAGTATGCTGTGAAGGTATCTTAAGTGAAGAGTATATGTAATTAATCAATTGCTGAAGATAAGAATTATTAGCAAAGGTTGGTCTGTGCAGGTTTGTGGAAGGGCCTATTGCAGAAGTTGCTGGAGATTGGGGATGGGAGACATGTCAGAAGGAAGAAAATGCATTGATTGTTTAGGGATGAGATTCAGCCAAAGGTGACTTTTCAAGTTTCTATTAAACACGTTTTATCATCTTTTTTTTTCCCTAAAAACTTCAATATTATATTAAAAGAAATTATAAAATTATCATTACACATTTTAAATTATTTATTAGTATTTAAAGAAAAATAATGCATCTAGACCTTTCTGAGAAGCTGACCACCTTTCTGAGAAACTAAAAGTGAGACTGAACTATAATTTAACCCCTTGCTATTCTGTCGGGCTAGAGTATGGAGCGCCTCGACGATTCCACCTTTTGAGTGCAAATTATATCAAAACTCTCCATCTCATCTTTTATAAGTTAAGAACATGCATTTTGCACTAGCAAATGTAATAATAATGTAATGGCTCTCTTTGTCACCCTTTTAGTTGTAGGTTATGAAATTAGTCTGGATTTATACGATGTGTAGGTACATACAAAGAGCAGGAAAAATAAGCTGCTGGACGAGTTACCCTAAAAACGTTAAACATGCTGAGGTGAAGTGGGCAGAAAAGGGTCCGAGGAGGAATGGAGAGGGTCGCACCACCCCCAGCAACATGTCGGTGCCGACGCCGACCAGACCAAGAAGTCCGATGACTCCTAGAAGCCCAGCAGCTAATTATAATTGGTCACCCTCTAGGAGTAATAACACATCGCCTTTTGTTCCTAGTTCACCCTACTCACCATATTCTCCTTCACACCGTCATCACATTCCTATCTGAAAGATATGATCTCCCGTCATTGATTAATGTTTCACGAAAAAATATAGCTCCCATGAACAAGAAGCAGCAGCAGCAGAAGCAGATCGAAGATCAACTTATTATTTGTTTGTTTTAGCTTGGAATATTATTTTCGTTATTGATATTCACGTTTCTCGACTAAATTAATTACAGGAGTATTAATCATGATTTTTAAGTGATAAAACTGAGCTGGATGCTTTATATCTGCTTCTGATCAAGGATAAAAACACAAAATCTTGCAGACTATTCCTGTTGTTTTAAAGGTAAATATTATATTAATGAAGAAGAGATTCAAAACTCAGTTCCATTTCATCAATTTCATATCTGATAACTGCAATAGACACGGATACTTACAAACATAAGCATTAAAGGATGGCTTGAAACACAACAGAAATGAAGTGAGGGATTGATCTATGTATCACGTTTCGGATACTGCAGGATTGGCTTTCTATCTAACACACATATTTAACTGTTCCCGTCGAATTCCTCCGATAAATAACCTCAGTTTACCCTGCAGATATGTATAAGCAATGAAAAATTGACACTGTTAATTAATAAACCTGCAAATAACAATGTAATAATGTTACGTTAAATGAAGTTGCATGAGTCGCGAGGAAGAAGATGGAGACGTTGAACAAACTGGTAACCGCTTATTAGAATGCTAGTTTTAGTGAGAAGTAGTAAGAAATAAAAATTGTATCTCTCATTCATTAACTGTACCGTAGCTGATATATATACAATAATAGATATATTAACAGAGCTACACTAACAGTGCTACACTAACAGATCTATACTAACGAACTAAACAGCTAAGTATACAACGACGACGTTACTTCTACACTCCCCCCTCAAGTTGGAGATGGGAAAGAAACCAAGCCCAACTTGACAGTAAAATCGGTAAACTGAGGAGCTGCTAAAGACTTGGTAAAAATATCTGCAAGCTGGTCACGGGTAGAAACATATTGAGGAAGAACAAATCCCTCCTTAAACTTGTTACGCACGATATGACAATCGATCTCTAGGTGTTTAGTACGCTCATGAAAGACGAGATTAGCGGTGATGTGGAGAGCCGATTGATTATCACACCAAAGATCAATCGGAAGAGGAACGGTCACCCCAAAATCCTGAAGCAAAGACGCAAGCCATTGAAGCTCACACACTGCAGTTCCCATACTGCGATATTCAGCTTCACAACTCGATCTGGAAACAGTAGTCTGCTTTTTACTCTTCCAGCTGATTAAAGAACCTCCCAAGAAAACACAAAACCCATTCACGGACTTCCGAGAAACAGGACAAGATGCCCAATCACTATCACAAAAACATGACAACTGTAGACTATTGGAACTGCTATAAAACAGACTCTTCTCTTTAGTACCAGCAAGAAAACGCAGAACGTGCAGAACACCATCCCAGTGAGCTTTCGTAGGTGAAGCTACAAATTGACTTAGTTGCTGAATACTAAAGGAAATGTCAGGTCTAGTCATATTCAAATAAAGCAATCTCCCAACCACCCTCCTCTACATGTCTGCATCTTGGAACAAGTCACTGTGCTCATCAAACTTATGATTTCGAGGTAAGGGAGTTAGAGTAGCATTGCAATCAGCAAGACCACAATCAGTAAGAATATCCTGAAGATATTTCTTCTGAGAAAGAAACATACCTGCAGGAGTTCGAAGGACCTCAACACCAAGGAAATATTTAACAGTTCCCATATCCTTGATAGTGAAAACAGAATGAAGAAACTTTTTGACATTAACAATATCAGCTTCAGAAGGTCCCCCAATTAAAACATCATCCACATAAACTAAGAAAGCAAGAAAACCACTGCCGGTTGTCATGGTAAACAAACAAGGATCATGGACAGACTGAGAAAAGCCAAAACTCAAAACCTGAGCAGTAAATTCAGAATTCCATTCCCTAGAGGCTTGTTTCAACCCATACAAAGATCTTTTCAGTCTACAAACATCACCAGGCCCGGCTTTGGTGTAACCTTCGGGTGGAAGCAAATAAACAACCTCCTTTAAATAATCATGCAAGAAGGCATTATTGATGTCTAGTTGATGGACAAACCAGTGTTGCAAAGTAGCCAAGGCAAGAAAGGTCATTACGGTAACCAATTTTGCAACAGGGGAAAAACTATCAAAGAAATCAATACCTGCGGTTTGATTATACCCTTTCGCCACTAATCTGGCTTTATATCGCTCCACATCACCATTAGAAGCAAATTTTACCTTGAAAACCCACTTAGAGCCGATAGCCTTCTTTCCCTTTGGTAGCTTGGTGAGCTCCCAAGTCTGATTTGCTTCAAGAGCTGATAATTCCTTTTCCATAGCCTCTACCCATTCTTGATGTTGAACAGCTTGTTTATAAGACTGAGGTTCCACAATTTGACCAATATTGGCCATAAAAGCTGTATAAGTAGGAGAAACAGCATACCTGACAGCAGAATCTGATGAAATACTACAGGTCACGTAATCCTGCATCCACACTGGTGATCGACGTTGTCTGAAACTCTGTCTGATTTGTGGAGCAGAAACAATATTGTTATCCAAATGCTCAACCACCTCCTCCAAGGCAGATGTATCATGAACCTGATCAACAATCTCAGCCGAATGGGCAGGAGCTACAACATCAGGTGATCTTCCCTCAGCCCCCATGACATCAGAAACATCTTCAGTAAATGGACCCCTTTCGTAATCACCAACAGCCACATCATTCAAAGTCCAAGCTGGATTATAAACGCCAACAGTGCCATGAGAACAACCCTGGTGTACCTCAGCAAATGGAAAAACATGTTCATAAAATACCACATCTCGGGAGCTGAATATCTGATGTGTTTGTAAGTCATACAATTTGTATGCCTTTTGTCCCACTGCATATCCTACCAGTACACACTTAGTTGCCCTGGCCTCTAGCTTATCCTTCTTTGGAGTTGTGTTGGTAGCATAACACAAACAACCAAAAACCTTCAACCTGTCATAATCAGGTGTCGTGTGATATAACAATTCAAAAGGGGATTTCCAGTCAAGTACTGCAGTGGGTAATCGGTTGATAAGAAAGGAAGCAGTTAAAATAGCCTCTCCCCATAATTTATGAGGCATCTTTGCTTGAAATAACAATGCTCAGGCAACCTGTAACAAATGCTTATGCTTCCTCTCCACGATCCCATTCTGCTGTGGAGTATAAGAACATGTACGTTGGTGCATGATACCCTTTGTAGTAAAGAAACAACTGCAAATATTATTCACAAATTATGTGCCATTATCTAATCTTATCTTCTTGACTTTAACACCAAATTGGTTTTCTACCATAGAAATAAACCTTGGCAAGACTTCTGACACTTGAGATTTATACTTGAGTAACACAGTCCAAGTAGCCCTGCTAAAATCATCCACAACAGTTAAAATGTAATGACAAGAATCAATACTTGCCTGTTTACACGGACCCCAAACATCAATATGTAAAAGCTCCAGTACTTTTGTTGCATGAACAGAACCACCAACTGGAAAAGGAAGCCTCTGTTGCTTCGAAAAATGGCATATATCACATGGAACAATTAACTCTTTTGTACCAATACACTGAATACGTTTCATCACTGTAAATGAAGCATGACCAAGTCTCAAATGCCAAAGGACATCATCTTTATTTAGTAAGGAGTGTGAAATACAAGAATTGGAAAGTGTATTTGTGGAGTACAAAGTACTATCAATCCTATTCACTGGGATGGTATCTATACAGGCTTTCACATAGCCATTTATTACAGATGAATCAAATGACTTTGGAGTAAGAATGTACAAGGTGCCTACCACCTCTCCCACAGCAATAATGCTGCTACTCTGCAGGTCCTGTATTAGACAGTGTGAAGGAAAGAAATTTAGAAAAGTATCAGCATTTTTGGCTAGCTTGTTTACGGATAAAAGGTTGAACTTGAAAGAGGGTAGATATAGAACGTTCTCAAGAGTAAGTTTTGGGTGTAAGACCACATTGCTGACATGACTAACCATGGTGGTACGAAAATCAGGTAATTGAACAGGCACAAGACTCTCAAGTTTTCGTCTATGTCTCATTAAATCAGTATCATGGCAGATGTGATTCGATGCCCCTGTGTCTATGATCCAAACATTTCTACCAGACAAACGAAAATCATGTAATGCTGTGCATTTAGAAACAGCATTACCTGCAAAAGCAAAGTTGGCAAATTCATCTCCTGTTCCCTTAGAAGCTGGCATCTTTCCTTGTACAAGCTTAGCCAGATCTTGCTGCAAAAGTTGCATCTGCATTACCAAACTTCCAAGATCTCTGTTTTTGGAACAAGATGGAGTATCAAATGGTGTATCCGCAATTTCAGCAACGAAGTTAGCACTAGCCTTCTTTAAACCATTGCCCTTCTTCTTTCGTAACTCTTCATACCATTCTGGATACCCAAAAATCTTAAAACAAGTATCTTTCGTATGCCCCATATTATGACAATGCTCACACTTCCTATCAGATTTTTTTCCAGACTCCTTCTTTTTATTTCCAGATCTATCATAGTCTCCTTTAGAGTTAAAAACTTTAGCAAGCAAAGCCGTATCAACATTGTCAGTAGAAAACGTCATATGCACGTCTCTCTGACTCTCCACTCTTAACACCATGCTGTAGGCTTTGTCAATGTCAGGTGCAGGGTCTAAATTTAAGATTTGTCTCCTAACGTTATCAAAGACGGTGTTCAAACCCGTGAGAAATTGGAGTAATTTGGAAGCATCTGTGCGTTCTTTGAGTTTGGTAGTCATTCGCTGACAGCAAGCACAACCGGTACACTAGCAAGTAGGTAAAGGCATGAGCCTTTCGAATTCATCCCAACACTGACTAAGCTTATTAAAATACTGTGTAATCGAATTATTACCTTGAGAAGTAGTACTCATTTCTCTCTGCACTTGATACATCTGTGGAGTATTACATACCCCAAATTGTTTTTCCAGCACCTCCCATAAATGTTTGGCACTTGGAGAATACACGAAACTATCACCAAGATCTTTAGAGATGGAATTTTGAAACCAGGATTTTATCATTGAATCCACTCTCTTCAACTTCCGGTGCTGAACAGAATCTGCAGGTGGCTTCAACGTTCCATCTATGAAGCACAGTTTATCCTTTGCCTCAAGAGAAGTTCGAATAGCTGTACTCCAGCTAAAGTAGTTAGAACGAGTCAATGGCGTCGTCACAAGCGCCATACCTGGATGATCGGAAGCATGCAAGAAATATGGATCATCCTCTCTATCTGCCATTATCGAGCTTCAAGATCTTTACCCTTTGAAAAAACCGTC
>JAOSBK010000008.1:5679528-5702959 GCA_027568895.1 Erythroxylum shatona
GGTGGGCACTCGGGGGTAACAGCCACCATTAAGAGGATACAGGGTTTATTCCACTGGAAGCAAGTCGCCAGGGATGTAAGAAACCACGTGAAAAACTGTGAGATTTGCCAGAGAAGCAAATACGATCATGCAGCATATCCTGGGTTATTACAACCATTGCAAGTTCCTGACAGATGCTGGAAAGAAGTCACCATGGACTTTATAGAGGGGTTGCCACCGTCGCATGGAAAGTCTGCAATCTTTGTAGTCGTTGATAGGTTTAGTAAGTATGCCCATTTCACCGCAATTAAGCATTCGTATACAGCTCAAGAGATAGCGCAGGCGTTTATGGATCATGTATTTAAGCTGCATGGGATGCCTGAACGTATTATTTCAGACCGGGATCCAGTTTTTGTAAGCAAATTTTGGCGGGAGACGTTTCGGTTACAAAATGTGACATTGCATTTATCCACAGCCTACCACCCTCAGACGAATGGACAGTCAGAAGTTGTGAATAAGATGTTGGAGACGTACTTAAGGTGCTTTTGTGGCGACACTCCTCAGAATTAGGTAAATTGGTTAACGATGGCTGAATGGTGGTATAATACTACGCACCACTCTGCTATAAATTCAACTCCTTTCGAGGTATTATACGGGTATCCGCCACCATTGTATGGCCCTACGTAACAGGAGACTCTAAAGAGATAGGGATGGATCAGGTGTTCCAGGAGAGGGAGGTCACTCTTCAAACTGTCAAATTCCACTTAAACAGGGCAAAACAGAGGATGAAGTCGCAGGCAGACAAGAAACGATCAGATAGAGAATTTGAGGAAGGTCAGTGGGTTTATGTGAAGCTTCAACCTTATCGTCAACATTCATTACAGAGAAGGTCCAACCAGAAGCTAGCTCCTCTGTATTATGGACTTTTCCCGATTATTGCCAAGGTCAACAAGGTGGCGTATACACTAGGATTACCGGAAGGGACGACCATTCACCCGACATTCCATGTGTCGCAATTAAAGGCGCATGTATCGGAAGGTACTCCCACTTCCAGTCAGCTACCCGCAGTGATGAAGGAAAAGGCGAAAATTTCGGAGGCGATCTGGGGAAGAAGAATGGTGAAGCGGAACAACCGAGCTGTGACGCAGGTGTTGGTCCAATGGCAAGGGGGAACCAAGGAGGAAGCAACGTGGGAAATGTTTTATGAATTACAGAAGAGATTTCCAGACATAAATCTGCTTGACAAGGTGATTTTTGAAGAAGGAGGGGATGTTACGTTAAATGAAGTTGCATGAGTCGCGAGGAAGAAGATGGAGATGTCGTCAGCAAGGAGCCAGAATAAATGAAACGCAGCGTGGAACTAAAGGGAGCATGTCGGAAGCACGTGACACTGTCTAGAACATTCTTAGCTCAGCAAATTATATAGCTGTTGTAACAAAATGTAAAAGCAGGCTATATTTGAATGAATTGAATCTCTCTCTTGTCCTTCCCCTGATTCTATGGGATTGTGTGTTTGTTACGTAACGGATCACTAAGGTGAGTGTGGGTGTTAGCTTGTGAGGTCGAGAAGTGTGAAAAATCACAACAAATAATCAAAGGCTCGAGATCGAATAAGCCATACATTGAGCAGTCGAGGTCAGGGGTGACCTTGTAAGGACAAGTAGTTTCGCAAAGGCCTGGAATCTCATTAACGCGATCATAATCTAGTCCAGGTATCATCGAAGCTCCATTCTTGACACAAGTACATGCAGCTTGTGTATCTTCAGTGCTTTTCTCTGCATCATCAAGGGCTTTAAGCCCTTCACAGCAGCCTGGTGCTACAGCCCCTCCCATCACCCCATAGCTGATGCATGGACTCAATAGCATTGTCACCTGCTCGCAAGTTATCGCAGTTGTAGCATTAACATGGTGGCCGACGACAAACATGGAGGCCAACACGACTACGAACACAAACTTCACCTCTGCAGATGTAGCCATGCAGGACTTTTTATCGTCTTGAACAAGGATACACGTACATATAACATTTATGACAAACGAGATTCTCTGTGCTTTTTAACCAATGCCAACCTGTGTGCCGTCAAGTTTTAGCCACAAATTTCACCGGACCTCCCATTTATGGACGCAGTAATTAATTGGATTAGTCTGGCGAGGCTGCGTGAATATAGAGTTGAAAAGTCAAGAGATATGTCTTTGATTCTTAAGATATGAAAATTGATACGACTAATGATTAGAAGTTTCAATAATTGTCACAGTTGTGGTGACTGCTGATCTTAAATCATAGATGGTGGTCTCCTCTCATCTCCTCGACTTCCTTGAGATAGGAAGGTTCATTTCATGAGATTAAGTTTCCAGGAAACGCACATAATTTGGCTTAACATTAAGCCTAGTCTGATTGCGGAAGGAACTTGCTTGCGGGGCTCGGCTAACTACACAAAAACCACATAAATGTGATAAATACAAGCATATAGCGACAAGCTGCTTGAGCAAAACAAAGTCACGGGTCAGACTTGTTATCATTTGGATTTCATGTGTCCAAGATTTCTTGTATTTGCCATGAACACTTAATTACGCTGTAAGTTAAGTTAATATTTCCAGAACATGTTAAACTTTTCTTGAAACAAAATGAGATTGGCAGGCATTCCACCAAACACTATTCACCGTCTGCAGCATACCAACATATATCGGATAGAGCATCGGACAGAGCATGAACAGCGTACCAGTCAACCAATTACACACAAACCACTAAGAGTAAACAGAGTTTCATAGTCAAAATATACACAGGGAAAGGAATTATCACAAGTAACCCATATATCAAACACAATTCATGGTCAATAAGATTAATTTCTATTTTCAGCCCTATATGTATACATTTACATGTATTTCCTCAAATGCTACATCCAGTCATTGGAAAAAAATTATAAAGAAAATGTGATATACTATATATACACACAGGCAACCAAATACAGTACATGATTTTTCTGCATAGGTTGAATGCACTAAACCTAAAAGTTATGCAAGAGCTGCTCAAGTGTAGAAATAACTTTAAAAGAAAAATAGTCAGAAATACTAGAACAGTAGACCTGTTTTGCAGTATCAAAATCGTGTCATGTTCCTCCACTTATCCTTCAAATCAACCTTAAAAAAAAAATATTGAAGTAAATGTCTGGAATCACACGAATGAATCAAACGTTGGTTTCCAAGAATGAAAGAAACTTCTACCTCAGTCCTCTCCGCAAAAATGTCGCGTCTGGAGTTCAAAATAAGCTTCCAGTTTCCTTTACCAAACCTTTCACCAACGAACATCACAAGTGCAGAAAATAAGAGAAATTTCCAAAGAAGAAAACAACGCACAAAGAAAATAATAGATTAGAACGCGTTCTTTCATCTAACTCATCTAAAGCAGTAACAACTATTGGCTTCTTTTGGGCTTATGGGAGTGGGAGATTAGGAGTGATGTGGTAAGCATGCAGGAAAAATAAAGAACTCATGTTAATTGTTCACTGAATACAAGTAAGCTGCATACTTCTGCACACCCTCTCGCAAGGCATCTTCCTCCTCTAAGCTCCACCTCTTCATTTTCCTCCTCCTTGCGAACTTCATCAATTCATATTTCTTCAATGGGGACACAGCCTTCCTCTTTGGGGTTTCTAGGTTCACTCTGCTCACATGATTACGAGCTCCTTCTTCGGGTGAGTCATCAATTGAATCATCCCACTAATTTAAAACAAAGACCGGAAACATATAGTCACACTGAAGGACTAATACAAGAGAATAATGAAATTTTGAATACCATGAAGCAATTGGCAATCGGCTATGTTATTCAAGAAAATTGAACTCATTGCCATATAAGATGAAAGATGGACTCAACATCATACCTCATACGCACGTGCAGTACTATTCCGTTCCATTAAGGTGAGCTTAGGAAGTTCATTTTGATTGCTACAAGATGGCATTTCGTTATTAGCCTCCGTTTGAACATGTTCAACAGTCTCGTTATTTGACAGATTGGGAACAAACGCACCCTTCACACTCAGGTTCTGTAACGAAGAATCTTGGTTGATGATCTTCTTTGCCCCTTCAGATATTACAACACTAAAAGATGTAGATGCATCTTTTATGTCCCGACTTTGGACAGAATTTTCCTGATTGAAGACTTTTCTCGCCATTTCAGCTATCAAAGCCTCAACTAAACGTAAAGCTTCAGGAAGAGGGTCCTTGACAACAGCTTGTAACTCCATAGAACTATGCCTAAGAGATTCTTGTATTTTATCAACTTCAGGAGACTGCAGAGTTTGATAATTGTTACAAGGTCTGTCAACATCCTGTTCTTCACAATCAACGATCTTAACTTTTCCTTTATGACGTCGATGGGAAGCAATCTCTTTCTGTTTATGAAGCACTTTCTTCTTCTGAGTTTCTACATAATACAGTTCAATGGACATAAGCAAACATTTCACGAAAATATGTGGTATAATTTGATTAAAAGCAACTAACCAAACACTTACTTTTAGTAGGCGGCTTATCAGCACCACCCGCATTCTGATCACCGGCATGCCCATCCGCCACTGCCACCGTCACCGCCTTCTCCTTCGCCTCTTTTTCCTTCCTGGCAACTGCTTCGAGAAACGAAGGCCCCATTAACGCCATGGCTTCACATAGATAAGCCTTAACCAGCTTTAACGCCTCATTTCTCGAATTCCTTTCCATAAACCTCTTGCACACACTGGAATCCCAAATCGCAGCCTCAATCTCGTCTTTACACTCTCTCAGCTCCTCCGTAAACAACTCGCTCTCTCCCATTTTCTCCAATTTCTGAACTCTCCCTCTCCAAATCCTTTCCACCGCCTCAAAGTACCTCCCCCCCCTCCTGCTAGGGCTACCTCCCAAGTACTTCACCGTGCACTCCACCGCCACCGTGCGGTACGCCTCCTTCATCAAATTGGAGACTTTGATGCCTTCTCCCCGGTCCAGCTTCTCCAGGACTTCGAGGGATTCGAGCATCGTTTCGGAAACGGAACCGTTTCGAATCTCGGAGTCGATGGAACGGAGGATCAGCGTCTTTTTCAATCGTGAATTATCGTCGGCAATCGGAAAATTGATGTCAGTTACGATCTTGTTGACTAGAAGATCCGAAATCTGTTGCCGGAGAAGAAACTCTAGAATCCAACCGCTAATCTTCGGATCCAAATTCCTCGCAGAAGCCATATTTTGCGCTTCAATCCAAATGGAACCTAGTTAATCTTCTCAAAGATTTTGGCCTACATACACTCGCTCATAAATTAAACTTCTTAAGAAAAACAGTAGAAATCCGCCACGTCAGTGAAGTATTCTGGTGATCGGCACATGCCAAACTGTCATACGTTGAGTGCAGGGGATAAGGCGGTGTATAACTCAGGTGATAATAACTGGGACACCGTCGATGTTGGGGCTTAGGGTATGTTTGGCTGTGGCCGGAAGGATGGAAGGAGATGGAAGGGGATGATCCAAATGACTCAGGCCATTGTTTGGGAGCTTATTTTGAAACATGATGGAATGGCAATTAATGGCTTTGAAAGCCATCCTTTACCATCCAAAATTTAATATTTTGTGACCTCTCAAATTGGGGGATTAGGAATGGAATGAAATGGGTTGCCTTCCAAACTCTAATTTAATGACAAAAATACCCTCAAAAAATTAATGAAATTACAACCCCAGTCTAGCAAATACCTACGCGGCTACATGTTACTACGTCCATTGTGTTTCTCCTTCAACTGGTTTCTTCCATTGACGAGCGTTTTTCTATACCTTAATGCTATAAATAATATTTACGTTAATGGTGATAAGGTGAAAAAAATGTTTTTTTTTAATGTTTGGGTACGCAGCAAATAAGCTTCATGTATTTATGAGACACGAACTTCATTTTCCAACCATTACGTCAAAAATTTAAATTTAAAATATGTTATTAAAATAGTTTCATAGCAATTATGTATATTTTATTACAAGGGTAATTTTGGAAAAAAATATTACAAGTCATTTCATTCTATTCATTTTTAGTATCACTTTCAAATAATGATTAAAGGAGTTCCTCTCTTATTTTATTTAAATTTCTAAATAATGGAGTGACTCATTTCATTTCATTCCATTCTACTCTATTTTATTTCATTCCATTAATTACCATTCTATTTCATTCCATCCTAAACTCCCAAACATACCCTTAGGCGGTTAATAGGTTATGGTTACGGTGGTGGGAGTAGCAGTGGTACGACCGTTGTTTTTTGTAGTAGAAGGAAAAGAAGAGAGGGAAGGGCGTTAAGTTTGAGGGACAACAACACTCTGTTTCTCTCTCTCTCTCTCTCTCTCGTTGGCTTTTGCTGTGTCTTCCCATCCAATCGAACGGAAATGCTGGCTCGATCACGTAAAATTGAATGATATAGTGGTGACTGAGTCGGAGAACGGCGTCTGCGCTTTGCTCATTCACGATCCTGAGATTTACCCTGATGGACCTCCTCTAGATTCTAAATACGTAGACGACAAAGAAGAAGAAGATAATGAATTGAAAGGAAAGGGAAATGCTTCTCAAAGTAAGAAGGTTAATGCTCTTATTTTCTGCTTTATTCTAATGGCTACCTACTATAGAGCAGCAACTAAATGTGATCAAATGTGTGGTCATGGGCAGGTTTTCTGATCCTGTTGAAGCTCAGGGTCTTGCACATTGTCTAAGTTTGATCCTATTCTTTTGTCGTTTAGGGTCTTGCTTTTCCTGTTAAGGGTAGGATTTCAAGGGAACATGTTCTATGTTCTAGATTATATTCTCTAAACTTAAATTGCTACCCCTGCTAATTATCATTCTAGAATTTTATGTACTGTCACTAAATAGTTGAATAAAAGCGCCAACCTGCTGTGAAATATTTTAGTGCCAGTGCCTTAGGGTTCAGAAAGAAAAATCTTATTTTGATGCTTTGTAGTGGAAATGGATAGGAACCTGGGGCAGCTGTAGTCTAAGAAGTCTAAAAAAAATGCTTTGTTCTGTGGGTTTCGACAAAATGAAATCACAATTGTTTTCTTTAACCAAAGTAGTATAGAGGAAGAAGGGGCTCTGATAAATTACCTTAATTTATGACTCTTTGCTGTGTTTTCCCTCAATCACATTGATGTCGCCTTCCCT
Source organism: Erythroxylum shatona (assembly GCA_027568895.1). Classification (NCBI taxonomy): domain Eukaryota; kingdom Viridiplantae; phylum Streptophyta; class Magnoliopsida; order Malpighiales; family Erythroxylaceae; genus Erythroxylum; species Erythroxylum shatona. The sequence continues at coordinate 5,686,652 of JAOSBK010000008.1, forward strand.
TCTGATCATTTTTGTTCTAAATGATTGTGTTTACTTAGAATTTGAATCGTACTTTGATCTATTCATTTTAACGCTGCAACTTAGCATTGCTATTCTTGGGGGAATACTGATTCTTCAGACGAAAATGAGGTTTATCTGTCATCTTCTTTTCATTGAACAGTTATTGCAAAATGAACTAGAAAGAATATTACATTATGGTGGATGCAGTTAACATTTTTTATTTTTCCCTTTGAACAAAAACTAAAAGAATGTATATTCAGTCATTTAAACTTTGATGTTTGAACTGATAGTGGATGTCATTTTGGTAATCACCTATTAGACTAATAGTGTTTTAGAAGCAAAGTTGCTTTGTTTCAGTTTATTGAGCATAGAGGGAAACCAAACTCCCATACATACTTTTTGCTCAGTGATGCTTGGAGAAATCAAGAGGAAATGTGCGTCCATTTTCATATACTTGTATGTTCTTTCATATGAAAAGTCTGAATGAACCTCAGAAACAATTTGCCCTTGTAAAGGACATGATTTTAAAGAAGTTTGTGTCCTATAGCCTGCCAGTTTGAGTCTTCCCTTTGCTGGTATGCTAGTTATTTGTACAAGAATGGAGGGTCATCAATTACATACACAGAAACCTAGCATGCCTGCTATCATTTTGAAGTTAAACTGAGCATACTTGCTTAGGGAAGTTGATTGCATAACTTGATGAATCAAAATTTGTTAGTAAAAGTCTCTGGTACCTCTCTCTACTCTTTAAAATATCTTTGGGTGTTGCGAGCATATTTTGATCTTAATCTGTGAATCACAAGGTAGTTTTCAGAGATACCATTCACTTCTGATGTCTGAAGATGCCACCATCTTTTTGTAGTTATCTGTTTGATTTCCAAACATAATGCAGTATAAACAGATATTAGTAGTTCATTTTTCATATATGTAGAAATGCTTCTGATATTAGAAAGCATTTCCTTTGTGAATTTCCTTGTGTGCTTATTTTTGTTTAATATTTCATGTGTTGTATTGATTGGTCAAACTTTGGGCACGGATTTGGGATCATGATGGATCTTATTTATTCATGAATAAGACATCTATATTTCTTCAACATTTTAAAGACTTAAAGAATAATATTCATTTCCATGCTGACTTTCAGTGTATATAATGCATGGGATACCCAGCTGTGGCTTCTTAGCCTTATGCCGACCTTTCTCATGTTCTTTTTCTCTGTTCAGTTTATTTTATAAATAGCTTTTTGATTGATATTTCTCAATCCATTAATGTTACATGTTTTCAAAGTTTCAATTTCATATGTTTGATAAATTTAAATTCTCTTGATGTCAATTTGCTGCTGCTTACAGCATGTGCTTATCTATTGATTATAGAGACAATTATCTCACTTCTGCGTTGACTTTCATGAAAGGATTTGTTTGTTTTTGAACGTGATTTTTCCCATGTACTGGCTTTATCATTTTGTACCACTCATCCATGATGATGCTACAGAGGTGTGTTAAATATTGGATAATCCTACTATTCCTTTCCCAATATTGAGGCCTTACCTTGACAATCTGTCTGTTTAAAGTTGATCCCTGTTTTTCATTTCATCTTTAGAACTGTCAAGGTTGTTGAGTATCCAAAAATTTATGGTTTTTATTGTTTTCAAACAAGGAAAAGAAGAACACCAATGGAAACAACAATACAGAGAACGAAAGAGGGATAGAAAGAAGACTGTTGAAACACAAAATTATAGATGTAGCATTGTTGTGTGTATAAAGAAATTCTCGGTGAATATCTTTCTCACTGGCATCCTGAGGCAGTAAAATAATCGAGGTAGGCAAATGTCCTTTCATCTTTTATAGGCAGTTGAATTTGAAAATTGATGTTGCTTGTTAGATCCTATTTTGACAGTTCTTAGTAGGTGATGGATTTTCTTGCTTCTTTTGTGAGCTGTTTCCTTCCTTAGCAATTGGATCGGACCACCTCCATCATATTCCTTTTCACATCTTTTATTTACCAACAAAAGAAAGAGCAATTGCATTCAATGCCAAGTAATTGAATTTCTAATGTTACATTTGTAGCCTGATCTTTTTGATTTATCATTTTTTGAGGTGTTTAAGGTTTGAGATCTTGCTGGCCACTCTTAATTAGAGTGACATGGCATTTCCATCAATTATGTAAATTTGGATAATTGACCTTGTCATGAACAATTCAGTGACCAATTACTAGATTTCTCTATTAGATTTTATATAGATTTTGTGCAGCTCGTGTATGATGGCTAATTTTTGAGATCTGGTGTTCTTTGTTTGTTATAATTTTCATTTATAATGTTGATTTAAATTTTGGTTTACTCAGTTATTTAAATATGAAATATTAGCATTCTTGACAGCTTCTTGATGTAGTATGTCCACATAGCCAGTGTTGTGCATATTCTTTAGAAGTCAAACTTGTTTGCTATGGGAACAATCCAGAGCTAAGGATTTATTTGAACTTCAGTAGTATTTATATGCAGATAGAAATTGCACAACTATATTTTTACTGGAATTTGTATGAACGCACATTCAACTCTTCATGCCATTCATTTTGATAACCTCAAAATTTTAGAAATTATTTCATGTCAAGTATTGTGTCATAAACCATCTAAACAGTCTTGATGTCTTTAAAGTTAAGCAGTATTGAGCAGAAGTTCTCTACTTTACAAGATGCAAGTGTTGATGACTTGCTTGACAGATGAATTGTATATCATTGAGCCTCTTACTAATGCCTCTTACTAATGTATACCGTCTCAATGTGTAAAACTAATAATTCTTAATTGCAGTGAATTTGCTTCTTTATCCAGCAGAACATGCTATATATAGAGATTGCATTTACAAGGTCTGGGATGAGGACCTCTTAAAAGGTTTCCTGGATTTCTTCACCCAGAAAACATGAGGTTCTATGTGGTGTCAAAGTCCTTTACAAATTCAAAAGGTAACATTATTCCATTTTCAATTGTATCATTTTTGTTTTTCATGTCAGTTATTAATTTGAGCCACATTCGTGAAGTTATTGTGTTCTGCTGTTGTGATCCAAACACAAGAACTAAAAGATTATACTAAATGTATGGCAAATAATTATTGCTGAATCACATGATTATTGTTTTCATCTTTTTCACGGAACTCAAAAATTTATCCGCGGTACTGAGGCGTTCTGCGGAATATATGACCATTGCGTCTTTAGGTTCGTTAAATTCCGTAGGTGGCGTAGCTACCGAGATCAATGCAGTCAATTAGCTTTACTTATGTCAATGGCATATTTTTATGCGGGATTTAGCAAAAAAGGATCAATATCGATTCGATCCGAGATCTCTTATTCCAAAGGAGTTGCAAATAGATCTGCGGGTTCAAATTCGATGAAATTTTTTCTTGAGTCAATTTTCTCAATCTTTATTGGATCAAGGCTCTTGATTTTTTTTTCTTTTGTTCTATGGAATCTAGACTCTTCTACTTCATTTTTATTTTTATTTATTTATTTGCTTCTTTCTTTTTAGTACTACCATCCTATTGGATCTTGCGGATGATTCTCATAAGAGATTCCTAACATATCATAGGATCCAAGGATACCATGTTTTCATCAAAAATTGTTTACTTACTTTTTCTTTTCAATTTTTTTTTTCAAGGGGTGAATTTTAAAGACGAGGTTCAAACGAGGAAAGGCTTACAGTGGATACCTAGACACCCAGAGACGAGGAAGGGTGTAGTAAGCGACGAAATGCTTCGGGGAGTTGAAAATACTAGCACGTTGGTTACACCTACAACCAAGATAGAAACCGAGCATTTCGTGATTCAAAAATGCTAAATCTGCTTTCTTTCGTATGCTTGCTGCCTAAAAAGAGTTTCCTTCCACACGTGCATTGAAACCAAAGTCTGCTCCTCTACTCACCTTAGCCTGCTATCTCATCCAACTCGTCATAGAATAATTAACTTATGATTAAAAAGTAACAAAACTATTTATAAATTTCTTAAGCTGCTTACTTAGGTTTCTGTCTCAAGTATATTAAGATGATCGATGCGAGCCTTTGTTTGGATTGCAGTACACTGAGGAGGATATTCTTTCCCATCTGATTGAACTGTGGAGAGATCCATAAGAAATTGATTTTTCATTACTCCTGCCTTTGGCAACAATTTTACTCCCTGTGACTTCACCGTTCGTGCTGATGACAAAGATAATCATCCTGGAAATGCATCTTCTTCAAAATGAGTAGTTAATTAGCAATTAATGAAGTTATGGTACAAGCTTGATAATTCTAAACTTCCCCATGCAAATACATATATACAAAACTCTTTAACTTGATTTTATTCAGTTGATGAGATACTATCTTTTTAATTCTAAAAATTGTCTGAATGCTTTTGGAGAAAATATTGAATGGGTTTTATAATGCTGATGATGTATTATCAACTACTAGCTAAAACTCACAAATTAAGAAATATAATTGATATTAGGTTTTTGGAATATTAAGTTAGGTTTGCTGAAATTTAGTGAGGAGCACAAATAATAATGAGCAGGAAACTAAGAATCACTCACAAAGTCTAAGAATCACTCTTAGAGAAAAGCATCACACTTTCTAATTAAAAGCTAAAGTTTGTAGAAAAATATCAAATTGATTGTCATTGAAGGGCTGAATATACACATATTTATAGAGAAGTTTTTAGAATCCTTAATCTAGTAGGAAAAGGTTCTTAACAAATTTAAATCATATTTTAATAAAAATTCTATAAGTTCTAAATAACTAGGATAATATATCTAAAATAGAATAACATATTTAACTTACTACTACTCCCTATCTAATAAGGAATCCTAACACAATCTAATTTCAGTTCTTTTCTTTCGCGTTAGCTCAATTCTCAATCTTCATGCTACCAAATTAAAGCTTGCGATTGACTAATCTTTTCTCTTTTATTTCTCTTATAGACTTTCAGTTTTTTCGCATCAATTCTCTTCGACTTGTTTGAAGTTGTCTTTGATGTAGATATTTATCAACTGGTCATATAAGTTTGAATTCAACTTCTGAAATTCATATTTTAAAATTCAAATACTGTTAGAAATTAGTCTTCCTTTCCACTTAACAAGAAATTGTCGACATCTTTCATCTCTTATGGCTATAATTTGTTCATCATGAACATCACCTATCATCTCTTTAAGATGGGGAATGACTGGAATTCTAACAATCTCAGTAGGAGATTGCGTATCATCATATACATGATAAATAGTTAAAGTCTGTAAAATTAAAAATAAGACTAATTCCTGTATCACTTGATAATTCCAAAACATAAGCATCAACAGTTAGTTTCTTGATGATCTTATAAGGTCCAACACTTCCTGAATGAAGTTTCTTATATTTCCCTTTCAAAACATACTCTAAAATCCTAACCATCACCATATCCTCTTCATGGAATTCCACCAACTGACGATATTGATCAACATGTTCTTTATAAGACAAATTGCTAGTTGTTATCTTTCGTTGTACCTCATCAAAAATGTCTCTCATGTGTTGTGCAAAACCTTCTGGTTCAACACTAATTCGTGTTGTTTGTGTAAAGAAACCAAATGAATAAGCTTCCTTGGTTAAGCTCTCGAGATTATCTCAAAAAGACTCTTACTAGTTGACCTATTTATAAAACTGTTGTCTGCAAATTCTACCATAGAAAGAATTAGGACCTAATTTTTCACATTGTTTCCAAACAAAAATCTTAACAAGTCTCCCAAGCTTCTACTCACCACCTCTATTTTTCCATCAATTTGAGGATAAAAAGAACTTGAAAATTGAAGCTTAGTATTTAGTGTTTTTCATAGAATTCTCCAAAAATAACTCATAAATTTCATTTTACAATAAGAGACAATAGCTCCATGGAGACCTACTTCTTTAAAGAATAGTTTAGCGATGTGGACAATACCATAAGTCTTGACCATAATATTTGTAAATGGTTTCATTATAAATCCACATAGCTTTTTCACCACATGAGCATCGAGAACATACATATTGTTGTTTCTTGTAGTCAAATTCATTAATTTTCGATCATTACTGAATTTTGACGTTGCAACTACATTCGTAGCTTCTCCTTTATTCCTATGTTGCATTAATTTCACATCTTTATTCAAATCTACTTCTCCTTCATCACCCACTACAACATAATCTTTATCAACAATACCAAAGACATCATCAAGTTTAGAGCTAACAAGCTCTGGAATCCCAAGAATTTGTTTGTTAATCTTTTCATCTCCTTGTTCTATCATTTTAGCTTCTTGTCCAATTCTTTCAACCTGCTTCCCTATTGTGTCAATCTATTGTTCTTTTGTTTTGATTTGTCCTTCGAGGGATTCAGCCTTTATCAGGTGTTTCAACTTCTTGTTCAGTTGTTTTAGTTTTAGTTGTTGTTTAGTTGGAAGATTCTAATTGATCAATTGATGGAGAGCTGTCAATAGTCTCACCACCTAGAGCAAACACTTTCTCTAAGGTAGTGCTTATCAATTTGAGGAATCAAAATTTCTGCGCTCTTGATTAATTCAAATCCCTTCATCTTGTGTATTACCATGTTCTCCATGTTCCACATCAAGTGTATGTTGTTGGTTGGTATAATTTTTTCTTGTTGGAGTTTTGACTTTTAAGGATGTAAATCAAGGTTGTCTAGTCTCATCAAAATTTATCGAACATGTTTTCCTGTGGGAGTTGTTACATGTAAGTTAGTTTTTGGAGCACCTTGTGAATGAGGATCATCGATGCCCAATTCTTTTGCAATATCCAGAAGTATTTCATCTTACTCTAAGTCGCTGAATATTCTTCTATGTATCATTTCACTACGTGTTGCCATTATAAACCAAAGCTCTGATACCAAATTGATATAAAACAAATAGAAATATCAACTAGTAACTCAAAAAATTAAGAATTATGACCGATATTAGGCTGGTTAGAATATCAAGTTCTAGATTTAGATTTTGGCTAAGAATGCTGAAATTTCAGATTTAGCATAGTTAAAATTTTAAGGTTTGATTGTTAGAAACTTAGGTTTAGATTTTAAGGTTTAATATGACTGGAATTTTTTAAAACAACCTCTCAATTAATTAGGAGATAAAGTTGCATAATATTGGACCTCTTTAGACCCCGCATATCAGTAAGACCTTCATTGGGTTGTTATTGTTGTTGAACATGGTTGGAATTTAGTTTTAAGATAGTTAGAATCTAGGTTAAATTTGCTAGAATTTAGTGAGGAACACAAACAATAGAAAGTAAGAAACTAGGAATCATTGTCAGGGTCTAAGAACCATTCTTAGAAAAAAACTTTGCACATTTTAATTGAAAGCTCAAGTTTGTAGAAAACTTTTAGATGTTTGTCATTGAATGGCTGAATATACACATATTTATAGAGAATTTTTAGAACTTTTATTCTAGTAAGAAAAGGTTCCTATCAAATTTAATTACATTCTAATAACAATTCTATAAGTCCTAAACAACTAGGATAACATATCTAAAATAAAATATCATATTTAACTTACTACTTCTTATCTAACGAAGAAACTTAACACAATCTAAATTTTAGTCCTTATTTTTGATATCAGTTTAATTCTCAATCTTCATCTCACTAAATTAAATAGAGGTGTCAATGGGCTAGGTCGGGCTCGGGCCTTGGTTGGAGCCCATTATATATTTTTTTAAAAGAAAAACATCAAAAATGATGTCGTTTTTGAAGTAAGGTCGGGCGATGGGCCGTGTCGGTCAACTCGAGCCAAAATCAGGTCAGGTCAAATTTGACATCCCTAAAATTAAAGCTTGTGGTTGACAAAACTTTCCTCTTTTATATTTTTTATAGACTTTAAGTTTTGTTGCATTTTCCTGACCAACCGAGCATGTTGCATACATCGAAGCTTTGCATTTAGAGAATCACTTATAGGTATTAATTTTATAACTATTAAATTATTTATTTATAAAATTAATAAGGACTTACTTTGATATTGAGATTTAAAGACCACACCACTTGAAATTGTTTATGTTTCTACATTAACTGCTGATATTCATGTCTGGAAATATATGTTGGTGTTTCGGAAGGTCTTGATGATAGATCTTCTGAGAACTATAGAGGTGGATGAAATGCTAAGCTACTAGAGAAAGATCTTTCCTTCAATATGAAACAAATCGGCTATGGAATCAAATCTGACAAAAGGTTCCCTCTAATGGTTTTGGTGATGGTCTGAGAAATAGACCAAATCACATGGTTAGATGGTACTTGCAAGTTGCAACTTGACCTTTAAAATCTTGACTTTTCGATAGTCAATGAACAAATAAAAGATGTTACTGCTTTGTGCTGCTCTTAAGTTGCATTGTTATGAATTTTGGAACCTAATATGTTAGTGTAGAGAAAGAATTTTTGAAATTCCTACCACCTTATGTTGTAATATACTGTCACTTGATATCAAGTTTTAATGATTCTTCAATGCATTTCTTGTATGATAAGTATTATAAGCATTTAATACATTTCTTGATTGCAGATTCATAGGCACGGATGCGTACAACTTTAGTCTTTATGTGTTTAAAGTGCATCTGCTAATTGTAACACAATATTTCTCTTCATCTTTTCAGGTATCTGTCTGACTTTTCTAAAACGGAAACAGAAGAGCTGAAGATCATTAAAAAAGAGGATGTTGTCAACTGGTATAGGATGGACTTGCTGCAATCATCTCCAAGGGTAGCAGGCTCTCTTTTTAGTGTGGGTTGTAATACTAACTTCAAAGAAACTGAAACTCACATATCTAAAGAAAAGAAACTAAAACTTGCGTAGGCCATCAAAGATACTTGCGACCTTTAAGCCATCATCCAACTACAACTCCAGCCTGCATTAGCTGGTTGAATTTATATCACAAATCGGAGTCACTCTTCTATAGTCTTTTCAAGGCGTCAGCTTTGCCAGGATAGGAACATGAATTCTTTTTTTTTTTTTTGGTCTCTGCAGAACAGAAAAGAGTAATGCAAACTGCTTTGATATAATCTTTCATTCTTTTTTGTTTGGTTTTTGCGAAATGTTAGAAAGTACTGTTAGGAGTAGGTGAGCAGAAATATGGTTGTCAAAACATAACCATTTGTTTTATAGCATTACATATTCATAATTAGATGCTGAGTTTTCATGGATGTCAGGAATGACTTTATGATTACGTACTGATTCATTTGCATTCAAATGGCAGAATGTTATCAGGGAATGGTTGAAGGTTTGTCGATACTAATTGTAATTGGTTTGAATTCATTATTTAACTTTGAATCATTGGCACGAAAAATGGATTAATTACAGCAAGTGATTTGTAGGTTACTTGGAGTTATATTCCAAAAAATAAATGATTGATTGTCACTTAAAATAAACGCTACTCCTGAACTCTGAAGACAACTATTATTCCATTGTTGGAGAAGGCATTTTGTGGACTATTCCTTGTAGGGCATTCAGTACTGGACTGCAGCCTCTACAATTGGACTTTACTGGGTTGTATTGGCATTTTGTTGAACGGAACGTTAGATTCAAACCATCCACTCCTACATTAGGTGATTGATTGAAAGAACTGAACATCAACAAGATAAGAACACACACGTCCCCTGTCCCCAACTGTGCCAACCCTTGAGGTTTACTGTTCAGTATACATGAGCCATTCCTTATGATAAATATTCTTTTGCGAAGCTACATCATAGCCTAACATGAGAAACGGACCACTTTAGCTGAATCCCATCCATCAACAAGCTTCCATTAAAAGAATGCACATGGTAGGGTTACTCGGGCTGTTACTGTACGTCCATGGAAGTCTCAGATGGGCCTATGAGGCTTCCTCTTTGTGACCTTTCCTTCGCAGTGTCCTATCTGAATTCTGAACACACAAGACAGTCTTCTTAACTCCAATAGTGAAGTTTTGCTCTTCTTGTACTACAGAGTGGACCTGATAAAGATCCTCTCTTGATGGGCACCTTTCAATATTAGACCCCATTAACAGGAAGTACCAATACGCACTAGAATCAGACCCTTTTGCCTCCTAGTCTGTGTGGATATAAACTGTTCTAGGGGTTTGCCTGAGATTGACTTGTCGGGGCTTTTCTTGTTCACAAATTTTGTTTCGTAACCTACAGAAGCAAAGAACATCACTTGAAAATGCAATAGAAGAAAAGTTGTTCAATGGTTGAAAGCTTTGATGATTTCAATTTTATCCGTCGTGTGGCATCACATGGTTTGGTCGTAGCCCAGAAAAAGCTAGTCGTTTTCTTGTTCTTGTTCCTGTTTCATCTACATGTCCTTGTCAAAAGAGATCCTTCTCATTTAAACACTGGGGTCGTATGTTGTTGGAACTTATACAGCTGAATTCCTCTGCGCTACGACTGACAAAATGTATCTATTTGGTAGAGTTTGCTGAATATACATACTAATTTTAAGCTCTGTTGCATCCAGATTTATAGATTACTCCTCATCTGATGATTTAGAGGATGATGGAAAGTAAAAATATGTTAAAGACTTATAATTATCAGTAGAATCAAGTCTGAATTGAATTTGTTATTTAAATTTTGTTATTAATTTACAATATAATATATTTAAAATACATAATTTATAAATGCAAACTCACTCGAAGGTACTAATTCTACACTTGATCCAGAAATGTGGACATGTACACGTGAAAATGAGTGCTGGCGAGGAAACTCCACTTGTGGTCCGGATGGTACAGGACATCGCCTATTGGGCTTTTCGTTCCGACAGTAAATAAAAACCGGTGCACCTGCCATCAATCTCTGCAACACTCTCGTAATGATGAAACGCATTTACCATCCTGTATTGTTCAGAAGTTAGCAACTTTGCACACAACCATCAATTCAATTTATTAACACATGATTGATCCAAAATGTCTTACGTCAAAGTAAATTGGTTCATGTACATTAGATACAAATTATCCCAGATGGATAGAGTCTTTTGTGTACTGAATTATTCATTTTTTTAAACCTTTTTTATAATGCTTCTAAATTAAATATTTTAACAGTAACAATTAATAATATTTAACTGCATTTTAAATTCAAATTTATTTAACTAAATTATCTCATTTATCCAAAAGATAATAATATAAAAATGGTTATGTAACGTAGTTATCATTTTAAATGAGAGAATAAATGTTTAACAACTCCTATTTTATAGGAACCAACTTAAAAAACTCATTGAAATAATTAGAAACGGTTCCACAAAATCTAGAACGGATAGTCCATATCATTTCTGTATGGACAAAGGAACCTATTATCCACACGATTCAACAGTTGTCTTCGAGACATAGTCAAAAACTTATCCATATATTCTGATATTTGAAAATACTGTCAAAGATATTATGAAAGAAGTTTCAACATATTCAAAATCGACTTAGTCAGTTGTTTCGTGACAAAATTGAAGCAACTGCTAGTATGTAAACAAAATTTCAAAAGGATTGTCAAAGAGAATTCTTATTTAAGGAAAAGTTGTTGCATCCACTCAAAACAAAGTTAAAAATATATCAATAGTAGCTATTTCAGATTCGAAAGTCATATCTTTATCTACCCTCTATGTTTTAGAAAGTGAAAATGTTCTATGGAGAGAAACTATCAATTGAAACTCATATTTAGCAATTCCTGCTGTAAATTGTTGAAAGCTTGTAGAGGTTAGTTAAAAACTACTAATATGAAAGGTTGAAGAATCTTATAAAAGATGTATTTGTGAACTTGGAGAGGCTCGTTAAATCTCTACTTGAAGATTTTAGTAAAATACTCAAGTAAAATCCTTAAGAACTAGATGTAGCCCTGGTTATAAGCTGACCTAATATAAATTAGTTGTGTCCTCCTTTCTCTTCACTTAGATTTTAAATTTTCACACTATAGCAACTGTTGTTTTCAAATTGCAAAAGACTTCTTTCATTTTAAATTTTAACTGCTGCCTATCTTTTGTGCGGATTGAAAGTAACTTGTGAAAAAAATTTAAGTCACACACAATTCACCTCTCTCTTGTGTGTGTGTTTGCTTTATCATGCTACGTGCATTCTAGATAAATATAGTTATGCCTAGCTTTATCTAACCAATTGGATTATTAGCAGAGGTATGTAAATTGATTGTTCAGTCGGGAGAGGTGCATGTAAGCTCTTGATTATGAGAATCATGATCCTCTGCAGCATCTTTGGAAGATTTTGATATCCTCGCAAGAACTTGTTTGATTGTTCGTCCTCTTAGCTGGTAAATCTTCGTTCCTAGGAACATACTATGGGTATAATTGTTGTCACCGATGGACAAAGAATCCAGTATTTGCAAGAAAGACAACAAAATTGCTGAATTGGACAGAAACAATGACAAGGGTAGGAACAAAAAGGTTGGGACGATGTACTTTAGGCTCCACCTTAAGTTTAGCAATAAACTACAAGTCTTTGTCATCTCTTCCAGAGTCACTGTCGATCTTTTGGGGATACACAATCAAACATTTGTGGATATTATTAAATTGTTACACAACGCTTCCAAAATGCATTGAATAAATATGTATAAAGAGGCAATTACAAGCAAGAAATGCTGGACCTTTGCATGTGCTCGTAACATGGTAGGACCGACATGAAGTTGCTGTCGTCTCAATGTGTAAGTAGACCCCTTGTTGAGTATTTGAAGAAGAAATTAATTAGTTAGAATTGCATTGATTAGCTTGTTTGAAACTGAAAGGGAGAGAATTATAGCCATGCACACCAATATCGACCAACATATTGAGTAGGGTGGCCTCTTTGTCCCTATAGTTATATTTGTCACTTACACTTTTGAGAAAGTATCATGATCTCAAAAAACTATATATGATACCCTTTTGTACCTAATCACTTAACCCTACGGATGTTCTTCGTGTAACAATACATTCTTAGGCAGGGTTTTCCTTTTCATGTAGCAGAAACTTGTTTGGCACTATCAATGGATTCTTACACATTTTGTCTTTGCATCCGAGAAATGTACAAGGACAATAACAAACCTAACCAAGATCCTTACGTATATATCTAACCTCTCATAAAGTCTGAACCGCAGAACGTTCATTATTGTTAGTAAATTGTTAATGTTCAAATCAACCTCTAGGGTATATGGTGTTTTTTTCTGAATGTTCTTGTTTCTTCTTACGTTAGTTTGCTAAATACTCATCGATACGCACACTAATTACTTAAGAGACATGTACAGATAATATGCGTTGTGTGTAGAGTGTATATACATTAATCAATGCAGAAATGTCTGACCTAAGGAGATTGATCAATTCTACAAGTACTTACTCACGTTAAATGATAAATTTACTAACTTGGAGAAATAATTAAATGGGTTGTTACATTTATTGTCCATCTTAACATAAAGTATGACCACAATATAATTATACATTAGGCGGCACAAAAGTACAAAAAAATCACGCTAGGTTGAATATATTGTACAAGCTCTATAAAATTTATAAAATGAAAACATTTGAATTCATAACTTTTGATTAACACTATAAATTACTTAAAGCATCTTCTTAAATAAAGAAATCCAAGGACTCAGTCACCTACTTTGTGATGGTAGAAACGTGTATTGAAGTGTAAATTTAATTGATGGAATTGTTCTTTATCGTCTTCCTCACCAATAACAGTTGCAGAGTGCTGGTGCTCTTAGCCTGAACTGTTACTAAACCATTTAATTAAAGGGCCGAGAAGGTTTTTCTATGCAACACGTGTACTCTCATACACGACCATCCAGACAACTGATCTCTTAAAATTTTGGTTTAGTAGTTCTAATAGAATCTTTATACCTATTAATGCAACATCAGATTAAGACAAGATAGTTTAGTATGTAATCCATGGATGAGACTCACTAGCGACAATAAAGAAACACTTACCAATTAGTATTAATGAAGGTGCTAAGAAGAGGTTGAGAGATGCACATGGGTGGTGTAGGCCCACCGAGGCTTTAAGCTTAGCGGTAGGAAATCTCTCTAAGCCAAGCATCTTCGTTTCATAACTCAGTTTGCTGTCTTTTATGGCCGGCTCCTGAACCCCACCTCCTGCGTTTTTCTTTATAAATACCTGCTGCTCTCCTACTTCTCATGTACTACCACAAAGCTACTTACTCTTATCTCTAGAATCAATCTGCTAGATCAAAAATAGAACTAGAAATGGCAACTCCTTCATTTTCTCTGCCTATACTTCTCTTTATCTGCTTACTCTGTTCACAGTTTAATGGCATTTTGGGTGATTACGGAGGGTGGCAGAGTGCTCATGCCACCTTCTACGGTGGTGGAGATGCTTCTGGCACAATGGGTAAGTCTTAGTGTACTCATTTAACAAGAATATTCGTAGGACATGGTGGTATAAACATGTTAATCAAACTCTGGTTTTGATTATATTCACAGGAGGGGCATGTGGATATGGGAATTTATACAGCCAAGGCTATGGAACTAACACTGCGGCACTAAGCACAGCTTTGTTTAACAATGGCTTGAGCTGCGGTTCTTGTTATGAAATGAGATGCGACGACGACCCCAGATGGTGTCTCCCTCACACCATTACCGTTACTGCTACCAACTTTTGCCCTCCTAACATGGCTTTGCCTAACAACAACGGTGGGTGGTGCAATCCCCCTCTCCAGCACTTTGACCTCGCCGAGCCGGCTTTCTTGCAAATTGCTCAATATCGAGCTGGAATCGTGCCTGTAGCCTTTAGAAGGTTAGCTTGCATGCATTTGACAATTTTTAATGATCATAGTGTAATAAATTAAGCTAGATAGTTGTTGTGTATGGCAGAGTTCCATGTGTGAGGAAGGGAGGAGTAAGATTTACCATAAACGGTCACTCATACTTCAACCTGGTATTGATCACCAATGTGGGTGGAGCAGGAGACGTACACTCGGTCTCAATCAAAGGGTCCAAAACAGATTGGCAACCCATGTCAAGAAACTGGGGACAGAACTGGCAGAGCAACTCCAACCTGAATGGTCAAAGCTTGTCCTTCCAAGTTACCACTAGTGATGGAAGAACAGTGACAAGCTATAACGTGGTTCCTGCTGGTTGGCAATTTGGTCAGACCTTTGAAGGAGGGCAACTTTAGTTGTCAGTTAATCCAGTTTAAGTTTACATGTGGGCAAGGTTATTGTACGTAGAGGAAAGTGCAAGCTTTAATATTTGAAGAAGTAGCCTTGAAAAGCAGAGGTGGCTAATAAGCACCACCCGCTTTAGGCCACACCCTCATCATCAGTCTTTGAATTTTCAAGTTAGTCACAAATGTAACAGAGGATTGTTCTGTTTTAATAACGTTTTAATTTGAATTACATGAGTTTTCAAATTTGAATTATTATATTAAAATCTTTAATACTAAATTAAACAAATTCTTAAGAAATTAGAGACTCTCTTTATGAAAACAAGTGGCAGTCATCAACTCATCATTGCTGGGTATGGGCTTGGAAACAGCTCATGGGCTCATGGGCTACATAGTTTTTCTTGGGTAATTGTGGGCCTAGAAGGCCTAATGATTTCTAACATGGGAGCGGCCATTATAGATGAGCCCGTTTTCGGATGTAATCCTTTGTTTCATTAGTACTGTTTATAGAAGGCCTAAAAAACTATCAATTTAACTATTTAATTTCACTAAAGCCTCATCTTAATATTTTTGAAGTTACGTTTTTCTAATTGAAAATGAAAATTTTGTAGAAATACGTAACATCCATTAGATCATAATTGTAAGCATAGTAACTAAGTCAAGTTTCATATAACTTTTGTTTGATCTAGTTCGAAATTTAATTGAATTAGTTTGAAATTCAATGTAATTGACTTTAATATAAAAATAATATCATTTTGATCTATTAATGTTTCAAAACAATTCATATAGATTTGGGTTTTAATGAGTCATTCCTTCTAAGTTCGAGTTTTATCCAAAACTTTATTAACTCAAAATTTAAATATTAGCTTCAAGTCAAATCAAATTATCGTTTTTGCTTAATTGAAATAATTTGGTGTCTTTTGTAAAATTTTATACAAAAGAAATTTTTAAAAGATAGTTCAATTGTTAGAACAAGTATGCCTAGTTTTCTCTCTCGAGTGCTAGGTTAGTCATGAGTTAATACATGTTTTGTTGGACCCCGAACTTTTGATGAAAATTAGAAATATTAAATGAATTTAAATGAGAAAGAAATGGGTGAGACAAATTATGAATTTAAGGAAATTTAATGAAATTAAGAAATAATTTATGAGAAAAGAATTGTTTAATTTTGAGGACTTTGAAATTTGGGTGAATTTATATAGATTATGAGAAGAAAGTGGATGAGTTGATTGAAATGAAGTTAAATAG
>JAOSBK010000008.1:5712356-5726518 GCA_027568895.1 Erythroxylum shatona
TGGATATGCTTTGTGATTGTATATAAATATGATTGATTTTTGGGATTTGATGGATTGAATTATGAATTTGTATAAAGATTTGAATTATGACATTATGTAAGATGATTGATGATTTGTATATTGAATTGAGAAATTAATATGAGTTGGATTTGGATAATGTGTTTTGGATTGAGTTTGGATTCCGGACGGGAGGTCCAAGGAGTTGTGTGGTTTGATTGAGCTGGTATACATAGAAGTGAGTTTTAAAACCCTTTGCAGGTTTGGGTTTATGCAAATACAGTTGTTATGCTGCCGAAATTTTTTTATGGCAAAGAAAGAATAAAAATAAGATATAGGATTTTTGTTAATAAGTTTGAAAAATGATGAATAAGAAGAATCAAGTAAATTGAGATTAGTATGGGATTAAGGATAAATTTTCAAAACGGGAAATAAGATTGCTTTGTATAAGTTTGATAAATGAATGAAAGAAAGAAAAAATTTTACCCCGATTCGGATTCGGATAGGTTAAGTCTTTAGGTTTCCAAGTTTGTTATCGGATGTCGGTATTTCGCTTTCCTTTCGATTCCGAAAGCTTTCAAGTCGGAATTTGTATTTCAATTTGATTGATTCGTTTGTCTGTTTCAATTCGTTTCGATATATGATCCGATGCGCTTTTGATTTGCGTTTTTCCGTTTGTTTGCTTTGCTTGCGATCCGATTCTATTCGCATCCGTTTTGTTCACTTTCGGATATGTCTTCGCTTTTGATTTTGATAAGTCTCTGTTTCGCTTCCGTTTCTTTTGCATTTGCATTCGTCTGCTTTGTTCCGCTTTGCGATTTTGTGTTCCGTTTTTCGTTTTTCCGGTTGGGGTCTGGTCTCGAGATCGGGTCCCAACAAATTCTGTTGTTAATGATAGAGATAATGCTCATCTTCTTACTCCTTTCACCATGAAAGAATTCAATAAAGCAATTTTTGATATGCATCTGGATAAAGCTCCTGATCTTGATGGCATGAATTCGACATTTTTTCAAAAGTGTTGGGATATTGTTGGAGGAGACATTTTTGCTCAAAGCTATTCTTGGCTCAATAATTGTGAGTTTCCTATTTCTTTAAACAATACTACTATTGTTCTTATTCCAAAAAAAAAAAAAGATGATGTAAGTAGTATGAAGGATTTGAGGCCTATTGCTTTGTGCAATGTGATTTACAAAATTATTGCGAAGGTCTTTGCTAATAGACTCAAGAGTATTTTGCCTAGAATTATCTCTCCTCTAGAATCGACTTTTGTTTCGGGTCGTTTAATTTATGATAACATTATGGTTGCGTTTTGAGCTGATTCATTATATGAAAAATAGAGGACGTGGTTCAAGTAGGGATGTTGTTTTCAAAATCGATATTAGCAAGGCTTATGACAGGGTTGATTGGAGTTATTTGGAATTTATTATGCTTCAGTTGGGTTTTAATGCTAAGTGGGTCAGATTGATTAAACTTTGTGTGACCACTATTCAATATTATGTGGCCTTCAATGGCAATAATGTGGGGCTTATTAATTCGAGAAGGGGTCTTAGACAGGGGGATCCTCTCTCCCCATATCTTTTTCATTTTGTGTGCTGAAGGTCTCTCTACTCGATTGTGAAAAGCATAGTTGAAAGGTGATATTCATGGTATTAGTATCTGTCATAATGCCCCTACTTTCTCTCATCTTTTCTTTGTAAATGACAACTTTTTCTTCTTCAGAGCTTCTCCCAATGAAAGTGATCATCTTAAGAATATCTTTTCTATCTATGAAAAAGCTTCGGGTCAAGCAATCAATCTGCAAAAGTTAGGAGTTATGTTTAGTTCTAATACGAAGCAAGATGTTAGACAGGCTGTCATTACTATTTTGGGAGTTTCTAATCCTATTAACCACGATCGCTATCTTGGGTTACCTTCCTTGGTTGGGAGAAATAAAAAGCAGGTTTTTGCTTTCATGAAAGATCATTTAAGTAAAAGAATTTCTAGTTGGAAGAACAAGTTGCTCTCAAGACTAGGCAAGGAAATTGTTTTGAAGACAATTGCCCAAGCTCTTCCTACTTTTTGTATGAGCATTTTTCGGATTCCTATGGGCATTTGTGATGACTTATAGAAAATGATGAATTCCTTTTGGTGGGGTACATCTTCGAGTGACCATGCTAAAATCCATTGGGTTAATTGGGAGAGACATTGTGTTCCTAAAAATTAGGAGGTATAGGCTTTCGTGATTTGAAGTGTTTTAATCTTGCAATGTTATGCAAACAGGGATGACGATTTTTAACACACTCAAATTCTTTACCAAGCAAGATTTTTAGGCCAGGTATTTTTCGAACTGTGAGTTTCTAAATGCAAGGGAAGGAAGAAATCATAGCCCTATTTGGAAAAGTATTTTTCAGCTAAAAATCTTCTAGATAAGGGTGTTAGATGACACGTTGGTGATGGTGCTTCTATCTTGGTGTTCAAAGATCCTTGGTTGATCAATGATTCTAATTTTTTGTGCTTTTGCAACTTTTGCGTGGTATGACTGAGATGAAAGTTAATGAGTTGATTGATGCTAGTAATTCAACTTGGGATCACTCTTTGGTTAATGGCATTCTAGCTCCTCAAGAGGCTTCGCAAGTGTTCCAAATTCCCATATCTCCTTTCATGCCAAGAGATACTCTTTGTTGGCATCACTCCAATAATAAGATTTATAGTGTGAAGTTTGGGTACAGAGTTGCTATTTCTCATTTTTTGATATTCAAGCTCATGTTGTGGAGGGCCTGTGGAAAGTTATTTGGGGTGCTCATCTCCCGCCAAAGATTAAAGAGTTTCCCTGGAGAATCTTGCTTGAATTTGTTCCTTGCAAATATCACATCCTGACGCATGGTGTTACTTTGGATCCTTCTTGTTCACGTTATAGTGTAATAGAGACTATGGACCATGTTTTGCTTACTTGTCCTCGTGCTAGAAACACTTGGATGTCTTCAGGTATTTTTTTTTTATTTAGTGATGATATTAAGAATTGTATTATCTCTTTATTGTATAGCAATAATTTAGATCTTAGAGATAGATCCTCACTATCTGCGGGAGTCTTTGGTTTTATCATAATCTCTTTTGCTGGAAACAACAAGATACTTCGCCAAACCCTATTGTTTCATCTGCGGATGACTATCTTAGAGACTGGAAAGAAGCAAAAAATATGTTTGCTCAAGTGCAGGTTGTTTCTAATTGGCCAAGTCGTAATCTACGTTAGAAGAAACCTTTGAATGGTTGGATCAAATGTAATGTCGATGCTTCATTTGTTAAAGGATTGAACAAGTCTGATTTTGGGGCTATTTTTTGGGACCACCATGGTAATTTTATTTCATGTTTTTCGGGACATATTCCCTTTTACTCTAATGCCACTTTAGCATAAGTCATTTCTATTGGAGAAGCTTTAGCTGGGTCAAAAGCCTTAATTTGAATAATGTTATTTTAGAATCAGATTGTTTAAAAGTTATTGATGGGATCAATTTTGATTCTTCTAATTTTTCTAAAGTTGGTTTAGTGTTTGCTGATTGCCAGGAGCTGAATACTCACTTCAAACATCTGTCCTTCCTGTGGACTTGTCAAATTGCTAATAAAGTCGTTCATTCTTTTGGGGTAACTTTGTTATATGCAGATCACTTTATTTGACACTTCCAAAGAATAACTTTTCTCAAAAGGTGCTGAGTTGGAATCACATTCTAACTAAGGATTCTTGTGGCTCCGGAGGATCCAGCTTTTGTCAAGTAATATTTCTTCTATTATTCTTTCTGATGTTTCTTCTTCTTTAATCAATTCGGAGGAGGTCTAAGTCTAGATATATGGCGTAAAGCTTATTTGGCTTTGGGTTTAGCTGTTTCCTCTTTATTAATTTATTTCTTCTCTAGTTTTTGCTTATTGTCAACAAAAAAAAAAGGTGGTTCAGTAAAGTCGAGCTATAATTAATATAAAATAATATAGTTCAATTGGTACTAATATGAAAAAACGTGATAACTCACAAGCAAAATTCGACCAAATTGAACACTTTATACATTACATTAACTGCATCTATCCCTCACACGGTGTAAAATCACTGTCACATTGCTTGAATCTCTCACATTTTCGTAAGAAGTCAATGAATCTTAGGTTTATTAAAAGAGAAAAGGTCATATCTATACCGCAAAGTCGCTTATTCAGTCATCCCCAAATCACTGTTTGTTGAATCCTTCCACCTATAAAGATTCACAAAATCATGGTTGTTCAGACTAAATAACACATTAACACTGGAGCATATGCTCACGTGATTAGTTGCACGAATTATGTTAATTCGAATTTTTATTACTTATAAAACATTTTATGATATTAGAATTATATTTTAAAAATTATTTAAAATATTTTTCATAATTAAAACTATTTTTTAACGAACCAAAATCCAATATTTAGGCTTGAGCTAAATTAAAAATGACCTTAATTTACAATCCTAGACCTATCATAAGTCATAACAACAACGTAGTACGTGTAATAATGAAAACAAAGAAAGAAGGAATGATAGAAAGATGAGCTTAGACAATTGGTTGGAGTAGGTATTACATGTTTACTTAAGATTTAATCAATCTTAATTCTATTACTTTGTGTAGATTACGACTGAGATTCATTTTATTAATCACTCACATGATTGTGTATGTGAGAGTTTAACTTTCTATTTTACACCATCCGCGTAATGAACGGTGTTTAGTCAAAACTTAACTTAGCATTTCCTTCTCATTCTCACACTTTTTCCTTCTGCTGCTTCTCCACATTTCTTTTTCCTGTCTTTCAATGGAGCTTTGACATCACTTTTTCTTTTCTCGTTTCTTTTCTCACATTCCCTTTTCCACCCAAAATTCGCCTTTCTGATTCCCGGTAATTCACTTTGTTGCCTCTTTTTTTTGGGTTTAATGTTATTTTCGATTCAATTTGTATAACGTATTATGTTTCCTGTTCATCTTGCGAATCTTTTCGGTTGTTTTCTGTGTTTTGAGCATTTGTGGGTTGATGCTCGTTTGATCGTTTAGATTCTTCCCTGAAATGGGTTGCTTATGTTTTTGTAGGATTTGAGGTTGGTAGATCCGGATCGGGTGAATAGAGGAAGGTAATTAGCAAAAGAATAATAACAACAACAAAAACCTGAAAAAGGGTGGGATTTGGAGTGGTGAAGATGAGTGAGAACCAGAAGTTCCAATTGGGAACTATTGGGGCTTTGAGCTTATCGGTTGTATCGTCGGTTTCGATAGTGATCTGCAACAAGGCCCTTATTAGCACACTTGGTTTCACTTTCGGTGAGTCGACTCTCTTCCATTTCTCCTGTATTAATCTTTTCTAGGTTCGTGGGATGCGTGACTGATTGATCGCGATCTTGGACCTTTACGAGGCTTTATTTGATGTCGGTTCATAAGTTTAGCATTGGTTAACATCGTCATTGGTCGAATTTATCTTAGAGCCAAAACGATCTATGCTTTCTGGGCATTTCCGTAAAAGAGAAAGAAGATAAAATTGAAGTGAATGGAGTATCGGTTGATTCCATTTGTTGTCGGTGCTATTATGCTACACCTACGCATGCATCATCAAGTATCTATACGTAGGTTTGGTGCGATGGAAGTGAAAGAAGTCAACATTTTGTAATGGGAGAGTAAATTGAGTGTTTCTGCCATTTGTATATACTTGGTTTATGAATTCTTGAAATCAGAGCTGGTCAAACCTAATTTAACTTCAAGAACGTCCTAATGCATTGGAACTGGAAAATAAGAAGGAGAAAGAAAAAGAAAGTGAAAAGTTATGTACTTCTTATTGGAGGATCTGTAGCCCCTTTTTCACTTGCTAATCCTGGAAATCACTAAATATTTTCGTTACTGTGAAAGCAATGAACATAATATTAAGCATGACAAGATTAAAAGGATTGATGTTAGATCTGCGGGGTCCTGCTTTTGTTTGTGGTGTTACATTTTTACTTGTTTCTTATGAAATGTTTAAAATCAGAACAAAACAATCTTAGTCATTGCTTTTTCTCGTGTTTGTCTAATTTGATCTAGTTACCATATCTTCTTATGCTTGAATCCCCACATGTTTAGTGCTTGTAAGAAAAGTTATCATAATAGAGTTACCCAAATACACTGATACAATCATATTTCTGATAAGAGGAAAGATAAGTATGTATGTGAAGCCACAATGACTCTTTGCAACCAACCATCATTCTTGCGATTTTTCTTAAAACATACTTCTGGTGATTTTGCTTGTTTATCATACTAATTTTGAGTCATGAAGGATGCAGCCACTACATTGACAAGCTGGCATCTATTGGTCACTTTCTGTTCACTTCATGTGGCATTATGGATGAAAATGTTTGAGCACAAGCCTTTTGATGCTAGAGCTGTGATGGGATTTGGCATATTAAATGGAATATCCATTGGGCTTTTGAATCTTAGCTTGGGTTTCAATTCTGTGGGCTTCTATCAGGTAAAACCTTCTTCTTTTAGTCTAACTGTTATCAGAACCTTGATTCACAATTTTATATTTCAATTCAATCAATTGCCCTGTTGCTAGACATTGTTTTGCTTTCAAAGCAACACCAAGACGTATAAGATTCAGAGAACTTTCTGAGTAATTTGTGTTCTAAGGAACGTGCATTAGTTATAAACAGGAAAGGGAATGAAGAAAGTTTAGTTGGTGACAGGTGTCTATTATCTGATTTCCTAATTCACAGATGAGACAGATAGGGGTTGACATTGGAACTCCCTTAAAACTGACATGCATTTATGCTATGTTTTTTAATCAAAATGGGATTGTGTCTCTCTCTCTCTCTTCTCTTTCTGATTTGTCTTGTCCTGTCATTTGTTTTATCTTGATAATTTTCTGAGGAACCTGTTCTTCAAATTTTATGCGTGAAGATAGTCATGAAAAATCTGATTCTGATCACAACCTTTATATTCATTAAATTCTGATTCTTACTTGCTGTGACATGGGAGAAACTGCATCAGAGTGTGGCACACAACGCCAGACAACTGTTCTAAGTCCCATCGAATCTGTAAGCCAATAAAATGCATGGCTAAGTGCATGTATCATGCACTGTTAGTATGGTTTTTGTGTAAGTATATTGGAATAGATAGAGCGTCACAACCATAGTAGTCTCTATTAGAATAAGAGCTAGATTGATCCGCACTTGACTAAAGTGATGGCTAACCAAAATGAGGCTGCATATTTGGCTCTGATACTATGTTACGGAACTCTTTTTGTACCCAAAAGTTTAAGAGGTTATTGTAGCCTATGAAAGAACATTATTTTTTGTTGAGGTTAAGCTTATACTTGTCAAATTCAAATTTTGCTGCAAATTCGGGGAGTATTATCTCTGAATGTATTCTCTTCTTTTTTTTTTTTTTAATTTCAGATGACAAAATTGGCTATCATCCCTTGTACTGTTCTTTTGGAGACACTTTTCTTCAGGAAGTTATTCAGGTTAGTCTTATCATTCTTATCATTTTGGTTCAATGAATATATTCTTCTTGTTGATCTTTGGGTAAAAATGCATATATTTCTTAGTTTCAATTTGAGCACTTGCTCTCATCATCTGTTTTTGGTTCTCTTATCCTAAATTTAAAACTTGAGTAGAAGAAATTGATTGATGGCAGGTGCAGCTGATGGAAGCGAATAAAAATTTGACTCAATATTGTTTTATAATCAGTCCATATTTGACCGTTTATGAGGCCCTAGGGTTGCAAAAGGAGAAGAGCCAAGCGAAGCTTACCATGTGAAGGCTTGGCTCATTCTGTTTTATCCAAGGTCAAGTCTAATGTCAGTTTTAAACAAACCTAAATTATAAGTTTTGTATTGATTCATTGAAAATTTTCCCAAACCCAAGCCAAGTTTAAACCTAGAGCAAGTCAGAATTTTCCCCGTACCTTTCAGGTGTCGTGCTTTTGTTTTTTCAATCAACAACAAAGAACTTCAAATCCCAGAAATGTTCATTTCCCATTATTGATATGGCATCTTTGTAAAATTTTGGTCCCAAGTAGGGTTACAGATGATCTTTATCTATTGCATTAGGCCACGAAAATTCTACAGTAAAAATATGTGCAATTTAATTTGAATTAACTTCTCGTCAAGCCTATTATGGTTGGTTGTTTACTGATATTTCTTTGATGAGTGCAGTCGGAATATCCAGCTTTCATTAGCTATCCTTCTTGTGGGTGTTGGAATTGCAACTGTCACTGATCTTCAACTCAATCTTCTCGGTTCTGTCTTGTCCCTTCTTGCAGTTATCACAACCTGCATTGCTCAGATTGTATCCTCAGATGAAGTTCTTTTGCAATTTACTATCTATTGCTTAGACAACAATCATTTGCAATTTACTATTTATTACTCCATCTTGGCTTTTTCATCTTGTAATGCTACAAGAAAAGAAAAGGCAAAGCAAATATATAGACAAATATAACAGTGCACAAGTTAATTTTATTCCTTTCTTTCTCATCTGTTGAGCCCTTGACTTGCATTACTTCAGATGACAAATACTATCCAGAAGAAGTTTAAAGTTTCGTCAACCCAACTTCTTTATCAGTCCTGCCCCTATCAGGCACTGACTTTGTTTGTCATTGGCCCAGTTTTGGACTGGCTCCTGACTACCCAAAATGTCTTTGCTTTTAATTATACCCCTCAAGTCCTGGTAAGAACGGAAAAAATCCTAATAGCCTTTCCTTGAGCATTTCCAGTAATATATTTCTAATATGATTGCATAATGGGTTTTTTGGTTTCAGTTCTTCATTGTTCTGTCCTGCCTGATATCCGTCTCTGTAAACTTCAGTACATTTCTGGTAATTGGAAAGACATCTCCAGTCACATATCAGGTCCTAGGACATTTGAAAACATGCCTAGTTTTGGCCTTTGGTTATGTTCTACTTCGTGATCCGTTTAGCTGGCGCAACATTTTAGGAATACTGATTGCAGTAGTTGGGATGGTATTATATTCATACTTTTGCACTATTGAGGGCCAGCAAAAGGCTAGTGAAGCATCAACGAAACTACCTGAGGTAATTCACATCTTACTGCATGCTAATAAATGACGTGGCTTTTATTTCTAATTTAGGAAGTTTTACATGCTTATAATATCCCATATTTCTATTGCTTTCTTAGACCATTCTTTGTTTCGTTTTGCTTTGTTCCTTCAGTGATGTATAATTTGTCATTATCGAATGGGTTTTAGGTCAAGGAAAGTGAATCTGATCCTCTAATGGGTGTGGAAAATGGAGCTGAGAGTGTTGTTCCAAAGGCTCCCGCGTGGAAGTCGGACAAGGACCTGCGTGCATAAAAACATTTCCTATACTTATTCATCCTAGACCATAGTCAGTACTCAGTGGACGAGACCGAAACATTTTAAGTGTTGAAAATGCTGCTGCTGGAAGCTCTCCATGTATTTGATAACAACAGTATCGGTATGGGGATTATTACTTGTATTGTACTTAGATTAAGAGATGATGAAAAATATCTCTATCTCCTTCATATAGCATTTTTTGGTTTTAAGTTTTGTATGAGTCAGGAACGGCAATGGGGGTAATTAATACCTGAGTTTGATTTGCAGAATGTGTAATGGGATTGTTCTTTCTGTTTTTTTAATAATTATTTAGCTCCTAATTAATCTTCTCAAGAGCACAAATGTTTGAGCACTGAGGCCGTATATGTTTTTAAATGTTGCATAGTTTACTGTCGTCAATCTTTCCTCCGTTGTTCAGCTTTGATATGCTCCCCAGAAGAATACCATCCATTAATAAAACAAGTAAAGAACTATACATAGAAATAGGTGAAACAACAATAACATGGATGGATTCATCTTGTTCATGAATATGTGATGCATATTAATAATAGGTAGTAGAAAAATGTGACAATAGGTAGGAAGCAAACAAACATTTTTCTTTCATTAAGAAATCAGAATGAAAGAAGAAAATTATCTTGGATTTCTAATTTCTAGGTTTTATGTTGTTTTTGAGAAGAAAAATAAGAAATCTTCAGCAGGATGATTTTGATTTTAAAGTGGGCATGTGAAGATGGCAATTGCTCTCTTTTGAAGATGAGGAGTTATGATGAGTGTGATTTTAAAATGATGCAAGGATGAAGTTAAATTAGTACTACTACTTTACACATATACATTAGGGTTATATTTGTAAAAAAAGATCTTTATAACAAAAAAAAATCCAAATTGGCATTCATAATTTTAAGATGTTGAATAAACAATTGTCACAAATAATTAGCGTATAATATTGTGTACTTATCGCGGAAGACGTCATTATTATAGAGGGATCAAGAAACTCTACTATAGTCTTTATTAAAATTGATTTATCTCTCTTGACTCTTTTTTGTTATAGAGAAGTTAATGAAAAACTTTATAAAAACCCTAATTAGTAGAAGGATGATCAATTTATATGTTTATAACTTTTAATTTTGTACGTCAATCAAGGGAATAAAATAAATGGTTGAGATTTATTTCACTATTAAATAGAAAATATGGATATTATTATTATTATTATTATTATTATTGTTATTATTGTTATTATTATTATTATGATCACTAATTGGGTCGTATTGTAACCCTTCTCCACTTGGTCTGATATTTCAAACTTTATTTCAATATTATAAACATTAAACGTGTATAAACAGATCTCTCTTTTTTTCATAATTTACCTTAACATAATAAAACAAACAATTCAAGTTATGATGCTCATATACTTCAACATTGTGTACTTCCTTTCATATATCATAATCCTATTAATTTATCAAGTCAAATAACATAAGTGATATATAAAGATCTACATTAATGTCTTATAGACAATCTATTTCTTATTTAATAACAATTATATTTACACAATTATAATCAATAAGAACTGAAAACAATCTCTTTATAAGTTCAGGATAAAATTGCGTACTATTAAACCTTTTTAGACTCCACACTTCAGCACGATTTTTACTAAGTGTTGTTATTATTTTATAATCAATAAGAAAATTGTCAATCAAAAACTTTTATTAAACTTAAGATTGTTACAACGTCATTAAAATCAACAATCAATATAACCAACACATGTTCCTTAAATATCTTAAATATCTTTGGCTGTAAGTGTTTGGTTAAGGGAGCAGTGATCATAAAACTCGTCTTAATATGTTCAATTCTTTATTTTTGAACTTTTTTTATGAAAAATTATTTCAATTCCATATGTTTAACATCTTTGAAGTACTTGTCATTCTTAAAAAAGAACACTGATATATACTTATTATAATAAACTTTCAACAACTTACTAATGATGTTGACAATTTCAAGTTTAGAAAGAAAATTTCTCAACCATAAAATTTAAATTGTGGCCTCAAAATAGACAACTCATTCCACTTCTGCAATCAACGAAGCAGTGACGTATTATTTAGTATTTTTTATAAAATTGCTCCTTCTATTAGTAGACGCAAGTAGCCAAACGTTAATTTTCTACCATCAATTCATCTGACAAAATTTGAATTTGAATATCTAATTATTTCTAATGAATCATATATTTTAAACATGAGCATATGGTCATTTGTTCCTTGAAGATATCTTCAAACTTTTTTTGCAATTTTTTAATGGTTTATGTCATGATTACTTTAATATTGTCTAGCATTCCAACTATGAGCCAGGATCACTTCTCATGCATATTTGTAAATATATCAAGTTGCCAACAAGCATATAGAATATATTTCATTTGTTTACGTTTCACATTATTCATTAGACATTACATGAGATTAAATTTATCTCCTTTTTATATTAGGAAAATTTCTGTTGAACATTTGTTCACATTAAATTTCTCAAAAATTCTTTTGAAATAGTCTTTTTGAGGTAATCCTAGCATTTCATGCCATATATTTCGAAACATTGAAATTCTTATTGCATAGGATGAATATATTATATTTTTCATTTCAAAATTCTTCTAAAGAAAATCTCTATTCCTATTCTTTTGCAATTTACTATCTCTTGCTTAGATAACGTTCATTTGCAAAGTAAGGAGAATTAATCAATTTCCTTCCTTTGGTACCAAACTTTTTAGCAAATCTTTTCAAGAAAAAATAGGTAAAGATTGGAGATGAACAGACTCGTTGAAAATAATTTATGTGACAAAGAAATAAAGCACGTTAAGGTTAGCAACGGGAAGCTATTGGAGATGTTTAAAGATTAGTTATACGTTGATGGATGTGCTAGAAAATTTAGGAGAGATGAAATTTTTAGAGATTTTCAGTTGTTGTAAGGAGACAATTAGTTAGGGGGAGTTTAGAAGATTAGGGTTACATTAAACACAAGTTTCATCGTAAGGTCGAGATATGACGATAACTGTGCTCTTCGTGATGGGTAGGACGGAAGAGAGTACTTTTGAGCCTGATATTTCTTTATTTTAATTTATTTGTCTTTGTTTCCAGTAGTTCTATATTACTTGATTGGATCATAAAGCGAAGAGTCTTTATGTATTGAAATTGAAATATATGTCCTAAATTGACTAATTTCCACCCATTGTTTTAATGTTAAAAACTAATTCATCCAAAGGTTAACCAATTTCATTCTAACATGTGATATTTTCATCAAAGGAATTGTATTTTATGTTTGGTGGGCTGATTGACTTTCTTTTGGTGCCCACCAAATTTTATTTTCAAAATTTTCCAAAAAAAATTCAACCAATTAATTATAATGTTAAATGAATTTTTTTTCTTTCTATTTTCATGTAAGTGGTTGATTTGATGCAACTCGTGAACATCTCATATTCTTCAATGAATGCGGTCTCCATGTGTGATGGGTGTTCATTGAAAATAGAGCAATAATGGAGGGATGGTTGCTTGCCTCAATTATTTAAAGAATTGACAAATACCCACTAATTTTTGTCCCTCTTGGTTTTAGTACTATCTTACTTAACTTCAACTTGCATTTATCCAATTCAAGAACAGAAGTAGGTGGGCAAATGACACGTTGCATTTGTAAACTTTTCATTTTTGGCTGCAGATTTTGCTAGCTAATTAAGATAGGAATACAATAAGTGGGGAAGAGAACTTCAATTGGAAAAAGGACTTTCGAAAGTGAAATCCTCTCTTATAATACTTTTCTACTCATATAGTCAATGCAATAATTAATTACTTTTTTTAAAAGGTAAGACTAAGATGTCCGGTTGTGATCGTGAAACGACGTGGGGCATTTTTTTTCTACAGGAGAGTCGTTTTGTACTAAATTGAATAATCATGTTCAATACAAGTTGTTCTATGATTCTTAGTGTCAATCCTAGAAACAACATATTGTTTTAATTCATAAATTATTACATAATAATGTAATTTCTATAAAAGTTTGTTAGATCTTATAAAGGCAACTGGTTGGGTCGGTCGTGTTAGGCCCAGGTCTAATTTTAGGATGACATGTGGGCCGATCGACCCATTCCCAAAATGATGAGCTAAGCCCGGCAGGTATTCACTATATACGTTCATTATCTCCTCATGACGCAGGTATAACCCTAAAATCTTAATACTCTCTATTCATAGCCACAAAAACTACTACAAAAGAATTGACTTAAGCATCGGAGGGGCCGGCCGGCGATCAACCCCCGGTGTGCCTTTATTATTTTTGCAGATATTTTCTAGTTGAAGTTAATTGAGCTCATGAGTCCAAACAACGGCGCTCAACTTCAGCAAAATCAAACCAAACTAGCAACCAAACGACACCTGAAATTATTTTTGTTTGCAATCATCATAGTCATCCAAGTTGTAAAATATCATTCCTGAGATGTAATATAATTGCAGGTAATCACAAAACATCAGCAGATGTCATTTTTCTAATTATTTTTACTGTTATAATTTAAATTTAGTATATTTATTATCGTAAACATTGGAAATCAACCCAAACGTATTGACGTACGTAATTTAAACTTGGATATTTAATTCCCAGTACAAATTTCCCAAGTTGCACTTGAATCGATAGGCAAGTGTTGTGGATGCCTGGACCGCTAAAACTCTGTTCAGTCTAAAATAATACATCATCGAGCACTAGTTATAAACATAGAAGTATCTACCAGGAAAATTAAATAATACTTCCTCCTATTTAAAATAAGTATCGTTTTAGAGGGATTTTAATTATTCAAAATAAGTGTCGTTCACAATTTTTCATGCATGTTTATAAT
>JAOSBK010000008.1:5726618-5737071 GCA_027568895.1 Erythroxylum shatona
TTACCCTTTAATTTCTCTCACATCTTAATTATACAGATTACATTTTCAAGGCAATTCAACATGCAATTAATAAGAGTGTATCAAACATTTCACTAGCTTTTTTAATAAGTGTGCATCTCTCTAAAACGACACTTATTTTAAATAAGAGAAAGTACAAAACAACAAAACATGTTTAATCCATTTGACTAATGTAAATAATAAAGGCAAATTTTATCATTTAAATATATTTACAAGTTCAAGTCACGAAAATTTCTTTATAACCCTCTCTCAACTCTCGCAAAGCAAAGAATCGAACAATCATTCAAATATGTAGGCCGGTTTTGGATTGAAGCATGCTAATTGCATGAAGAGATCAAGATTGACATGCTATACCACCCTATTTGGATTGAATTTTCAAACCAATAAAGCTTTAAAATGATAAATGATATAAAAATTTAAAGATGATTTGTGATAAATTTTTTTAAAAAATTCATAGTTTTACTCATTTATAAAAAATTAGATTTTAATTAGTAAAATTTTTTATATCGTTAAAATAAAATGTCAATTTTCATTGTTTTAGTATATGATGAAAAGAATAAAAGTTAATAATTTTTAAATTATAAATATGACATATTTTGTCCACAAGCAGAGAGTCATTGCTATCTGTGTAAGAGTCAAGGCTTATCATACGTCCTCAAATGAAATCATTGGACCGAAGATAATACGAGTACAATAAATGATGCTATTCACATACAATATCATCTTATTACAAAATTACAACATAAGACTTCCTATATTTTGACAACGACCATTTAAGCACAACCACTCCTCCTAATATGGTGCCAACTGCTGGAGGTGGTCCCGTTTTCGCTTGTGCTGTGATCACTGTCATGTCGTTTCCTGCTCTTTAAATTCCTTTCAATGCATGAACTATACCACTCCTTTTGGGCATTTCAAATTCTCTCCAGAGAGTCCAAGCCTTTCTCATCTTTTCCTTCTATTCCCTCTTCTTATATTGCAGGACAAGCACCTTTATTTCCTGTGATTTCTCTATCAAACACAAATGCTTCCAACAAAGCGTGGCCACAGATTCTTCAAATTCAGAAACCTATCACTCTCTAACGTCACCGTATCCTGCCACTTCTGCTGCATGCCAATTCTTTTTGGTTAAGAGTTCTAAATACAGCATCTTCCTTGATATAATCACCAATAACTAACCTTTTTTACTTGACCCTGAGGCCTGAGCAGATAACATTTCAGTGTTTCACTTTTTCAAGAAAGGCATATCCATATATAATCTTTCCAGGGATATTTTCGTTTTTCCGGGGGTTCTTTTTTCCTTGTCACTTACGTCCACATTTATCTTTTCTACTCCCAATGGTTTTGAAGGCCTACTTCTTCTCACGTGCGGTCGTGGAACTGGCATGGATTATGCTAAGGATTGACTACTCTAGGCTTTTCTGGCTCCTCTTTGGTGTCTTCTCTTATGAAAATCATGAAGGAAAACCTCGGATTTAGACCTCTCTGCCTCCAACGTGCTGACACTTAACTCTTCCATCTTTAGTTGTTTAGTTACTATACTACTCATTGATATTATATTATAGTTTTTAACCGTCTTCCGACCCAACTTCGCCAGTTGTCTAAGTTGTCAGAGAACTCAAACATGCACAGACAACAAGTTGAGACACAGTCCAATCGTGAATATATCGAAACCGATCCTACAGGACGGTATGGTCGGGTAAGTTTTACAGTATCTATATATACACACACACGCACGCATCCTAACTATTGTGAAATAATATCTTATCTCAATTAGCTAGCGTAGCTGTAATATTTCTAATATTATATATACCAGGACAGCAAGTTTTACCGAATACCATCAATTATCTAACCGCTGGTATTAATATTTTTCTGTGTTCTTTAATCCCATCTTCAATTTTTGTTTCCTTTGTCAACCGGATCTTTATTATTTGTATTGGTTATTAAGAGTGCCTTCTGGGTCATCGTAGATATAAGCCTCACATAATTTACTGATTGACTATATTTTTTTATGTAGCCGTTCACAAGTTCCCCAAAACTTTGAAAGATTACACACCTGTATGGGTATTATGGCTTTCTAAAAATGGACTGAGAATGCGTGTAATCTTGAGATAAGAACGAACATCACAGATAATGAAGTGATGCAATAATATAAACTTGACAGGTTTGAACTCACGTCTGAGAGTTTGTTTTTTTCATGACTAGAACATATATTGACAGTTTTTGCTGAGGTGGATTTAGTGGGGAAGTTATCATCCAGACCATTATGCGGCTGGATTATCAATTTTGGTTCTAGTACTGAATGATCTAAAGAGAGGTTATGTGTTTTTACATATAATATTATGATCTTTCCTTCGTAGGTGTAAATGAGAATTTTGACACAATTGTTGGGGAAAACAAATTGTTTTGACGTTTTTATTTGCTTAGTTGAGTGATCATTTGTTAAATGGATTGCTGAATAGAAATTTTCTGATCACATCAAGTTAATATGTGTCTTTTACTTTACTTTGGGTAGTTTGATGAGGTTCTTGGAAAAGGAGCAATGAAAACAGTCTATAAAGCCATTGATGAAGTAATTGGAATGGAGGTAGCATGGAACCAGGTCAAACTCAATCAGGTACTTTGCAAGCCTGAGGACTTGCAGCGGTTGTACTCGGAGGTTCACCTTCTCAGCACCCTTAATCACGAATCTATCATTCGGTTTCACACCTCATGGATTGATGTTTATCAAAAGACCTTCAACTTCATCACTGAAATGTTTACTTCAGGAACTCTCAGAGAGTAATTTCCTTTCCGACTATATACCTTTTGAATATTCTCATATCTCAGAATTCAGATAGGGAAAGTTCTTTGACCTAATGAATCTTACATCTCAGTCACAAGCTCTCCATTGTCAATTTGGTGCAGATACCGGAAGAAATATAGGCAAGTGGACATCCGTGCCATTAAGAACTGGTCTAGGCAAATCTTACAGGGCCTTGTGTATCTACACAGCCATGACCCTCCAGTAATCCATAGAGACCTGAAATGTGACAACATCTTTGTTAATGGACATCTTGGACAAGTCAAAATCGGTGATCTAGGCCTTGCAACAATTCTGAAGAATTCCAAATTAGCTCACAGTGTCATAGGTAGTTATTTCGTCGAGCATACGATATAGATCGTAAGCATTTGGATGTTTGTGTTAATATCGTTACGATTGTTCTGTTACGTTTTAGGCACCCCTGAATTCATGGCACCAGAATTATATGAAGAAGAGTACAATGAACTAGTTGATGTCTACTCGTTTGGCATGTGTGTTCTAGAGATGCTTACAACTGAATACCCTTACGGTGAATGCACGAACCCGGCACAAATTTACAAGAAAGTTACCTCGGTAGGCTGCATACCTGATCTCATACCAGCGAATTTTTTGGACTAGAAAATGAATGAGGTTAATCAAATATGCAGGGCAAGCTACCAGCGGCATACTACCGGATTCAAGACTTGGAAGCACAGAGATTTATTGGAAAATGTTTAGCTACTGCTTCAGAAAGATCATCAGCCAAAGATCTACTGCTTGATCCATTTCTGGCTTCTGATGACGATTGCCTGTTATCTGCTACAAGATTTACAAATCAAACACCCTTTTTGAATACTGGGGAAATGGAGAAACTGCACCTGAGCAATGATCAACCAAGGACAGAGATGACAATCACAGGGAAGTTGAATCCTGATGATGATACGATATTTCTTAAGGTGCAAATCACAGATAAAGATGGTATGACTCTGAGTATTGTTCAACTTACAGAGGCTAAGAAAAAGAAAAAAAAAACCATTAATTGACCTATTCTATAAAGGTGCATCAATTTAAAACAGGGATTGCCGGTCAATAGAAATTTAGTCTTCTAGAATTTAATATAGAGATTGTTAAATAGTGTACTGGAATCTAGTAGTGACATTGATATAAAACCAGCGTCAAGAAGGGAAAATGAGTGGAAGAACATAAGCTTCTGTCATATGTTAAATATCAGAACTTTAGTTAGACAGAAGAAGATCCTCAAGGAAGATAGGAGTAATAGCATATATAGACAGATGTTAGCGCTTCAAATGTATTGAAAGTCTTCCTTCATATGCCATCTTGCAGGTAGTCCAAGGAACAACATATACTTTCCATTTGATATTATACATGATACACCAATGAATGTTGCAATGGAGATGGTCAAGGAGTTAGAGATAGATGATTGGGAGCCTCATGAAATTGCTGAAATGATTGATGGAGAGATCTCGGCGCTAATCCCAAACTGGAAGAAGTGGGATTTGCCAGAAGATGTCGCCTACCACACACTAGAGTACCAAGAAGATGGACCTAATAATCCTTTCCATTCTTCCTCCTCGTGTTCATCATCTCAAGACCTGCCAGAGCTGATGACGCATTGTCTCATAGGTATGTCAAACTTTTATGTCTTAATTGTGGTCTTATAACTAATTATGCAGTCTTCCTTTTCTGAACCTGACACATTCCTGTGATGCTAACACTTACAACACCTGGGAATCTTCCATATAAACCGATATACATTCTAATTGTTTAAGGTTTTGAAGAACATAACGTAGAACGTCAGAAGAGTTGTTCATCATTCGTGTTTCCGTTATTTAGAAGCCTTAGTTATTTAATAACATAAGACGACAATCTGGAGAGGTTCCCTATGCTTCTCAGTAGGGAATAAGCTAATTAGTCAGTTCAAAACATGCATGCGAGGCCTTAGACGAACAACAGGAAATCAGAATATCAATTCAAAACAGTTGTTTCTGCAGATGATTTGTTTGATGATACCAGCTCTCAAAGCTCTTCACACTCAGGATCATACTCCAACATGAAATACTTTCCTGGTGACGATCACAAGCCTAATTTGAGCTCAACCATGAGAGTTAGAAACTCAAATACAAGGATTTCCAACTTGACAAGGTTTGGTCCTGGAGACAACTCAAGTTCTCATATTGGACAGGCGATTGCTAGAAGTGCCTATGAACACTGCAGACTTTTACTGGAGTCACAGAATAGAGCTTCTAGCCCAAAAAACAAAAGGCTAATGAACGGCCACAGATTTCAGAGGAATCGGTCACTAGTAGATGTCCGCAGTCAATTACTGCACCAGTCATTGGTTGAAGAGGTAAACAAGAGAAGAATGTTCAATACTGTAGGAGCTCTAGAAAATATTGGTTTTCAGGGGCTTCCTGGTGGCACTGGAAAGGCATCATCACATCAAACTTGGAGCGAAAGAAATTAAAACTTAGATATTTCAGGAATCAGAAGTGAGCAGCAATTGATGATCTTGTGTGAAATGAAAAAACGAGAAATGCCTGAAGTATAGCTTCTCTATGGTTCTTTTGATGAGGAGCTACTGGAGGTCGTCAATGTCAATCCGCAGTAACGATCTATCAAGTGATAAGCCAAGTTGTCATGCAATTGATTGTAAATAAGTATGTCTATGGCATGATCCATGTAAAAATATATCCTTGATTAAAATAAATGTTTGAGAAATAAAAAAAAAATACATGCTTTGTATTAACATCTCTCTTCCAAAATCAAGAACCTAGACGTTCAGTTCATCAGTTGAGAATGAAAATTTGCCGCTGTACATCTTTCCCTACATCTTTGTTCCAAGTTGCGAGTCCAAAGAAGCACATGATGGCAACAAGAAACACTCATGTGTTTTAGTAGCACTTCAAGATTACACTCTATATAAGCCATATACAACAATAACATAGTTACAAGATATTCTGATTGTGTGTTGTTATTTACTGAATTTTAATGATTGCCAAGGAAGTTAGTTGACAACAAATAATCCAAAGCAGCATGCCCTGTTTTTTACGGCATCATTTCTTAATATCGAACCATAGATTTCTGCAGTTCATAAAGCATGTTGTCGATTCTGCCGTAATTATGTTGTTTCCACCTTTGATTTCTCCGCTGTTTTAGTAGAATGGACAACAACTTCACACTTTAAGGACATGTTCCGATGATTTTTCTTATTTGTAGCTTTCATGCAAGCTGGACGATAAAGAAATATGATGAGTAGGTTGGGAGATTTATGACAGTGTTTAGTTCTAAGTGGTGTGTTTTCTATGCCTTCAGTTTTTTACCTTTTGCATGGAATGAGACTAATCAAGTGCACAATCCTGGACAAGATTGTCGACTGGGCCAGTTGACAAGTTGGAGTCCCCCCAATTTCATGTCATTCTCTTTTCTTGCTTAATGGCTTTTCACATTACCTGGTACGTCTAGTTAGTGTAGTCTGATGGTCCTTGCAGGACATGGATACTTTGAAACTCCTAGTCCTAGCATTCAACAGGCTATATAACACTTATAACAGCGTTAAAACGGGATTGAGCAAAGATTCTTATTTTCTGGATTTTTATACATTTCCCTTGTTCCTATCATGAAAGGACTCTGTTTGTTATAACAACAAACGACTAAGGCTAAGCCTCAGGGGCTCTTTTCCCATGGAAAGTTACTAGCTGAGCATCTTAGAACAACGATAAAGCATGAAAAGAGTTGCATATATATGACAAAATAACCATCAGATTCCAAGGGTATAGTTCTTGTGGTTCTGCTGGATGTGAGCCAACTGTTAACGGTGAAGAATGAAGAGATTAAATAATTGACGTTAGCGAATTTGTGAGTGCTCCTCTGCTATGTAAACATTAAAGTACTATAGCACAGTCCTACGAACATTCGATGGGGTTCATAATACCTTTCTCGGGATCATTACTAACTACACCAGTAGTCTTTCGTTCAATCGGTAGACAACAACAAGAAAAAGGAGATGGTATATATAATGCTTCCCTTCCAGTACTGTCACCTAAAATAATTTCATTTCTATTTGCATGGAAAAGGTTTGTCTTCTGGACCATAATTCATTTGGAAATCAATAATGCTTGGGAAAAACTGGTCAAGACAATGATTAAGGCAAGTCTAACCGAGTATAGTTTGGCATGGTTCAACTAACTATGATTTTATGTCACGCCTATTTGAATCATCACTCTTCTTTCTCATTATCTCATTTCTTATGTTGAGTGAAAAAGAGCCTTCCAGTTCTCCGTCTTTGACCAGCATTTTCTTTATTCTATCTTCAACTATGAAGGCTATCACTTGCTGTTCATGGTGTTTCTCCGGTTTAATATATATGAAGAAAGAAAAAAGAGTCTACAAGTTACTGTATGTTCCTGAAATTCCTCGTCCTGGTGTAGTTTAGATAATCGAATTAAACATAGCATGAAGATTCCTATATTGATTTGACTTTCCCTCAGCCAACCAGGATGAATACGAAGAACCTTCACAACAACAGAGAGACCTATAATACTATTTCAGTGTTGCCTTTAAGCTGCTGAAATCCAGCAGTCTGTAATTGGTTGAACTTGGAATCACGGCAATCTATATTCAAAATTATAGCTGTAAGTTTTAGTCTTTTAATGACTAAAAAGGCTCATTTCAATAGTGGGTTTCGGATTCCAATTCAACTTTGAAATGTAGTAAGTCCAAAAAGCATGATACATCAAAGTTTCTGTCATATATGCAATTGATAATCTTATGATTTCTACAGTCGGTCTGTCATGTTGACCCAGATTTCCTCAAATGCCTTCACAATGAGATCATGATTCTCATTTGAATTTAGCAAAAGGTAACAGGTAAGAAGGTCTTCCAAGTCCTTAGATTCCCTGATGTTGTTCTCCACAATCATTTCGACCATGGAGTCCCTGAAGTCCCTCTGTGGATCAGCCGAGGACTTGACAACTGCAAAGCTCTCTGAAAGGGTCTTATTTCTTGATGATGACACACTTTTTCGAGCACTGGCCTGAATTTTCCTGTTTGAAATTCTTGGTGAATTAGCTCGAAGTTTTGTTCCAGCACAGTTTGGAGAAACCTTTCTAATGGGACGATTGGTATTTTTCTCTGTACGCGTCCTGACGCTTTCCTCCTTGCCAACCTTGACAGAGAGACACCTTTTTGCTTTAGATGACCTTTTTCTAGTATTGGTGGCATCAATTTCCTTGTCTTCGAATTTTGCTGGTTTGGTCGCACAACGATGAAGCTCTGGCTCTGAGATCATAGTGTCATGACCATCAACGCTCTTAACTTTCGTTTCACGGCACTCATCGTTCATGTCAATGATGATATCTGTCTTTGAAGAACTAAATTTACAATTTCGATAAGTGGACCAGAACGCTAGTTGACGATCAAACAGGCCAGTAACAGCAAAGTTATCATCTTCCTCAGATTCAGATAGGAGAGATTCATAGAAATTAAGCTCAGGAGAGCTCCCGAGCGAGGAGCTAGAGCAATACCCTACTGAGTCATCAGGAACAGAACCTGTCCAGCAAGAGTTATTAGCAGCATGACAGCTATAACTAGAAGAAGTGAACGAGGAGCAGACAAGTTTTGGAGAGGGCCTGTAGATGGTTTTTCTTTCACTTCTTCTATTCGACGAAGCTCTTGGTTGCTCCGGGAAATGAGTATCTGAAACTTTCAGGTTCACAGGAAAATTGTAGCGTTTATCTACTCTGTTAGGAGCTGTCTTGGAGTAGTAGGAGTACCTTCGCCGAGAAACATTGGATTTTCGTGATGTCGCAGAAGATGAAGGCACCTTTTTCTTCCAACGTCGAGAGGTATATTGCTTTCTGCTTTTGCTCATGTCCTTGAGCTTGTAAAACCAGGCATTTGGTATCATATCTGACAATCTAAAACTGTAATTTCCCATCTCTGTATGTGAATCCTCTCGTCTTGTGTTACTGGAACGCCCTTAAAAGTTTCGCTCTTCTTCCGTCTGAGGTGGTTCCGTCTTATATTCAAAGGTGACCAACATGTGATGAGAGCTACGAAACCACAAGATTGTAACGTTGGACAATTATTCAAATTTGTTAAATTATCTTTTTCTGTTGTTTACATTGTTTTTTTTTATTTTAGTTATTTAAATCTTTAAATTTTCGATTTATATGATTAATCTCGATCGAGCCTGTCATACAGGATTTGTCTAGTATAGAGTACCCAATTGGTATAATTTATAAGTTATTACATCAATATGGAGGTTCCAATGCACATCCAGAGTACAGCAGTTACGGGTTTCTTCATTTAAAAAAAAGAGAGTAAATAGCATCCATCAATAAATTGCCTCTTGCATTATCTCTTTTCTGTTGGAGATGGGTCCCTCTCACATAGAGGAACTCCATCATTCCAATGTTGCGGCTGCAGCATTGAAATCAGTGTCGTAACATGCAGCATTTGTTGAAAAAAAGAAAAAAAGACAGTTGCACGATGGAGTGCCTAATATAAGCACTCCATGCTTCAGAAGAAATTCAGAAAAAACATAAAAAGAAAACCAGAGCAAATCAAATACTTTGAAGTTGAGAAATATATTCCTAAAGGGTTAGTGCGTGACAAAATAGTAAAGTTAGTATTTTTAGGTTGGGAAACACCTTGTGAGCTACTATTTTGATTTTATCTCTGTATACCTACTATTTGTAATAGTGGAAGAAATATTCTGAGTTTTGTTCGTAGACGTAGCCCAAAGTTAAGGGTGACTAATGTTAAATATTCTGTGTCGATTTTATTTTTTTCTGTTCACAAAATACACTCGTTGCGTCCAATAAGTGATATCAGAGTTATGTTTTCATTGAAGATATTTTTTGAAAAGAAGCAAGTCATCGGGAAGAGGAAATTACAATGAATTTTTGAACGTGATCCGTTAGAGAAGTTGACGTAAAACAGCAAAGGTGATGAATAATACTGTTACGTTGTTTTAATAAATTTACAAGGTGACACACACTGGGTCCCGCAATACTATTTGCGGTACTATTTACAAGTTACTATTTATCGGGTTCCGCAGCACTATTCTAGTGGAGTCCGACGATGCTATTCCGGTGAGTACTATTCACAAATTACTATTTACCGGATCCCGTAGTTTCTATTTCAATAGAGTTCGACAATACTATTCCGATCCCGTGGTGAAAATTTAGAAGATATCTTTTCTGTCAAATTTTGACGTCCTGATTTCATATTTGAAGTCAGTTTTTTCAAATTTGGCTTAATTTGGCAAATCGAGGTGAAGACAAACAAAATGATCAATTTAAACAGTATTAACTACCGTATATGGTGAATTAAGATGAAGGATCTCTTGATGATTACAAAGATGCATTTGTCGGTATTTTAGACAATTAAACCGGAGGAGATGTCCAACGAAGATTGGGAGTTTGAACATGAACGAGCGTGTAGTTATATTCGACAATTTGTCGATGATAATGTGTACAATCATATTTGTAACGAGACTCATGCAAGAACGTTGTGGAATAAGCTTAAGCAGTTGTATGCTTCAAATACCGGTAACAACAAATTATTTTATCTGACAAAATTAATGCAGGTAAAATACCAAGAGGGTACTTCTGTAGCTGATCATTTAAA
>JAOSBK010000008.1:5737171-5755784 GCA_027568895.1 Erythroxylum shatona
CCTAAAGGGTTGGTGAGTGACAAAATAGTGAGATTAGTATTTTTAGGTTGGGAAACACCTTGTGAGCCACTATTTTGGTTTTATCTCTGTATACTTACTATTTGTAATAGTGGAAGAAATATTCTGAGTTTTGTCTGTGAACGTAGCCCAAAGTTAAGGGTGAACTACGTTAAATATTTTGTATCTATTTTGTTCATTTTATTTTTTCCTTTTCACAATATACACCCGCTATGCCCAACATTTTCTACTCTTTGTTATAGTTAATTTTCGATTCTAAAACCTATCATGATATCAAGGCTCCTAATGTTCTTAAGCAAGAGAGTGTGGCGGCGTGGCGGCTAACAATATATCAATTATTTTGTTTCTAATTTTTAATGTTGAAAATTATCAAGTTTGAGCAATCAAAATGAAAGGTCACTTAAGAGGTATTGGCTTGTGGGCTAACTTGAGAGGTATCAACTTGTGACAGTGAGCCTTATCTCAAATTCTCTCATAATCAATTTTCCTAAGAATTATAGGTTATAAAACAACCAAAAAAGCTTGAAACACGCTGAATTAACTCTATCGTGATAATAATAAAACAAGGGAAGATGTAAGTGTTAAATCTCAAAAGAGATTTTGAGATTCTAAGGATGGAAGAAAAAGAGACTCTACAAGAATTTTTTGACAGACCAATGATCATAGTAAATAAAATTAGGTTGATGAGAGAAGAGCTACCTCATAGTAGGACCATAGAGAAAGTATTTGTAAGCTTACCTGAAAGATTTGAGGCAAAAATTTTATATCTAGAAAATTCAAGAAATATCAATCAAATTACCTTGCTTGAATTAATCAATGTCTTGCATATTCAGAAACAAAGAAAAATGTTTAGAAAAGAAGGAACTCATAAGGTAGTTGAGGGGGCTTGTTTAGCAAAGGCCTCATCTTTAAAAGAAAAGCTTAATCTCAACGTGGGATTTGCAAGAAGCTCGGTTATGATGAAGACAATTGTTGAGACAAGAGAAAGTCTTGGTATTTCAAAGTGCAAGAAGTTCGAGCAAATATAAAAGAATTGCAAAGGTAAAACTGAAGAAAATGTCAATTTAACACATGTTGTTAAGGGGGTTTAAACCGTTCCTCTAAACCAAAGATGAAAACTATAAACAATAACCATCTAACTATTTCTTTTCAAGAAAAATATAGTAGTATTTCTAGTCGTGTTATGTAAGTATCATCTGCATTTACGGTGTTGAAGTAACATCTCATCAATATACTAAAAATGGACAGGACCACAAACAATAATTTAGCCCCAACAAACACTTACCACTAATAAGTATGAAGAGGGTAGATTTAGCGAAACAAGATTTTGGTAAACCTCTTGGAGTTTGATACCCAACTACACAAGAAAAAAGTCAAAGCTTTGACCGTAAAATTGGACCAACTTCCACCTCTAAGTCTGATCAGGGATGGATTTTAGCAGACGAGACCTACCCTACTCAATTTGGCCCATTGGGATTTCTGTTAACAACAGAGACTATAACCTGCAAAGGAACTTGAGAGAAAACCTCTAGCCTCTAGCCTCTAGGGCAGATCGTCAACATGACAACATATTCTGTTCTCACTTGTACTAGTGCCAGATGTCTGACAAAGATTCTACGCTATTCCATAAAATTATATGTCCCAATAGCAATCATTATCATCCCTCCAAGTGGAACTCAGAGAATGGGTTGCCACTTACAAATTCACATCCATCCAAGACGTACGTGAAGGCAACTAATCAACAAATCCAAAGAACATAAGACGTGCAAAAGAACCACATTCACATCTCTCAACTAACAGATATTCATCTCTCTCGGTGCACCAACTGTTAATCAAGCACACATCATAAAAGCATAACAACTATTCTGGTACTCTGCTCGAAGAAATCATAAGCGAAAAGAAAAAAAAAAGCCACCTTTTTGTTGGATTTCTTCAACGACACTCTCTGTCTGATCATTCCAAATGAAAGCATTAGTTGCCTTCAGATACAAGCTTTTCAGCCCCTGCAGAAGACTTTTTCTAGCCTTCAGACTCAAACTCAGGAAACCTGTCCTTATAAGGTCTCTTCGCTCCCATACACGTCGCAGCAACCACCAAAAAGCTCCACCAAAGAAACGGATTTTCAACCCTCTGTTCTCTGTTTTCCGGAGACGTTCCAGAAAAATGGATAGACTCGCGGAGCTAATGAACTCTCCTAAGCCCGTGCTCGAAAGACAGCTCTTTCCATCCCCTCTGACGCCAGCTTACATAAAGGCCTGCAACAGCAAGGCCACCAAAAATGAAGCTTTTGGAAACGAAGACATTGAAGATGCTTGCAGGAGCTTTGAGAACTATTTGGTGGACGTGATAGTTGAAGAAGGAAAAGTAAGAGACTTGATGGACGTGGAAGAGCTTCTCTACTGCTGGAAGAACCTAAAATGTCCAGTCTTCATCGATTTGGTCAGTAGATTCTACGGAGAGCTTTGCAGGGACCTGTTCTCCCCTGATGATTACACCAGTAGCGACATTGCTAGTTCTTAGTAAATCCAGTTTGTCTTACCTCGTACGTTGCAAAGGCCTGGCCCTCGCCAGCTCTTCCTCAACAATTCTTCTTTTCTAGCCTTTCTTTGTTCAAAACTTTGCATTAGTAACAGACCACGAATAAAGCCAATCTCAATGGTTGTTTGAGGCAAGTTCATGTCTACATTCAGCTCCACATAACTGAAATTTAGTTATAACTGCTAGCTTGGAAAATTTACCAGCAAGAGCAAGCGCTTGTATGAAAATGTCCAAATCAAAAGAACATCGTTCCTGTGAGATGATACAT
Organism: Erythroxylum shatona; assembly: GCA_027568895.1. Taxonomy (NCBI): domain Eukaryota; kingdom Viridiplantae; phylum Streptophyta; class Magnoliopsida; order Malpighiales; family Erythroxylaceae; genus Erythroxylum; species Erythroxylum shatona. The sequence goes on from JAOSBK010000008.1 coordinate 5,739,996, forward strand.
ATAGCCCAACCATTTATCAAACACGACAATCAATATAGTTTCATTCATTTAAGTCCAACTTTGGTGATGAAAAACAGACATCCACTAGACAGTAAACATGTTGGGGTGCTCTGCAAAATGTTAACCAAAAATTGGATAATATAGATGCATTACCATCCTCAGCTGGATGTATATTTACAATTCAATGCACATAAAACTAGATTCTTGCGTTCAAAATATCTTATAGATATGCGATATATAAAACTACAGAGTAGTAGTACACAATCTATGCTTAGGGGTTTTAGTTCCATCTCATTACACTTGCTTGATCCGAAAAGAAACACCAATGTAGCTCAATTGACTCGAGCCAAGTATAAACACATTCAAAACAAATAGATATTAACATCGCTAATTACCCACCAGACACAGTGCTTCCATCTAGTAAGTTCCATGAGACTTCTGAAACATACACCTGCGCCCTCACCACAGTATCGCCAACTTTAAACCCAGGCATGACCATAAACTCCACTTTACAACTAGAATGTCTTTCATCAAGGTCGGCAGTACCTTCCCCTTTCTTGTCAATACGTTCCATGTATATATCTGAGAATTGGCATCCCCTATTTACTGCAAATATTTTGGCTTTGAGATCAATCGAAGTTGCAATCTGCTGTAGAACCCAAACCCACTTTGCCATCCTTGTGAATATTTGATAGAATGGCGTCCTCGGGTGCTTGCCACTCAAAACAAACATCCTCTGATCCAAATTTCCTAAGAAAGACAACTCCATCACTGGATGAGTGACAAACAGGTACTTCTTTCTGCAGAAATCAGCAAATTCTGAATGTGGGTTTTCTATCAGATAATGAAGAGGATCATCAACCATCAAGATATCATCAACATTATGAGACTTCAGTGACATGCCATGGAACATCCTCCGTGCAATGAAAGCTTCAAAAGCAAACTTCTTATCAGACCTTTTGAAGTAAACTACTCCACTTTCAATTGAATCTGCTGCAAGGTCTAGATCCCAACCCGAAGCTTTCATCAAGCTAATTACTGGTTTTGCAAAATCATGAATGGATTTTGAAGCATTTTTGAAGGTATCCTCAAACATAGCAATATTCATAATCCTTGCATTCTTTCTCACTAGACTTTCCTGCCTCGTCTTTTCAACTAATATAGCATTTCTAAAATCGAAATCATGAAGTTCTTGTCGTAAACATGCAATTTCAGCATCTTTTTCACTGTTTTTAGACTTAAGTTTTTCTAACACCTCTTCATTAACTTCTATTTCAGCTCGTAAACAACCAAGAAGGGACGAATCAAGCTTGGATTTTGCGAACTGCTTCTCCTTGTACCTCTGCTTGATCTTACAAAGTGATTCCAGCAGAGCAACAACTAGTTCATCAGCAGCTATAATCTTTTCAGGAATGTAGGGTATATGAGCTTCCTGAAGTTGGATATAAGCTAATTTCAGAGCAGACACTACATCAAACAGCTCAAGAATACACTTGTTACCAATTATGCTGCTCTTGTTTCCAACAGCAGGATGGGGATGGATTTTCTCACCCTCGCAGCCAGTTTCCTTGGTGGCATCACTGTTATCTTCACCCGTTGATTGTTCTTTGGGGTTTGGCTGAGAGTGACGATCATGGGGAACTTGGTTCTCATTGGTAAAAACTCCAATGGATCTCAATTTGCAAACTTTTGCAAATTTAGATACCATTTCGGTTATGTTTGCGGAGGGTTTTGAGGTTTTAGTCGTGGCATTCTCCATAACTTAAGAGGATTGATCTAAATACCAATGACAAGTCCTACGGGATTTAGTTTTCAGAAACACTAATCTGAAGAAACTGAAGAAAGAGAGATACAACAAAAAAGGAAACAAAACAACACGATGCAATAATGTAAAGCAAAGTAGCAAACACTAATAAGAATGTCCCGATTTCCAGGCCAAATGAACACTTAGGACCTCAAAGGATTGAAGAAACTAAAGGTGTTTCAAGGTTATGCAAATGGCCAATATGCTTCCTAGAGAAACAGTCAGCAAGAAACAACATAGGTTATGAGGGGGGTCAAGAGATTCAAGTTAATTAAAGCAGCTAGCTTTTTGTTGCGTATGCTTAAATCCCCCAATCAAAGAGTTCAAGAGAGAAGTAACCACGCACAAGCAGCTGCCAAATATTGAAACTTTACCTCCAAAGATCGAATATACCTCAGTATCAAAGATTGGAAGGCAAAGCAATAACAGACGAGTAGTAATAGTATCAGACAACCAAGTGTAATCATTCAAGGAAAGGAGGAAAAGACATTAGAAAAAGAGAAAAGCCAACAAAAGAAAAGATCTGAACATCTGAGGAAAACCTCAAGTTGACAAAAGAAGATTGAGATGGTAGAGGAAAACAATGTTGTTTTCTATTTCCTTCACCAAATGGATTCAAAGTTAGGAACTTTAGTACAAAGCAATTAGAAAAAGAGAAAATGTAACAAAAGAAACGACCTGGGCATATGAGAAAAACCTCAAGTTGACAAAAGGAGATTGAGCTGGTGGACGAAAACAAAGTTATTATCTATTTCCTTCACGAAATAGCTTAAAAGTTTGGAACTTTAGTTCATAGCATTCGTCTCTCTGAGTGCTACTTCTCCACTGGACATTAGTCCTTTCTGGGGTTCAGTTATCTTGGTGTCTCTCTTCTCATCTCTAATGTAGTAATGTGTGCAAGTGTGTGAAAGCGTGAAGTTTGTAAAGTTTCCATGTTTGTTTAGAGAGAACTTGTAAATAAAATTATTATTTATGGGGAAGTGGGAGACGTGGAAGAAACCGAGTAAAGAAACTGTGGAGTTGCAGAGGCTGCAGTGTTTGAATTCCCTCTTCAATCTCTTCATCCTTCAAAATTTACAATGAAACAAACACAAACACACACGTAAATTACCAAAATTCAGTACTGCTACGTTACTTGGTAGTGTATTAAATTATGTGTCATTTTGTCATTTAAGACCTTCTGCGTCAAAGGCACCCGTCCTTGCCCTTGGACCAATCCCACTGGGGAGGTTTTTCAGAAGATGGGATCAGACAGCAAAGCAGCCGTTGATCTACTTGAGCCAAACTTTTGAAGGGATTCGATGGGCCAATCTACCCGTGATTGTGATTGGACCCAACAACAAAACAACAGCGTTCTGTGGCTGTGTCATGCTCAGATCTTGCAGCACAAGTTTTTACCAAGGTAGACTGTTCATAGATGACACTCAGAAACCAACTGGCGGATTGTCACTTATTTGTAATGTAATTTAACAGCATTCGTGTATAATTGTCCATCATTAATTTACTTTACAATATTCCAAGTTGAAAACTTGACATCATTTTCATTTTCAAACTCTTCATTTAACAAGTTGAAAGCAACAAACTTGTCAGCTTCAAAATTTTCCTCGAGTTTTGAGGGATGCAAGTCCTTCTACTAAGCTTCGTTACGGCTTCATTTATCGTCGACAAAATGATGCAGGAGCTTTCATCCTCTTAATCAGTATAAGAAATCGATATATAACTATACGTAGATCACGTGGTTTTACATGCATACGACGATGTTTAATGTTTGATTTTTTATCAAAAGAAGCACAAGACAGGCAATTCTAGACCCATCTGTCTGGATCGAGGTTAACCTGCCAGCTTTATTCAAACTTAAATAATTGAATGGTTTCAGTCAGGCTATAATGTAAGCCTCTGCACATGCATGTCACACTCACATTTCTGGTTCATATTGCTACGAAACCCTCATCTGGTGGTGGGGTGAAATTGGTTTTTTAAACGTACATATTATATATAAAAGTACACTCAGTCGTAGTCTCTAATAAGGGAGACAACGGTCTCTTCGTTGCCTTAGAATTTTACAGTACTTGAGACGTGAACAAAAGAACAGCGACAAAGTTGTTCTGCTGCAGGCTGCAGCTGCATGCATTCCGATCCACACGCTTTTCCCTTTTTTTCACAGCTACACCTGTTTACTACTTTACTATATATAAAAAGGGCTGCACTTCATCCCCACGCTTGCAACTTTCAATTCCATTGGTGAAATACTTGTTTATCTAGCTGATATTAGATATCTTCACTTTCCTCGATGCAGAATATATAAACACACGTACCTTCCTCATTTATTAACCCTCTTGCCTTGTCCTATACGGTTTCGAGTCAGGGAAAGTAGATTGCTCCGTGCATGGAGAGGAAAACTGATATGGGAAAGATAAGTAATCATGTTTAACTATAATGAGATTTGAGTATAGCTTCTTGCAGCTATCTTCTATGGTTAGAAGGGTAGTTAACTAATGCGGATAACCCTCGTAGGATGTAGCTACTTTTGCACCACTAGTTAAGCAGCATAAGCAATTCAATAAAGGCATCAAATTGACATTTATCTAACTGAATGAACTATCTAATCGTAATGGATTCCTTAAGATTAAGATTACGCGAATGGTAATTACGGAATTAAGGGAGGTTGAGATATTTCCAAATTATGATTACCCTGGTATTCTTACAAGTTGTAGTTACGAAAACATGTGCTGAAGTTGTCAGGCGGGCGTCAAATAAAAACTACTATTAAAGAGACTCAAAAATTGACTTTTGATGAATCTGTAACTTAAGGCACGAGGAGATGGGACACAAAACACGCAGAGAAGTTGGAAAATGTTGGCTGAGATTTTAGAATCTTCATCAGAGGTTTCAGGGGGAGAAAACAATAAAGAAAAGGAAGGCTCCATGTAAAGAATTGAAGTGTCTTTTTAAGACCATGTGAAGAGCAGTTCTCGGAACTGAGTCCAAACTTAATAGTCATCACTCATCAGCCACCAAACATGGCACCATGTCTTACACTTTGGTTTTGATATTATGTCTACATGCCCTTCCCCTTGATATTTCTTACACATTGGATGATCACTTGGAGACATTAGCTAGGACGTGACATACACATGCTCCCTTTTTACTTTGACCAAAATTACCTGCAAAACTATACAGTTGATGTATCCAGAACCAGGAATTTAAACTCTCCAAAGTTTCTTATCTACAGTAGCTTCACTGAAGCAGATTAAGGCAGACAGAATGTACCTTCTCCTTTCACCGAATTAAAGACACAAACTGAATTTGGGTCTAAAGAATTAAGTCAGCTCGTGCACTTTATATTTTTGCTACTTTTTAAACTCTTCTAATTAGTTACCCTTCGCATTTGTGTTCAAGTACCGAAACATTCTAGAGCTGGTACTTCTTGGTCGCTTGTAGAATGCAATTGCTGTTTTCACCGATTATCACAAATTCCTAAAACAAGATAACAAAATTCAAGCTGTAGAATTATAATTTGTTTTCTTTAAACTGATGCAGAAAAGAAATTGTAGACTGAAGAAATATGTTAAAAACAAAATGGGCAATAACTATTTTTTTATTTTGCTAATTAGTTTGTGCTGTAAAAGGGAAAAAAAAAAAGAGAATAACAAGAATGGGAATGGTACTGGGACGAATAGTAGTAACAGGAACAATGGTGTGTGTTTTGATATACGTGTACTGTTTCTGGCTTTGGGAAGTCGTTGAAAGACAGTGAAGAAAGTTTGTAAGAGAATCCTGGACCCAAACATGGTAAAGCTTAGGAACAGACGATTCTCATAGATTCAACAATCCTTTTCTCTTCTCTCCCAGATCAACAACTAGTACCACTATTGTCTATCTGCAAACACCTCTCTGCCAAACCTGTACCAATACACATCCACTTTTTTCCTTCTCTACCGCAACCACCCCCACTAGCGCACGTTCACTCGTTTGCCAACTTCAGGGTTTAAAAGAAACATGTGAAAGAGAGGAATGGAAATGAAGGGATGCTCTTGTTCTGCTACTCCGACCACAGAACTAGCATGACAGTCGCATAAAAGGTGGGGGTTTTGAGGGTTCAGCTTCAAGTCTCTGATCATTTTTAGTTTAGTATAATCTAATTGGAGTCTGAGAAAGGAAAACAGAAAGCCAAGTGTTAGCCTCTCTTGTTTAGTAGTTCGGAACTAGCTAGTCTTCTTCTGTAAGTGAATTGTCATGAAATAAGAGAGAAAGTCTACTAGTTTGCTGGTGCTTTAATTCTGAGCTCTGCTAAGGGGATTTCGCTTTGGCCTCTTGATATTCTGATCTTCTCGTTCATGGGGTCGAAGAGAAACAACAGATCAGTACTGAGCTTCAACAACAAACCCTCTCTTGTCTACTGTGCCTCCATCTTCTTCTTGTCATTATGTGCGCTCTTTCCCACCATCACTTCCACAGTCACTTGTTTAGGTAAGAGTAACAATTCTCTACAAAAGCTTAAAACTTTTTTATGTTATCTTATATATCAGCCGTATCGCCACTCCTACCTGGTAAGTGAATAGAAAGGAACAGTGCACTCATCTCAGTCACCACTCACCACTGCTACATATTTTCTTTCCACGGTTTGTCTAGCAAACCTTGGCCTTTGGTTTTCGCAAGTTTATATCGAATGAGTTCAATTAATTCGTTTTCCATAAAATGCAGACCCCAGGCGTTCGTTGTCCGGCAAAGCTGATATATATTTTCAGGTGAGTTTGGTTCTGTTAGCCTAGGAGTCTAGCTGCTAGATTATGCCAAAAAGTACTAATCTTTCTCATTATAATCTTCATTTAGGCCCTTTTTTATACGCTAAATGTACAGGGAGACTTTCAAATGTCTGAAAATCAGAACGTATGTATGTGTGCGTTTTCCTTTCACCGAAATATGAACACTAAAACCAAGCAAGTACACGTTACAGCTGCAGTCAAAGATGGAAGTGAGAACCAATGACTGTGTCGTGACAGTATCTAGCTAGCTACCATCTAGCCTACGAAGTTTCTTTTTTATTTTTTATTTTTTCTTATGCACCCCATAGATATCATATAAGGACAATTTATAGTCCATTATTTGCGCCGCGAACTGTATTTACAGTGCAACCGGAGAGGACCCATTTTGCATTATCAGCCGTCTGATGAATGTAATCTATGCATGGATATGAATAGGAATCAGCTGACACAAGCATGGTGGTCCCGTCGCGTCCCGTCGCGTCCCTTATACCCTTTCAAGTTTAGTTCCATTTCACCTCAAGCTTCGTTAAGCGTACAACACCATCCGGCGCAATTTAGCCAAACTGATCATCGAACATCTGTTTCCTTTCTCTTGTCGTCTTTTCCGCTGCTCAGCGCTTTCAGCGGAACCATGCTTTTGTGTTCTCAAAGAAAAATATTAAAATCCACCTCTAAATCTATCCGTCTGCCCTTTTCTTCTTTCGCTTTACCACACACTGTTGTTGTATGTGCACTTCATTAATGATTGATTGTAATAATAATGAACAGGGTATGATTGGTTTTGCAGGATTTTGAGAAGAGAAGAGATGATCAGGTGACAAAGGAGGCTTCTTTGAGCGTGAATACAAGGAGGTTTTTGAGTGGACCTGGTTCATCGCCACCGCGTTGCACGTCAAAATGCGGCAAATGCACCCCATGCAAGCCTGTGCATGTGCCGGTGCCTCCAGGGACGCCCGTGACGGCTGAGTATTACCCAGAAGCATGGAGGTGCAAGTGTGGCAACAAGTTATACATGCCATGATCAACTTGATTAGGTCAAGAACATATTTCGGTTGTTAGTTGTCTTTTAAAATATTATTTATCAAGGATTTCTCTAAACTTGGAAAGAATCAGAAGATGTTGCTTTATGAATTTACCATGGTGAAGGCGCAGATCAGAGCAGGAACAAATACATATACATATATCGAATCTTTAACACTAACATACTGCAAAAGACTGGTGTTTCTTTTCTTGTCTTTCTCTTCCCATTGTCTCTTTGCAAACTCTCCTAGTTTCAGAATCAGTTTGGTCGGATTACTAGCCAAAGAAAACGAAGAAACTCGATGCAGATTCAGCACTAAAAAATCGAAACTTTAATAAAGAAAAATTCCATCTACAATGTTTTAATAAACTAAACTTGAACAAACAGATTGAAGCGAGTGATTCAGCACTATCATTCTTCAGAGGTCTCGAGTTCGAGACTTGGAAATAGAAAAATATGTTTGGTCAATATTTTACCCCTTACAGGCTGATCCGGTGCGAGCGAGAATTAATCTAAGAGGAAATGACTTAAAGGTGCCTTTTCATAATTAAGACCCTCTTAAGACACCTCGTAGCCCAAAAAAAAAAAAACTAAACTTAGGACGAGGAAAACAAGATTTGAACTGTTCTAGTGATGCGAGCTGAATCGGCTGTAAGGTACCCAACATTATGGCTGGCATACCTACCACAGTGCTTTTGATAGAAACATCGATTTTTTAATATTGTATTGATAATATAAATCCGATTCGACTTGAATTAATTAACTTCAAAGTACGGATTAAATAAAACTATATCATTTTAATATAATTAACTAAAATCTCAGTATGTTAATTTTTATATTCTTTAAATACTAATTAAAATGACAATTTAGTCTTGACCTGATTCTTATCAAAATATGGATTGGACTCATGCTAGAACAGTCAAGACTTGAGCCAGGGCCCATGTGACAAGGACAAGTTAATTAGCCACTATATGTACTTTCCATCAATGTTGGAGGTTGTTAATGATTTAGAAACAAAAAAAAAAAGATAAGCAAAAACAATGAATCAGAATTCAGAAGTGCAAAATCAAACGCTTTGATTTTACAACGTGACTTAAAATCCTTGATGAGAAACTAAGTTTGTCTTCCCGATTGACTACAACTGCAAGGCGTGTTTTAGATCAATGACTGTGTTTGGCTTTAGAAAGGGTTTTGACCATACCCCTGAAGATCTTCCAAAACCAATACAGATTCATAATGCCCAGAGCAGAAGGCACCACAAGCAGGCTGTAGAAGCCCAAGGGGAAAACTTGTTTCACCTGATACACCAACAATTATCAAAACATATCAAACAGACATCTCATACCAAGACGTTCATCATGGAGCTCCATTAAACTTTTCCAAGTTCCACCATCTTTGGTATACTCACTAGGAACTAACTAAACTTATTCGGGTTCTGCTTCCTGGCCTTAAACCAGCTAGTATTCTTCTTTTCATTATATGTTATTCAATGAATAATAAACAAAAACATGACTCATGATTCCAACTGAAGGTTCATGCAACGTCAATAACACTTAGAAAGAATATAAACTACATTCACAGGAAAGAAAAAAGTTCCCCCTCTTACCAAGTGAAAGACCAGATTAACACCTTAATAGCATAAAGACCAGATTAACACCTTCATAGCATATTAAAAGAAATACTAAACTTTGACATCAGACTTGAAAATTCGATCTAGATATAACACGCACCTGATCAAAATGAGAAATCATGTGGGCATAGAGGAAGATCAACAGAATGATCCTTGCTACCTGAGTACATGATTAGTTCTTGTCACAATTCTAAGCAATAGTAAGCAGAAGAACAGAAAGAAATTCGAAATAAGGAACATAGGTCATCCTGAAAACTAAATTCAGACAAGTGTTCCTTCAAATTTAACATCATAAGTAGAGAAATTCTGGTATACAAGAGAATGTATGAGATGGCTTGATATATGTAGGAAAAGCTACAAACGGGTAGGAAAAATGGTACATAAAAGTATTGAAGTATCAACCTTAAACCATCATGAGAATATCCTGAAACTAACCACCCACATAATGATACAGATCCTTTCTCTCAAACACAACTCTGTTTCTTTTCCCTCCTCTCCAGCCACTGTATTGCCTGTAACCTATTTATCTTGTTACTATTTTTTGTGGTATAAAAATCTTCTCTATGCCCAAAGTTCTTTCTAAATTGAGTATCTCATGATATTCGCCAACAATAGGTTTCCATTCCACTGCCAGTGCAATGGCAAGGATTTTCAGGATATTAGACAGTACCAACCAACCAAGGAACAATGCAACTCCATTGTAGATGTAGAATTTAGAACTCTTTTGACCAGCAGCATCCAAGTACCTGAAAACGCATAACAAGTTAATATCCAAAACAAAGGAAGAAATGGAAGGTTAAGGGATTTATAAACGAAAATTTACCATCTTAAATTCACAAACGGAGTAGTGGCCTCTGTGAAGAGAACCATCAGTATATAAATCTGTCCTTGGCCACTTATGAGGGAGAGAAATAATGAATACACTGACAGAAAATGGTGCAGGACCTGAGAAGAAAACATAGGATGTGCTGACATCGTTAGTAAAGCAGCTGGCCATCACTCTCTCGGATAAAATCTCAGAGTTCCGAACGGCAACTTGATTTCATGAGTAGGCATGACCATTATGGAAAATTATTTTTTGTATTGATATCTTAAAGCAAAACAATTTCAGAAGTGATAAGAAGGGTGCAACCAGACAACTTTGAGCACAGTCCAAAACCTAGTTACAAAAAGACAGATTAGAAACTTTGTTTAAAATGACACTCATTTCCCGGGTTACTAGGTAAAGAGATGCTCTCATCAACAAAAAAAGATGTAAGCTGGGTAATGCAATATTTGTAGTCACATACTCTTCCCCGGTTGCTAGGAAAAGAGACAGGATCAAGCCATCAACACACAAATATGTAAACTGGGACATGCATTATTTGTACTTACAATCTCCAGACCGCCTAATGCTGGAAAACACCAAAGAATCATTGAAAGGTCGGACAAAAAATATCCAATAGAGATCTGTACAATGAGTTAAAATCAAAAAAAGAGGTCAAGTGAAGAAATTAAATAGCTTCTGAAAAATTCAAATACATGATTCCATCTAAATTACAGCTACTACACAGAGCTACCGTATAAAACAGAAAGGGTATAAAATAAGGGGAAAGAGAATAGCTAGCATATCACAAAATGCTATTTAACAGCAAATGGCTTTGACAAAATGAAACTAATTAATTGATGAAGGAGAAAGAATTTTGAAAAAGATGATACAGATACACAGTTCATGATATGGCTTACCCCCAATACAAACTCGGATACAAGTGAGGTTCTGTTGATAGCAAGCTCTTCTTGAGCTCCATCATCAAAAAGACCTGATAAAAGCAGCAAGTAAAGAGAAGCTGAAGCTGCAACAAGTGCGTGGAATGTTGAGAACCCCCTGTATTATAAAAGCAATGAAATTTATCTCTACATAGAAGCTGAAAGTCAGTCCCAGTAAAATAGACATTACATACTTATACAGCAAGGATTGAAATGTAAAGAGTTATACCTATTGTTCCATTCAACTTTCTGTGCATGGGTCAGCTTTCCGTAACCTTTGAAACAAAGAGTGCTAACAAGACCTGTAAATTTATAGACCTTCAAATACCACACACACATGTATCAGAAGTTAATGGAGATGGCAAATGTATGATAAAAAAGATTGCCGAATTTGGCAAGAAACATTCTTTTCTACATCAGAAACTGATGAAGGGATAAAAAAAGAGAACATTTTTGAGGACATTAGATAAGCAAAGTGCAAGAAATCACACTAACATTATCTAATTCTTTAGAATATTCAAACCAGACACTGAAACTCCAGCACTAGAATAGGGCATGTAAGTTAGTTTTGACAAAGTTAAAACAGAATAAGAACAAGCTTTCATCCATCCGCAAAAGTCAAGTATAATAATTTCCGACTGGTAAGACACCCACCAACAGAATCAATTTAAAGAATTAAATGTTGTTAATTATCAGCTAGTTGTCTACAAAAGCATAGCTTTGAAAAGCTAGCTATCACAAGAATAGACTCCAAGCAATTACTTTAAAGGACCTCTCACAAAAGAAAAATAAAGAGCACAAACTCAAAACAATACAGTGAAACTTTAATATTTTTCACAAAAAGAACTAATTGATATAGCATGAATTACTGGTAAAGTTTCTGTAGCAATGGACACTTTTCAATAGGCCTTTTCGTTTAAGCTTATTCTACTCAGCACAACTTCATAACCTATAACTGCATTCTAGTTTCTTCTAAATTTGAAAATTATTCCCCATCAGATTAAGACCTTCTGCAAAACAAGAAATTAATTATAAAATAAGGAACCCACTTTCTACAAAGAATTACTAAAAAAAATTGCTGGGCCCATATGCCATTGCAGGAACCTTGTAACTCCCACATATTTTGTTGATTTGGCTTATAAAAGATCTACAAGCCAAATTGTTACATCAACAATTGAAACAAAAGTTATGACCTATTCATCTCTCTCTCATTGTTTTCTTGTTCCAAGTTTGCATAACTTGAGCAAACACATGTGTTGCCTCGATCCTAGTTCTGCTAATATATGACCATTACTGAACTGAATATACAACCCTTCTCCTGCTTTTCTCTTAGAAGATTAATCACCTCAGCCATTCTGCAAAAGAATGTTCTACCATTGCTTATGCAGCCGGAAAGAATGAGTTGATATCTTATGACATGTATACAAGAACATAAAAGACTATAAACATCCACTAGAATGCCATAGACAACCGTATTCTTACAGGAACAAAGTTCAAACGATAGTGTTAGTTCTCTTTCTGCAAAAACAAACATATCAAATGCAAAAGAAGCAGGTCAGACTTACAATTGCGCACATAATAATTCCGGAAAACACAGAAAGCAACCGATAAAATTCTTTGCTTGGGGCAACGATCTCCGAGGTAGATACAAGACCAACATGAAAGGGCAAGTCGAGCACCATATTCGCTTCCTTTGAATTTGTCACGTTACATCCAAAGATGACATTCACCAGTTGTCAATCAACACGGAGAGAAGAAGCAGGGAGAAGGCATAAAGTTAGCAGGGAAACAGACATTAAGAACAAAACTCAATAAGAAAAGAAAAATAAACAGAATTTAACAAGAAGCAAAGAGAGCTGCACCCAAAGGGCTCTTACCTATCTATGGTACTAAGTACAGATTATGGATGATGGTGATGGATGCGCCAAAAAGGAAGTTCCTTGCTTATCTTGCTCAAACTAACATATCAACAAAAGACCCAAAGCAAAGAACTTCCATTCGTTAGAATAAGAAGAAGAAGAAGAAGAAGACAATTGGGCACAAGGATACAGGGTAGAGAAATTGGCGAGTACTGTAGCGTGTGGATCTGGCTTTTTGGGGGGCATCGTAAAAATCAAATCTTTTAAAAAACCAAACCAAGCCAAACAGAAAAGGAAAACAATGTTTAATGCTCTGGACGTGAAAATTCAACCTGGGACTATTACATTGAATGGACGTAAAAGTTTCCAACTCCCCCCATTTTTCCCTCTCAGCCGCTGCCCATTCTTAGATTCCTATAGGAAAAGTCTGCGTGGACCCCCCAACCTTCAATGGCCGTGACTTCTGCTTTTCCTATTATTTACTACATGGAGTTTCCCATTGTAGACTATAAAGACTTTGGTGTAAGAATCAGACAAGTTACTGTTCCTGGCATGCTTTTGTCGGCTACGAATGTCTGTCCAAACTTCATTTCAACTCGGTGAACATCCCACAATCCGATAACGACAAATTAATTAGTAATCGCCACTCGTCATCATAGATTTAACGAATGAGATTCGATAAATCAGTATAATATGTGAATAATGAACTGGCAAGAGATTCTTATAATTTAAGTGAGGTCACAGGTTTAAATTATCTTTATGTGTATAATTGTTTAAAATTTTATTTTTTGTAAGAGATTTATCTTACTCGAACGAGAATTAATTTGGATATAAATAGTTTAAAAATATCTTTTCTTAATTAAAAACTCTCCTATAATATCTCGTGAAAAAAAAAAGTATAATATATGAATAGTTAGAACGTCCAAATTAGTTGAAATTCTAAAGATTGAGTTTCTTCACACGTAACGCAACCCTCGTCACATGGAATTGGAAACTCAACTCTTTTATTTATACAAACTCGACTTCTAATTTTAGGCAGGTGGACCAAACGATTCAGTTAATAAGTTATAAATTAATTAATCAGTTTTTTTCAGTGAAAGCACGCAATTGATGATAACGCAAGGGTTCATTAAATTATAACAATTATACAAAAATGATAAATAATAGTTACATACATAAATGAAACTCATTCTCGTCAATATATACATCAAAATTTTAATAAATTAATTGTTTTTACAACTGAATATACTATTAAATAATCACCTATTGAAATTATTTTATTTTATATTTAACTTATTACAATTTCACATCTTATTTAATGTAATCATATAAAAAATTAGTAAAAAAACTGTTGACTCCCGTTATATACACAAACTTGAGTTGTTTAACAAATCTAAATGTTATACTCAAAGCAAGTTTCACTCCATGGAACTTTGTTTAGAAACAAAAAAATTCGTAATCGCTATATAACATGTGCGATCGAGAGAGCTTAGGTAGAAAGAATCAAACATATAATCTTTTAACTCTATATCCTTTCACTCTACCAACTCCACGACACGAGGCGACTCGATCAAACTTATTAAAACTAAACCCAAATTTAATGGAAAAGTAGTTCAAATATTAAATTTATTTAAAAAATCATGATAATTTTAAAACAATTTCAATATATACATAATACTATGAATAAACATGCAAATAAAATTTAACCAAGCCTTTACGAATTATTTATGAACATAAATAAATTAAATATTATTATATTTTAGTTCCGTTCGTGGACTTGTGAAACAAAGCTAGGGTTAAAGTCCAGATCCACATAACCCTTGCCAAGCACCTTGCTTTATTCCTTTTTCCAGTCTACTGACAAGTGTCAAAAATATTTTTCATTGCAATGGCTTGGCAAGTGAATTGAGAAAAGGGCTTTTATTATTTGGTATCAAAGAAAGGAAAAAGAACAGAAAAAGGACTTTACTATACATATAAAAGGCAGGTTAACAGAAAGGACAGGATCTTCTGGATTACTTACTCAAACGAATGAATGCAACAGGATCTTCTAGATAATCAAACGAATCAATGCATTCCTTTCTGTTAACCCACCTCAACAGGATCTTCTGGATTACTTACTAATCAGTGCATTCCTTTCTGTTAACCCACCTTAGTGATGCATTTGCAAGTATGAGTACATCTAATTCAGCGGCCGAATCCATCTTGAATTCGATAGATGAATTGCTTGTTAACTATGTGTTAACTCGAAAGGTTCTTTTCTTGCTCGATGATCTTCCAGAAAGGCAGCTGTTCTATGCCTTTTTCATGATAGACAGCGCCACGTGTACCAGATACAAACTCTTGCAGCTCTTCAAATTCAACATTCTTTATGATCTACATGTCATCCAAAAGGTTTTGTCACAAATACCAACAGATTTAAAAGTTTACTTGGGTTCGTACGAAAATAAATGACACTAATAAAAGTTCTCCATCCATCACTAATCATGCAAAAAAACAAGCATCCAAGAAAGATGAGCATGGCAACATCTCAGCCAGCCAGCAAAACAATTCAAAGTAACACTTTCCCATCTTTTAACTCTTTGTCCACTGGAAATTAAGTAGTCAATTAAATAACAATACCAAGAAAAAATTAATTTGCCCCAAACAAATCATTTGGCAAGACAATTAAGTAATACAACTTTATGGACATGCAGAAGGGAAGTAGCGTTCAAAGCTTGCAAAAACCATTTAGACATACTAAACAAGAATTTAGTTTACAGCTGGAGAATTCATGATTCTTCCATACTATCATCAACTGATTCAGTAAAAGTGGCACAGAGAAATAGTTGAGGAGGTATGAGAAGGATACTGTTGTGGACGCATTCTTAGGCAAAACGTATGAAGGAAAGAAACATTAATTTGGATTTTTATCGATTTGTTAGATAGTTGGTGTTTTATGGTTATTTCCTTATTAGGATAAT